>APFE031676976.1:9752-90367 GCA_000404065.3 Pinus taeda | reverse complement strand
TTATCTATCTTAACAGACTCATTAAATCTACTAAGCATTGAACTGTAATTACAAAAGAGTCCTAATCAAACTTAAACTCTAATTTTATTCTCCTCGTATCATGATTCCTTTCTAGATCTTCGAAAACTGTCTCCTTTAGTTCTGGCCGTGATAGCTGAGATAAGGATGCAAGAAACCAGATTAGCCTTGGATGCTGAATGTGCTGATGGTTCATTGATCATAATAATAAACCCCTGTTTTCTCAGTCCTTGTTTCCCACCATCCTTCGAAAGTTAAGCAATGTGTTCCCAGCTCTTTAATACTTCAAAATCGATGAGCATCACCATCTTTCCAGATATGCTAGAAACCTTGTTGATTGAACAAGTGTACAAGCCCACGTCCTTGTATGCATCTTCAGCCAAACCCTAACCACCGGTAATAAAGTACCTTTATTAAAGCTATGGTTTAAGACAAAATCTTTTACCTTTATGAAGGATGAACACTTGTCGTTATTTGAATGGCCCTGATAGTCTTATGTGGTCTCCTTGATGTTCATTAGGCCTTTTCTTCAAAATCTGCTGACCTCATCATAAAACTGTTTATTTTTCTTCAAAAAACAGCACCTACAGCAGTTTCGTAGCGTGCTACGAAACTGCTGTTTCTTCAAAACACAGTCTTTAATGAATGTATCAATATTCTCTGTGACTGTAACAGCTCTGCCACTGGTTTCAAAACTCCTAATTTACCTTGATTTTATATGCCGTGCTTACATGCCTTAAAAACAATGAACTTAAGTAAAATAAAGCAAAACTTTGGAGCAGCACCTGACTTTAAAATCTGCAAATTCATTTGGCAGCTAATCTATTTAGTTGTGCTTTTAGTTTTGCAACCTCCTTTTCCATGGCTGCGATTTCAGCTACGGCCCTCTCCATCTCAGCCACTTCTTTTTCGGTTGCCTCCCACTAGTCTTTTGAAGATGTAGTCTTTGCTTCTTGAGAAATGGGGACCTTTTTATTCAAATCTTTCTTCTTGATTTCTTTTTCTTTTTCTTTTCTGGGCAGCTGTTTCTCCATTTGTCTTGCTTGTCTTCTTGTATAGGGTTTTTTCTTCATTTTCTCTGCCTCCTCTATTTTAGGCAGTTGTTCAATTACTTCTATTCTAGACACCTTTACAGCTACCTCTTCTCCGTGCACTTGCTCAGCTTCTTTAATTTGCTTCCTTGTGACTGGCCTCCGTGGTTTGAACACAAATTATTTACCAGGTTCATCAAACCTTAACCTCTTTGACGCCCTTGATTTTTTAGTGCTCTCTGGTGATGATTGAGTTAAGTCAATATGCATTGACTCACTATGCACTGATTTAGCTTGCTCAAAATCAATAGCCTCAAGCAAATCATTTAAACCAGCTTTTGATATCGGACTTTCTTCAATAGCTATTGATTTGCCCTTCTCTTTGCTTAACTGACTTCTGGTTTTTACTCTTGAGACCTGTTCAACTCCACTTGACCCTGGTGCATTTTTCTTGTGCTTGATTTTTTCTTTTGATGATGATTGAGGTGTCTCTTTGATAACTAATGGCTTTATTGATTCCTTCAATTGGGTTTTGGTCTTCTTCTTGCCTTTTATCTCCTTTCTTAGTTCAGCAAGAGTAGGTTCCTCAGTTGACCTTTCTCTTTCTCTAACAGGCAGTGGGGTGAGGCCTATCTTTCTCTGAAAACCAACCATAAAAATAAAAGAATCCCAATCCCGACCAATCTTCTGCAGATTATCCAGCACTAACAGTTTTACTAAACCATGGTGAAACAGTGATGTCTCACAGTCATCTTTCCTCAATTGAATCTTATCACACATATTGCTGAGGCTACGAAACAAGTAGAATGGGATATTTATAAAGGCTTTGCCTATAAAATGCAGCAACAGCTTAAAATGATAGGAATAAACCTTATTATATCTCCCTTCACATGTTAAATATTTCTGAATACATGTTAGGAGAAGTGCATAATGTTCTTTTACATAATGTCTTGGCACAACCTTTGTAAGATCTTCATTTACATAAGGCTCCTTCAGGAACTCCTTGCAGGGGTTCATATCAAATTTGAAATTTTTAACCACTCCTGCCCTCTCTTCTCGGAATTTCAGTCACCCTACAATAACCTCTGAGATACTGGGAATTCTAGCATAGCTACTTTGACTTAACCTATAAATTTAAGGCAAATGCTTTTGTTACCTCAGCATGCCCACCCTGTAGCTTCTCACAAAATGTCCAGCAACCAGCATCATGAAAAGCTTGTCTCACACCTTCGTCTCTCAAAACGAGATCCAATCCCACAGGTTCTGTTCTTTGACATCTTCCAGACCGATGCCCCTTCTTCTCCATTTCGCTTTGAAATTCTTGTGCAGAGAAACACTACCAGCTTCAACTCCAAATGCGAATTCAAACTTTTGAACACCGGCTCGCTTGCAATCGGTTCCTTTTAAAGAATGAACTCGGGCTCCTCCGCAACTTAACAGTCTTATCATACAAACGGACCAATTCATGCAACATTAACAAACATCATAACACTATCAGCATTACAAACCATTTGAATTATTTTATGTGCGTGGTTATGAACCTATTGGTGGAATGATGGCTTATACTTGCTTGAAAGGACGCCATTCTAACAATAAATGGACGGACATACTGACTCATCCCCCAGACATGACATTCTAAGAATCAGTGCTACTTAAATCCCCAAATCCGCGATTTCGTAGCACAGACAGTTATAAGTTAAGAATATGCGCTACGAAATGGCTGGTTACTGACACGCTGTGAAAGAACTAAAACATCATTGCGCTGCAAAATCAGCCAATAAAATTGCGCTGCAGAAATGCGAAAAGGACTAGTGACATGTATAAGACAAGACATATCTTATACAATCATGATGGAGGATGACTAATGGCTTTTGAAAATGATTCAT
The DNA here is from genome assembly GCA_000404065.3 of Pinus taeda. Lineage (NCBI taxonomy): Eukaryota > Viridiplantae > Streptophyta > Pinopsida > Pinales > Pinaceae > Pinus > Pinus taeda. The sequence goes on along the minus strand of APFE031676976.1, from coordinate 87,432 downwards.
ATGAATATCTTTATAAAACATGATCCCTAAGTAACAAACATAGGGCAACAAACATTAGACACCTATTTTTGGACAACAAAAATTTTATGGACAACATTATGTACATATCACTGCAATTCTAGGTGATAACAAGGGGGACAAGAATAATTTAGCCAGGGAGGGATCAATGAAATGTGGCTCGCTTCCGCCATTGCCTTATGCTTGCTGTGTATTTCTCGACTGAAGCACATGAGTAAATGTGCTTGCAGGTCAACTGGAATTTGCCATAAATTGGTGTGGGGAGGGACGTGGGTGTCCATGTGTACCAGCTGCCTACCGTCCTGCTGTCTATTCTTCATTAATGGCCTTATTATCACCCACATATAGGTATGCCACTTCACTCTGTACCAATTCATGACATTCCTTTATTTGGGAAGTAGTGGCCAATGTATTAAACAAACCTGTATGTAGAGTTTGATCACTGTCCACCCACAAATTAGCCAAGAAATCAGCCAATTTGTTGCCTTCACTTCTGATATGTTGGAAGGTGACTTCTCTATTGGTGGTGAGCCATTTTTCGATGAGCTCTAATCTTGCTGACAATCTCCAACTGCTGACCACTTTGTATGTCGGGGTCCCTTGCAAGATCTAATTAACCATGTTAATGAGAATTTAAGAGTCACCTTCAATTACTAGTGGGAAGAAGCTATGTTGTTGAGCTAAAATAAGCCCTTGCCATAGCCCTTCTAGCTCTATAGAGTTGTTTGTGTCCCATCCTATTGAGCCTAGGAAGATTAGAAGAGGTTTGCCTTTGTGATCCCTAAATGCTCCTCCATAGCTTGCTTTACCTGGGTTACCTTTGGAGGCGCCATCGAACTTTAATTGGATCATATTAAATGGCGGAGGAATCCATTCGTTTGGTATAGTGTGATGTAAAGGGGACTTACTTTGTTTTTCCTGTACCTGGTTCATCTCTATATTCCAGTTTGTCCATATATTCTGCTCTTGAGGAAGGGAATGAAAATCCTCTTTAGTCCATGTTTGAAGCATTAATGTTTCCTGAAGGTTTTTGCATAGAACACATATTTAATTAAATTTGGAATTAAATAGTGGATCTAGAATTTCAAAATAACTAGAAAACTCAATTGTAATGATATCCTTGTAATAAAAATATTCCAATTGTAATGAAATATTTGTTATAGGCTATTCCATAGGAATTCGAATGGTGTATATTGATCTTTAAATATGGTTCTTCGGAGGTCTATATTTCTCCCGTGCTTTTTATTGTCTTTTAGAATGTTTTTTCCATCCCATTGACTTCAAGGTTGGATACCTAGAGATCTTTGCTAGTGTGCTCTGGATAGGATGACTTCCAAACTTTCCAACTGTCTTTCTAGGATTTTGTCAAATTCTTTTTTCCTACAAGCTTGTTCTAATCCCATTATGTCCAGATATCCTATGTTTATACTTTTGGGCTCTTCTTCCATATGCTTGGCCTCACTGCTTTCTGCTACGAAGTCTGTTGCTATGGTAGTCTCTTGCTGCAAAATGTCTATGTCCATGCCATGAGGTTTCCAAATCGGTTTCAGAATGGGCGTGTTGGTGGTTAAATCAGTGGGTTGTGAGGGCTTCTTAGATTTCCCTGGGCCCAAGGGGGTTTAACTTAGAGGTTGCCATGGGAGGCTCCTTAGTGAGTAAAGGGGACTTAGATGCTTTCGGCTCAGGTTGAGTTAAGATATCAAAGCTATTACTGGTGGACAGTATTGAGGCATTGGAAAAAGGATTTTTAGGGTTTGATGTAGGTTTTTTGTGGTTCTTTTTGTGATTATTTACCCTAGTGAAACTGTCCGAATTAGGTTTTTCTGAGGAGGAGTGAGTTGGGGGTTTCATATTTAATGGGAAATCATGAAAGAGATGGCCAAGGACATGACATTTTCTACATCTGAATGGCACGTGTTCATAATATATTAACTGAATCCACTCAAAATCATCATGATATAAACTTACTGCATCCAGAAGATCTTCGCTTAGATGCATGTTGACACAAATGTGGGCATGGGAAGTGTATCTTCTAAGTTTTGCCTCATCTGCGATCTTAATGAACTCCCCCAAGCCATTTCCAATATCTGTCAGTGATTCTTCATCCCAATATTCCAGAGGAAGGGAATAAAGACGGATCCAAACTGGTGCCCAACTTAGGTCCTCTTTGTCTAGGTTGAGTCACTCGATCCAGTCTCTCAGGTAAAGACCAGCTGCATTGAAGAAGTATGGACCTCCATTGATGAACCTATTTCAGTCTTCTATGTAGTTGAAGACTTCCATGAAAAAACCTTTTAGTCCTAGCTGCAAGGTGATGTGCCCTTTTGGTTTCCATTTGGCTGTGATCCAACCATGCAGGGCTTTCTCAGTGGGCTAGAAGCCAATAAATTTTCCTATTAAAGCATGATCCTTCATGTACTGGATTTGGGTGTTGATTCTTTGACTTGATAGTTAAATATTAGGTCTTTCTGTTGCAACATGTTCGCAGGTTGTTGAGGTTGCTTTGGGGCCTTCATCCCTTCCTGCATTATCTATTTATGCTTTATGAGTCATTTCCGCTTCTTCTTGTGGCTTCTTCCCATTAGTTCCCATGTGCATATGACTTTTGTCATGATCATTGGGGGGAGGCCCCGTGTCCTCCCTCTGAAGGTCTTCCATGGCAGGCACTCTAGTCAGTGTTGTAAATTATTGCCAGTATTGTTGAGGAATAGTTACAGGGTTACCGTTGTCTGAGCAGGTCTTCCATCGCAGAATTTGTCAGAAACTCTAAATCGCCATTGTCACAGAGTCGTTCTTCATGGCTCTAACAAGATAATTGCTAATTGCACATATACATAGAAATTAATTATAAATAAAAATTCATTTAATTAATATCAAAGAACTCAAATATGCTTACATACAAAAATAGAAATAAACTAGCTCAAGCGATGGTAGCTTATCTTTGAGAAGAGATGTGGTAGCTACATGCCTCTGAACTATGTTACAATGAGGCTTCAAGGCCTATTTATTATTGATAAACAATGGAAAACCATAAAAATCCAAAAACCTAACCCCGGGAGATGAAGCACCAAAACTATGGGCCCTATTTGGATAAATTGGTACATCAACTTCTCAGGGTCATAGATTTGGCATACAATCTATGTTTGACATTCAAAATACCTCGTTAGAAATATATATGCAAGGAATAAAACTTTTGACTATAAACATCAGTTGCCCATGTTTTCCCATTTTCCAAAAAAACATTGTTTAGGCTTCAAAATGGCTCTGAAGGTTCAGGACCTGAAAAACTGCTAAAAATAGTATATTGTGCTATAATTAAGGAAATTAAAAAACTTAAAGAAATAGTGGTGAGGGTCAAAGTGGAATACACGGGTGGCCACCAATATCCACCTAGATCAATTTCGGGAGATAACATGAAGGTATCTGATAATCCACCACCTAGGCCTTACCACCTTCACAAGTTTCTCCTCATATATTGCTGGGCGTTGCCCAACTTGGTCCAATTTTGGTCAAAGACTCCGCATTTTGAAGAGCGAAGTGTGCGGTATCATGAAGCTATGTTTACTGTGCGATGTTCTGGGGGATTCAGGGTGGCTTGAAGCCCCTCATTTTGTAATGGGTATCGGGGTTTTATGTGACTGCCTTGTCGATCCCATGGTATGTGGACCATGGTTTTGTAGCAATGTAGTGTATATAAAGAGATGTAATGCTTTGTCAAAGATGATGATAGAGTCAATGAACACAAGTGATTGTATCTTATGTTTTTAGTCTATGTTTTGGGTGTTTAGGAAAGGCTCTGCAGTTGAGTGCGTCGAGACCTCGGAAGGGTCTACAACTTAGTGCGCAAACCACCTATAGCTATGTGCACAAGTTGAGAAGTTCAATGTATTGAAGATATTCATATTAATATTAAAAAATAAGTTTAAGGAAATGTTATGTATTCATATGTATTTTTATGTTTGTGTTCTATCTATTACGCGAATTCATGATTGGAAGTAAATGTTATGATAGCACAATTTGTATTGTTCTATGATATGTTTATGTTAGACTGAATGTGGTGAAGTAAGTAGTTAAGTTATATAGTGAATTAGTCTTATGTAAGCTAGAAGACTAAGTAAAAATAGAAAAGCGAACTAAAATCCACTTTGCACAGTCCCTCAAGGTTGCAGAAACCTGGTTCTGCGACCACCCATAGCCACCTCGGGTGAGGCTATTATTTGCTTGCAGGTTGTTGTCGAAAGGGCTGGTGTCTTAGGGTTTTGTTGGTGTGAATTCCAAGTCGAATCTGGGTCAAGCCCAACCAAGATAACAAATGGTTCTGTTACTAGGACTGGGATGTCTTTGATGGACAAGTGGATGTGGCATCTATCAAAGACGAAAACACAAGATTGGGTAAATAAAAACGAATGGTAATGCATAGCTCAGGAGAATAGAAATATGTGGTTGGCAACTGAAACTTGGTTACAAAGATATGTTTTCATAGAACAGCATGAGATTTTCTTCACATTGTTTTCTAATGAACTATATGAATGGGTATCAAGGTTCACCGAGAACAAAATACTTGTTTTGAAAACGACGAGCCTACCACGTGGAGCCCTGAATTAATATAACGACTCAAGGATACCAACAAAAACATATCAAGAGCTGTTTATTTTTGGATTAACAACATCTTGGGAGGATTTATCACTGAATTCGCCATAGACACGATTGTATCTTACATCATATCTGAGCAAATATTCTTCAAGGGACTGTGAGGTAGGTATCAAAATTAATTAAAGTTGTAGATTGAGATGATTTTATGTGAAAATGGCATGCTACGAATGCAATGAAATGAATGTTTGGAATAAAGAGGGCATAAGTCTAGAACATGAACTAGGTCTACGTAAAGTGGAAAGAGATACAGGGTAGATCACCAACTGAATAATTTTTTTGATATTGATTATAGTCCCTTGTTAGGCGAATCCAAGAGTGAAGAAGAAGGAAGTATCCCCACAACCCCACGAAATTCCCCCTCCCAACCTAAAGGTGCATTGAAGTTAGGAGCTGAGAATAAGCAAGGCATCTCTGGGTTCCCCCATCCCTCTATTCCCCTTACCCATCATACCCTTCCCCCTAATTCCCCTACACCCCCTCCCCCTCCCCTTAACCCTTCGAGAAGAATGGTTGATGACATTAAGCTACTTATTTTTATAAGACTTGGATTAGAGGATCCAGAGTAATTATGGTTTGTAGTTGAAGCAATATAGAAAGAAAGACATATTAATGACGAAGATGTAAAAAAGGTGCAACTCATTATGGCGTTGTGAGAAATAGTGTTGACATGGAACATGAAGTATTCGACTAATTAGGCTACCTCATTAGATGATATTAAGAAAGCATTGATATCCGAGTTTAAGAAGCTGAAGTCAAATTCACAGTGTATTACTTAGCTGAAGGAAATCAAACAAATGCCTAATGAATCTGTTTGAGAGTTGGATCAATGATTCAAGGTGATAATGGGACGAGTAAGGTTTAGCATATCCTCAGAGAAGCACAAGGAATGGTTTATAGTTGTGTTGCTTCCACATATCAAATTATCATTGACTGAAAAAAATATATCAACCCAAGCCGAAGCTCTAGAAATTGCAATGAATTTGGAAGCTTCACCGATAGGAGATACTCATCTAGGAGTACAATAGATTTAGAGTCAACTAACAGATTTGACCTTGGAATTACAAGATATGAAGAGAGGTAAAGAAGTTAGACCAGAAGTGTGGTGTATAACGTGTAAAGTAGAAGGCCATTCTAAGGAAAAGTGCCCTATGTTCAGAGATTACTTGTCTAGTGGAGCACCTAATCCATTAAATCTAGGATAAAGCCTGTGGTGTGACATATGTAGAACTAGAGACCAACATCACTCTGAAGAGTGCTATTTGTTGTAGAAATATGTACAGATGTCAAGGCAGTTGTTTTGAAAAATTTTAAATCAGTAGGACACGATGAGAAAATTTGTCGAATTTATGACTTAATGATGGAGCACAATGTTGATCCTTACATAATACAATATGAAGGACATGCACATGAGGATTAAGGATAACAGGCTGGTCAAGGAGGTTTCCAAGGACGAGGACAAGGATGACGAGGAGGAGTTGGTCGAGGAGGTTTCCAAGGGTGAGGACAAGGATGCAGTTGATGATTTGGTTGAGGATGTGGACAGATCCTTTGTTACAACTGTGGCCAAGTAGGTCATTTCGCAAGAGATTGTCGACATCCTACTACAACCTGTAAGTACTGTAAATATTTTGATCATGTGATATAAAAATGTTTAGTCATTATGACGAAGATGCAGGAGAAAAGGAACAAGAAACCCACACAAAATCTACAAATGATAACCGCTGAAACAAAGGGAGGATGAACCACACATCAACATCATAACAAGGAGTGGAGTTGCGATAGGAGATGATAAAGTAGAAGGTAAGAAGAAAATTGAAGATACAAGGGTAAGAAAAACTGCAAAAAAAGTCTTTGTGTTCAGTATTTAGAAGGAAAAATAAACGTTCATGGAGGCAAAGTGAATTTTCATGGATGTTGGGGCTTCAACATCTAGTGTGCAACCAAAGTTAATTCCAAAGAAGGACTGCGACAAATTATCTACTCCGATGCAAGAATTAGATCTAAATATTTTAAAGTCGTTCTTACAAACCTGCATGAAGTTTTTGAGTATTCAAAAGGCTATCGAAGGGCTCCAGGAGTTGATAGACTCCTACGCTAATAAAGAAGTGCCACGAAGTGATTTGTGTGTAGTAAACAATTTACATCAGAATAAGAAGATAACGGGGAAGGAAATGAGACTAACTATGAAGATTGAGGAATATGATATGGATCAGGTAATCCTAGACTTAGGATCTGATGCCAACGTGTTACCTAAGAAAACTTGGGAGTTAATGGGAAGACCAAAGTTGTAATGGTCATCGATCTAGTTGAGGATAGTCAACCAACAGGGGATCCTCCCTATGGGAAGGTTCCCTGGTATTATAGTAGATATTAAAAGAGTGTGTGTCGTTGCAGACTTCAAGGCATTTGAAATTGTAGATAAATTCCTATCTAATGCTACTTGGATTGGATTTGGCTTTCGATAATTTGGTAATAATAAATTTGAATAATATGCAAATGGTGTTTGAAAAAGAAAATCTAAGGTTCATTGTTCCTTTAGACCCATCCAAAGGAGTGCGTTAAACAGATCTTGTCTACGATGAGTACTGCGACAAAAATGTTGACACCATGTATGAGATGATTTATAAGGAGAAAGATTGAATTAATCCCACTGCGGAAGGTAAACTAAGCTAGGAACATGACAGTTCTTGTACTTCAAATTCCGTGGAAGAACTAGAAAATTGGCAGAACAGGTTACATGAAGTATCTACCAGACGATGTGCCCGAATCACAATATCACTGCGCTGCATAACTTTGGAAGTATGTAATCTGCCTTATTATGATGGAATATGAGATGTAAGCCTTTTTATTGAAGAATATGAAAGAGAAATACCAGAATAAATGAGGTTGAAAGCTTTAGATGTAGCCTTGAGATTGACACCTGCTAAATGGTGAGATACTCATAAAAGGAATATAGGAAGTTGGGAGGAGTATCGAAGGTTGATGTGGATTAGATTTAGGCCAGCAGATACAAGATTTTAAGTAGAGTATGATGGCAAGGTTTACCCCTAGGAGAATATTTATTGTTGCACTTTAGTTTGGAAGGAGTTTCCAGAACAAGAGTGGGTACATGGGTTTATCCACAGACTAGAAACGATTCCTATGAATTGGTAACTTGAGACAAAATTACGACATGGAACTGTGAATTGGACAAATTTGGTTGAAGGGTTCATACAAAAATTTAGTTTTCAAGATGAATATCTGTGCATAGAGTCATCCGTTCAAAAATTCAAAGAAAAGGTTCTTGAGAACACAATTTCGCTATCATGGAAGCAGCCAGATTGGACTGCGCAGTTGGAGCAAGCATTAGAGTGTTATAATGTGATTGCAGAAGAAGATGATGAAGATCTGTGCAATATCGACATCACATAATCAGAAGGACACTATGAAGTTGTTGGACCAGAACTTGAAATACCCGATATAGTGAAGCCCGCAAAAAAAGAAGAAGGTAAATATCGAATGAGAAGAAGAACCAAAATTTGTAATGATTGGAGATTATTGGGATGAAGACACAGTTAGAAAACTTACAAAGTTGCTACATGAGTACCAAGAGCTCTTCCCCACGATTGTTTTTAGATTGAAGGGAAAATTAAGGGACCTAGGAGTTATGAGGATGCCCCTAAAACCTGAAGAGGAGGTAGTAAAGAAAAGGCCCTATAGGTTGAATCTGAAATTCAAGGAAAATGTAAAGGAGGAGTTAGATAAAATGATCAAAGTTGAGATAATTGAACCTGTTATCACCAAAATAGGTCCCTGATAGGCTCCTGATCAGACTATCTCAGTTAACTATTTCAAACCAATCTTTTAGCTAAGGCTTAGCCTCCTTAGCCTGAGAGGGCTCTCTCAAAGGGTTAATGATATTGATTAAAGATATGGATAGATGACTAACTTTATGGTTTGTGATTTTATATGTTTATAGATTGGAAGATGGAGACTTGCTACCATTGGGCTATGGAGTCAGTGATAGAATAAGGAATAACAAATAGCTCTTCTTATAAAACTGAGGCTTTGTATATACTTCAATGAAAGAGTGACACATTCAAGAAAGTCTCAATAACTTGAAGTTCATAGGAGTCAGAGCATGTGGGCATGAATTCTGAGTAATGATACATCAAGGTATTCAAAAGGAAAGAATTTAAATTGATAGATCAGAGTTTAATACCTAAAGGAAGTCAAAGCATGAGTAACCATGAATTCTGAGTAATAAGTATTAAAACATTGAAGAAAAACATCCAAAGATAGGACCCAAGAACTCAATTCACCATAGTTTAACACTTAAAGGAAGTCAGAGCATGTTCCTCCATGAATTCTGAGTAATAAGCATTAATACTATGGAAGTAAAGCATATCAAAGATAAAACGTGAAGCTCACTGAAGTACACTTAGAATCTCAGCTTTAGAAAAGTCCAACTGCTCCTGTATATATCAATCCCTGCATAGCATTTACAAAAGTACTCTTTTTCTCTAACATTTTCCAACCCTTAATACATTATTTCTTCTCCCATATATAGAGTTCAAGTATATTCCTTCCTCTAGCATGATTTGAATTCGAATTCCTCCTAATTTGACACCTATTGACACTTAAAACTAACTATTTAATACAAAGGACAGCTAACTAGGAGTCCTAGAGACCTAATACAACTAGGAGTGTAACTCCTTATTATGATTACAACAACCTTATCTAAACATTTAAAGCATTATTTGACACCTAAAACTCCATGAAGTCGAATTTGATGGTGCTCATAACCTTCCAACTGGCCCTTGATGACTCATCCTTTTGCTATTCCTAGAAACTAGGAGACTCTCCCTTGCTCTATTTTGGCAGAAAAATAGGTCTTGGGACAGAGCTCATAACTTCTCATAAAAAATGTATTTGAAAAAACTGAAGGAGGCTTTTATGAATCAATCCATGCTGAAACAAAACCTCTCTTGGTTTTTTGAAACATCGTTCCTACCGCCGAGAATGAGTCTTTGAAAAACAGGTGTAAAAATATGCTTGTGAAAAACTGCACTTACAGCAGTTTCGTAGCGCAAGTTTGATCATTCATTTCTCCAAAATAATAATGGATTTGAAGAAAGTGGAAGAGATTTTTGTACTTCAGAATCTTATGAATGAAAGCCTCTTTCACTTTTCTGAGATGAGTTTTCAACTGCTTGGTAGTCCCCTTGGAAGTCGACTTCTCTTTTCATAACATAAAACGTTGGAGTTCATAAAAGTCTTTCCTTTCCTTGTTTTGCCTTTGCTTAATGTTTATACTTTATAAGTAATCCCTTTCAGCTGCCCATCCTAAAAAATATATCCTTTTGTCTTACAAAAATTTTCCATCAAATCACAATATGCAGCTACAGTAGTTTCGTAGCGCGCTATGAAACTGTTGTGCATTAGGCATCACTTACAACAGTTTCGTAGCGTGCTACGAAACTGCGATGTAATTTCAAAACACAGCTTTAAGACCAAAATTTAACTTTTTTGAGCCTCTTTGTATTGAAATTTCCTTTTCAACTGCCTTGAAGCTATTCAAAACTGAAATGGAGATGCATCATTCTTAAAAACACTTGCAACAAGGTAAATCATCAAAATTTGGTACATGACCTTACTTGCTATGTGATTTTCCTTAGCTAAGGAAATCCTTTCTGCTGGCTTAGTTGTATCTTCAAATCCTCAATTTTCCTCTTCATAATTTTGATGTTGGGTCTGAGCCTATTATTAATCCATCTGATGTATCTTGCCTTGCTTAACTTAGGAACTGCCTCGCTTGATTTTGATGAAGATTTCTGATCTCTGATCACCATGGGCTTGTTTGCTCAAACTAAGAATTGTATCAAATGGCTATTGCATGAAAACGACCAAGATCAACATGAGTATGTCTAGGATCAATTAACTTTTACCTTATCTTTTCCTTTGAAATCTTTTCAGTGATAACAGAACCTGTCGAAGAGTCTGAATGGGTAAGTCCTGTGGTAGTTCAGGAAAAGAATAACGAAGGAGAGATCATAATTTGTGTTGACATGAGAAAATTAAATGATGCATGTCTACATGACCCCTTCCCTACACCATTTATAGATGAAGTATTGGACAATGTAGGAGAACAGGAGGCCTATTATTTCACAGATGGTTTTTTGGGTTACCATCAGATTAGAATTACTCTAGAAGATAGACATAAGACAAGTTTTTCTACAGAGTTGTAGTTGCAACCTTCAAGGAATAGATACAAAGCTTTTTGGAAGTTTACTTTGATGACTGGACAGTCTTTGGGCTATTGAAAAAGCATGATGCAAGCTTGAGGTTGATATTGGATACATGTAGGAAATACAAAATATCATTAAATTTAAGAATTGTATCTTTTGTGTACCATTTGGTATATTGTTGGGCCATGTGATTTGTAAGAAGGGATTAATGGTGGATCCCATAAAGATCGCAATTATTGTGAACTTTCCAACACCAAAATCTATGAGACAATTACACATGACACTTGGAAAAACTGGCTATTACAGAAATTTTATAAAGCGGTATGCGTGGATAACCTTGCCAATGGAGAAATTTCTAAAGAAAGATGTGCCTTTTCAGTGGAACGAAGAGTGCCAGAAAAGCCTGGATGTATTGAAAGAGAAAATGATGCAAACTACACCTATTCTAGTTTTCTTGTACTGGAATAAGGAGTTTCATGTACATGTTGATGCATATTGAATAGCATTGGGTATAGTACTGCCACAACGAGGAGCATGAGAAATTGATCACTCCATATCTTTTGTAAGAAGAAAATTGTTAGCCATGATCTATGCGTTACATAAGTTCAGGCACTACTTGTTGGGAGTACATTTCAAGATGTTCATTGATCACTCTACACTAAAATATTTCATGAATAAGCCTATTTTAGGAGGAAAAGATTGTCGATGGTTGTTATTGTTTCAAGAGTATGAATTCGAGGTTATAGTCAAAACAAGAAGATTGAATGTCAGACCTGATCATCTGTTGAGGTTGGAGATAGGAGAAGAACCCATAAGTATCAAGGATAACTTTCTCAATGCACAGTTATTTGCAATCAGGGTCGTGGATGATCACTTTGCAGATTTTATTCAATTTTTGGCAACATGAATTCACCCACGGAGTACACTACGCAGCAAAAGAAGAAACTAGTAGTCAAAGTAGTTGATTTCTCGTTAATTGCAGGACACTTTTACAAAATGGGACCAAATGAAATATTGTGTAGATATGTCCCTAAACATGAGAGGCATAGTATTTTGCCAAAAGCTCATGGAGGAGTCGCAGGTGGACATTATGCAGGAAAGACCACTATGAATAAAATCTTGAGAGCTGAGTTATGATGGCCCATAGTACATAAGGATTCAAAAGAGTTTTGTCGAGCATGTGATGTATGCCAAAGAATAGGAAAACCATCGAGAAGAGATTAGATGCACTTAGTGCCACAAGTGACATTGCAAGCATTTGACAAATGGGCTATTGAATTTATGGGACCTATTAACCCACCAGGAAAGAAGACCGAAACAAGATACATAATCACTAAAATTTATTATTTGACAAGGTGGGTCGAGGCACAACCAGTGAAGGATTGTAGATAATATACCACCGTGAAGTTCATGTTTGAATATATTTTTTCTAGATTTGGGTGTCCCAAGATATTGATGAGTGATCAGGGTTCACATTTCTTGGATAAGACTATTGAGGTGCTAACTAAGGAGTTTGAAGTATACCGTCAGAAAAGTAATTCATATCATCCTCAAGCAAATGGGATATTCAAATCCTTCAATAAGATTCTAGAGAATGCACTCACAAAAGTGTGCAATGTGAACAATAATGACTGAGATTTAAGGATTCTAGCAGTGTTGTGGGCATATAGGACAACATGCAAGAAACTGATAAGAGAGACACCTTTTAGGTTGGTATATGGACAAGAAACAATCATGCCTATGGAATACATTGTGCCAAGTTTGAGAATTGCATCCTTCATAGACATGGAAGACTCTGATATAATGGAAGAAAGGATGGCAACATTACTTGCTCTGGAAGAAGATAGGTTTATAGCAAGTTTTCATGAGCAAGTGCAAAAAGAAAGGGAGAAATCTTGGTATGATAGGCACATCAAGCATAAGAGATTCCAGGAAGGTGATCTTGTACTTTTATATGATAGACAATTCGTAAATTTCCTAGGAAATTTTAAAACACACTGGTTAGGACCATATATCATCAAGCACATCTTTGATGGTGGTGCAGTTCAGCTCGCAAAGTTAAATGGTCAGTTGATCCTAGGATCAGTGAATGGTAGCAAATTGGAGGTATACAAGGATGACTATGTCCCTAGAGCTTCTCACTAAAGGATGAAAGGAGAATAGTCTTACAGAAGGGAAATTCGCTAAAGGAAGATTATTGTGTGATATTCAGGAGTATGCCAAAGTTTGAAAGAACCACGACGAAGGAAGGATTGATGCACCATAAGGGAAGGTTCATCGAAGTTCGTCGAAAATATGACTGTTGGAAGGAAGAAGTTGTTGTTAAAATAAATTTGTCATTAAGAGGCTTGAGAGAAATGAATTTATGAAGCACAAATGGTCAGCTCTAACACCATATCTACATTGAACGAGTAAGATCTAAAGTAATCATGGGGTTCAAAATTCATATTCGCTATAAAAGCCATGTCCTGTTCCACATTTTACACTTTGCTATCATGAGATTTGGTTTGAGAATTTGCGACCAAGTGTGAGACAAGTGTGTTGTTGTATGTCCGAGAGAAGTTTCGAAGAGATTGCTATAGAGTTTTCAAAGAAAGGGCTAGCACACATCATGGAAGCCCACACTAGTAAATCCATAGGAACAAGTGTACCTATGTCCCCAAGGCATGTGAGGTCACAGCGAAAACAAGTAGCCACAAAAGAACAACCACAAAGAAAACAAGAAAATAGACCAACCGAAGCCTCTGGAGTAGATCTAAGGACATCCCTGAGAAAGAAGGTTGCAAAAGAGTAGCGGAAAAAGAACAAGCAGGATAAGAAACCTATGCAGAGGCAAAGAAACCAATGTAGCAGAAAGAACTAGAATAAATCCATGACAGTGAGGAGGAAGCCCAGATGCAGTAGATGGAGACAGAGGGTGCATAAATTCCCTCTATCTTTACACCATATTTTCCACCTAGGAAACCTGGTTCCAAGCCAATTAAAGATCCCAAAGACGTGAAATTCAACACTTCCACACTATTGCTACTAAAAAAAGTGTCATTTGAAGGAGAATGACTAGGAAAAATTTTGTAATTAAATATGGTGGAATCAGACTTCAATGATCAGAGTAGGTATCCATAGTTCAAGCCGAGAATGTACCTACAACAGGTATACTATCCAGAGAGTGGAGCTACAAGGTTGGAGACACACCAGTGGGCTCAAGAATTGGGGAGATCGAGCTTGCTGAACATGTTAAACATGCCAAACTTCGGTAGAAGCAAATCTAACATGGCCTGTGTTCGAAAATCACTAGTATTAGTGCATGACAGATGCCTCTAGTTGGGGGAGAGGATCCCAATTGATGAAATGTTGATACGAAGGATTAGTAAATTTCCCTACCAAGGAAAGGACCCCATAAAATATTTTGTCAGCAAAAACGAAGACAAGGCATAGCACAAACCATGAAGGAAAAGTTCAGGATAATCAAAAAGTCGTGAGGTTACGATATTAACTTCATTAGCAACCAAGGGGTGCGCTTCACCACACACATCTTAGCCAGAAAGATAATGAGGAAGTGTAGAGAAAATGAAGTACCCGCAGCTGTCGTTTCCTTATCTGCGCAGTGAAACTGGGTCGAATATTTATGCAGGGAATTTTCGGAGGACTATTGGGAAGCACAGGAATAGGGTAAGACATTTCACTATGCATGGTTGATCTTGATCATCATGCTGTTAGCATGGAAGGAACCAAATTATTCACAATTTCCTCCAGTCGAAGAATATGTATACGAAGACATGCGATATACCTCACTCTAGCATACCAAGGAGCCATCAAGCACACAAGAGAACATGATCTTCTTTGTACTATTGCAAATAGACTTGCACATGATGGTGAACCAACATCCCATGCTATCACCAAGTTTGTATGATAAGTATCACAATATAGCAGAGTTTGGGGCAAAATTTCAAAGGACATATGTAAATGCTTGGAAGATTCGATGGAGACATGGCATCCTCTACCATATTTGGTAACTGAAGATTACCTTCTCAAAATAATACAACACTGGACAGCAGAGTGGATGACTCCATCCATAGAAGACATTGAAGTAGAGAAGGACACCTCATAGCATGTGGGTCCAAGTGGAAATTACAAATGAAAATATGCAAAAGAGACAGATATAGAGTAGGAACAGGGTACTTGGGACCCTCTCAACGATGTAGAGGAAACAGAGTAATCATCGTTCATAATTAACAAGAGGATACCTATAGTGACTACGGTGAGAACAAGGAAGAAGCAAAAGGTAGAAATATCTAAGGGTGCAATACCACTTGTCCTTATTGATGGGGACATTGATGAAATTGGAGATAAATTGCAGGAAATAACAACAGAAACATGGAACAAGATTGATAATCAATACAGAGCACTCTTGACATATTTTGAGCAAGGTATTGCAGAGTTAAATGCACTGCCACAAATAACAGACGACTAGAATAGACAGGTCAACCATTGAAGCCAGAGCGACAGATAGAAACAACATTTGGATTAAGGATTATGCAGATGCCAACTAGAGCATTACAATTTGAATCAACCAAAGATAGAGAGAGAGAGAAGAATGGTGGGACCGTGTCAATATGAACATTGTTGCAATGTCAACTCAGATATTGCATGATTTCCACCAAGGTATAACAACTGAACTACAAGAGTGAGAAAAACACACTTCATTGTTAAATATTTAGGTGGAGAAGGAAGAGTTTTGCTGAAGAAGGAGCTTGATCAATTGGTTAAGGAAAGGGATGGAGCATGCCAGCAATAGTTGTAGCTAGAGGAAGTCATCACAAACTCTTGTCATGAAGTTCTAGATGTAAAGGTCCACGAAGAAGAGTCACCACAGAGAAGGTCATGAAGCTCGACTTCACACTAATGGATTCAAAGAATAAGTTTGCAGAAATGAAGCTCAAGTATGAAGTGAAGATTATTGAGATACAAATGAGGCTACAACTATTCACGCCACTGGAAGTACATAAGAAGAGGGAAATGGATCTAAAATTTGCATTGCAAGGCATCTCTGGCACAGTGGCAGACCGTGGCAACCTACTAGATGAAACTATGCATATTTGGAACTCACTATAGGAGGATCCAAAAATTCATAGGATTGAAGAGAAGCTCCATATGAAGCAGAAGTAGTTGGAATAAATCTAGGCAACTATGAATACCTTACCAGTCTCATAGAGGCTCACCAAAATCACTAAAGCAAAGAATCTTCAAAAGCAGATTGAAGACCTTCAGAGAAAATAACATTTTTTGACAAAGATGACTTAGTCGTGTCAGGATTAGGCCCTCTATAGTTTGCAAGCAATAGATGATAGGCTCAAGGAGCTATGATAGAGGGATAAATAAGTGCTAAATAATATTTTAAGACCAATAACAGAGGCACTACTGGAAGAATTTCGTCGAGAGGATAAGTAGGTAGTAGAAATACTTCAATTGTATAATGATGCCTACATGAGCATCACAACAAATATTCAGGGCACAATAGTTGAGTGACTCAAGACGAGTGACATGTGAGTGTTGTGGGCCTATTGGGTGTAGCCCAACTTGGTCCAATTTTGGTCAAAGGCTATGCATTTTGAGGACCAGAGTGCATGGTACCATGAAGCTATATTTATCGTGTGATGTTCTTGGGGCTTTAGGGTGGGTCGAAGCCCCTCATTTTGTAACATGTATGGGGATTTTATGTGATTACCTTTTCAAGCCCATGCTATGTGGACCATGGTTTTGTACAATGTAGTGTATATAAAGAGATGCAATTCTTTGTAGAATATAATGATAGAGTCGATGAATAGAAGTGATTATATCTTATGTTTTTAGTTTGTGTTTTGGCCCTTAAGGAAAGGCTCTATAGCTGAGTGCACAGACACCTTGGATGGGTCTACATTTTAGTGTGCAGACCACCTGTAATTGTGTGCATAGTTCGAGAAGCAGAATGTATTGAAGATATTCATCTTAATAAAAAAAGAGTTTTGAGCAATATTTTGTATTCATATGTATTGTTATGTTAGTGTTCTATCTGTTATGTGAAGTAATGATTGCAAGTAAATGTTATTATAGGGAAATTTGTATTGTTCTATGATATGTTTAGGTTATACTAAATGTGGTGAAGTAAGTAGTTAAGTTATACAATGCAGTAGTGATATGTATGCCAGAAGACTAAGTAAAATACAAAAAGTAAAAGTAAAAATCACCTTGCGTAGTCCCTCAAGGCTACAAAAACTTGGTTTTGCAACCACCCATAGCCACCTCAGCTGAGACTGCGATTTGCTTCTAGGTCGTTGCAGAAAGGGCCGATGTCTGAGGGTTTTGTTGGTGTGAAGTCCAAGCCGAACCTGGGTTAATCCTAACTGAGCCAATATATACCATATTTCTCACTGGATGATGTAGGATTTTAAGTTCCCTAGAAGACAACTTATATGTTTAAAAATGTAAAATAAGCATGATGTATTTTGTGCTTCCTACCCCTGCTATCCTAACCTGAACTATAAATTATCTTGTGGCCCTTGTTTGGAATTTAATGTGTTCAAGTTAAGATTTCTTTTACAGATTTGTTTCCTCACTTAGGGTGTGAAAAAGTAAGTTAAAATAAACTAAGTACAAAGTTTCCAAAAGGAGGATACCCTTTATACAAATTTTAAGTTAGCTTAGTGTGTGATGTGTAAGTGTGTGTAAGTGAAATTGTAAGCATACAAAGTGTGAAGTGATGTGGATATATGGTGATCTTTTACAACTCCCATGATTACACTATGGTATTCTTGTTCCATACAAGGTAAGAAAGGATGTATGGATAATGGGCCACTTACATTCTTCCTAATTACACTATTTGAACATATAGGGAGATGGAAGCCTAGTGCTTTCAGAAATATTTTAGATGCAATGATAAATTTTCCACAAGGACACAAGAGAAGCAAGGGCCTCTATATTTCTTTATTAACTCCAATTATTAGTTTCGATAATAATTTTAATGAAATAAAAGCTTTATTTATCAAACAATATGTGTGGAATTAAGGCCATTAACTTCCCCCTAATTAAAGTAAGTCTAATGTGAGTGTGGAAATGAGCAAAACAATTTGAAAAAACATGTAGATTAGGGCCACTTACTTTCCTCCTAGTTAAAATATGTTATTCTTGTTCCATGCAAGGAAACCAATGACGTATGGATAATGGGCCACTTGCATTCTTCCTCATTACACTATGTGAGTATATAAGGAGATGGAAGCTTAGTGCTTTGAGAAAGTGTTTAGATGCAACGATAAGTTTGCCACAAGGACACAAGGGAAGCAAGGGATACTATCTTTGTCTATTAACACCAAATCTTGGTCCTGATAATAATTTTAATGAAATAAAATATTTAGTTATAGAAAATGATGTGTGGATTTAAGGCCACTAACTTCCACCTAATTAAGCTAAGTGTGATGTGAGTTTAGAAATGAGCAAAAGAATTTGAAAAAATATGTGGATTAGGGCCACTTACTTTCCTCCTAGTTAAACTATGTTATGCTTGTTCCATGCAAGGAAATAAATGATATATGGATAATGGGCCACTTACATTCTTCCTAATTACACTATGTGAACATATAGGGAGACAAAAGCCTAGTGCTTTGAGAAAGAGTTTAGATTCAATGATAAGTTCTCCATAAGGACACAAAAGAGTCAAGGGCTACTGCCTTTCTTTATTAACACCAAGTCTTGGTCCTGATAATAACTGTAATGAAATAAAAGATTTAGTTATAAAAAATGATGTGTGGATTTAAGGCCACTAACTTCCCCCTAATTAAGCTAAGTGTGATGTGAGTTTGGAAATGAGAAAAACAATTTGAAAAAATATGTGGATTAGGGACACTTACTTCCCTCCTAGTTAAACTATGTTTTGATGCAAACTTTCAAAAGTAAAAGACAATAAATTTCCCTACTTATGATGGTTAGCAAAGAAAATTGAAATCCTATCTGAACCAGAAATTTTTTAGGGGTGTAGGAAGATCACTAAAGGCTATCACAACACTCTAGAAAAGAGAATTACAATAAAATTTTAAGATCTTTGGGTGTCTCACGAGTTATGTTATTCCTAGTTGTGAGACCAAACTCCTCTTGCATCACTTCGTTGAAACCTCCTTCCACTCCTCAAAGTGTCATCCTTATAAATTTCTTACTCTGTCCTATCCCTTCTCCTTCCTAGACATAGTTTTGGCCCCAATGTCAGCTTCCACCATAGTTCTTCTACCTATTTTCCTTCCCTTTTCCTTAGACCATCTCTTGGTTCTCCCCCACTTCCCCTTGTGCACATGAATATTAGATGGTCATGTTATCAAACTCTAATGGTCAAACTCCATGCTCATATAACAACAACTTAATAAGTAATGATATTGACCTTATAAACATGCCTCTTGGTCCTTTGGCATCCACTTCCTTGGCCAATCATGGTGATATGTTGGGTTATTGTCCATTAAATATTAGATCCACTCTGTTAGAATATTTGGGAACCCTACAAAGAAAACATCATGGAAATTAGTAGACATGTATTTGTGTAACCATTTCTCCATGCTCTACTTCCTATTGTTGATTTCCTTTGTTGCAAACTCATGTTCCTTTTGTTAAGCCACCCAGCAATCTCCTTTTTGGTGGGATTCAATGGCTTCCAAATTAGTACAAGATAAACCTATCGCAAAACCATTGTAGTCTCAACAACAGAACCATTCATTGGCATGAAGGATTTTGACAAACACGAGTATTATTTGGGATTTATAACTACACACAGAAATATCTCCCCTAGGTTTGGTGGCTAACCTAGAACAACAAAATGACAAAGGACCCAATGTTTTCCTTAAAGTAAGTAGATGAGGGGAAGAAACCTACTTATAATCTATTGTATGTTTCACTCCTTATTTGGCTTGAATGCTCCAATCCTAGCTCAAGTTGCCAAAATTAAAACCTGCACAACTAGGCAACACAAGCCAAGAAACTATGAGATCTATATAGCATCATATATCTACTTCATTCAAAATATAAATTTCATATTTAAATATATGAAATAACAACATCAAATATAGGAAGACAAAAGAAATATTTGTATTGATATAAATGGAGTGAGTTACAACCATAAATAGGTGTCGATCGAGTAGAAGAGCTCCTCCAAGTTGTTGACTTATCCTTCCTTTGTCAAAACATGTACCTCCAATCACCCTAAACCCATGAAAGGATTCATCGCACAACAACAACATAAGGGTATAATCACTCCAAATGCCAACCCCTTGCATATGGAAGGCTATAAATATGTATAGGAGTGAGGTAAGTTGGGATTTCTTATGCTTTTACCAATTGGGATTGAGATCCACTCCTGATGGGAAGATGATATATAAGGATAAAGGATGGAAACTCAAATGTAGGATATGATAAGATTCAAAAGTGGTATCTAAGGTAAATGGTTACAACAGATCCTAGAAGCTTATGGAAATGGGGGCTTCGAGTTTCTCTCTCCCTTTCCCGAATTTATAGAACCAACACAGGTGCAAATGGGGGAACATGTAGGTGATCAATGCAGGTGCAAAGGGGAGAAACCTATAGCTGATCAATGTAGGCCATAGTGGAGCAACCTGTAGGTGAACATTGTCCAACAAGAGGCTAGGGTGTGTTGGTCCTAAAAATGGCTCAGATGATGTAGTTCATGGCAGAAACTATGGGGAATGACAGAGTCATGCATATGGACTTATGAAATGATGATGTAAAGGGGAAATAGGATGTAAATTATCCCATTAGGAGGTTTATTGATTAAATGATACAAAACATCCTATAATAGAGTGCCCCCTAAAGTGAAAAGTCATAGATGATGGTTGATCACTGAAGTGCTTTACCTTATGACAAGTCGGGATCAAGAACAACCAGTGAGATCATCTTTTGTTACAATACATTTACATCATGACATCCTTTTTGTGAGGAAGGCATACCCATAATGATCACATATGCTAACATTACATGTATAATGATCAAAATATATTTCCTGATGACTAATGTTGGACCCATAACTAGGTGACTGTTAGTAAGATAATAGCCATCATACATAGTGATCAATGTATAATCCTAAAATCACAGCCTAGATGGAGGAAACTAGATCTGGGGTTGTCTATCTTGTTCACGTGACCAACCAATATATGAGCATAACCATGTGAGTTAATGAGTTGAAGTCAAACATAATAGACACCATCTCATTACCGGCCAATGATGCAAGTCATTAACATAAATGAGAGAAACCACCGATGATGTTAATGGCTCTAAAGGTACTCAAGTACAATCTGTATGGTGTGAATAAATGAGTTGATGTTCAACACCACAAAAATATTTCAGTTGAATTGATGTAGACCTATCGTCGATATCTAGGAAACTTTCCATTCATGTGTGAAAGTACTAAGGTAACGATGGGTTATTTCTATGTTAACTTCCAGGATAATGTGTTGATGTCGACATGAATCGATCTGTCACAAAAGATCATTGATGTATCCCTCATCAACGACAAAAAATATGTATGATGATTGAGACAAAATGATCAGAATGATGATGATATGGAACTAGATCAGGAAAGGAAAACATGGAATGGAGGGTTAAAATTATTGCAATGGATATCAACTGAATGACTTCTCTTGAACATAGCAGCAACACTAAAATGGAGTGGAAAACATTGAACCAAAAGTGAAATGAAGGTTCTGTGAAAGTATGATGAACTGAAAGATAAGAAGATCACCCAACCCAATAGCCGCAAAGATGAAGTGGAAGAGTGTCATATTCAAGAGCGACTAATTTCCATTAACAAATGGAGTACCTTGTTTTCCCAATTTCCCCAACCATACTGGTCAATACCTCTTTATTTTTTAACAAGATTGAGGAGGATAGCATATGCTTGATGTGTAAGTCCATCCTTCAGATGAATCCCTCTAAGTATATTTAACGAACCCTAAGAAGGAGTGGTTCAGTCTTTTCATGTTTGACAAGTCCATCATTTTTTGATGTTTTAATGAGTCCAACGAGGATGAAACTCGACATCTTTTTCATGTTTAGAGAGTTTGAAAAAGAGGTGAAAAAGAAAAGTCCAGATGTCCCTTTTTGTAGGTAGTCCCTTAGGTACGAAAATGTAGAAAAGGATACCCAAGAGAACCTATTAGCCATGTTCGACTAAGATATTCCTTTTTCATAGTTATTCTATCTCAGTCTGGAAAAGGGTTAAACTTATACTTAGTAGAGGTCTTTTCATTTACTTTTATGAGCAAGAAAAGACAAGTGATCGACAATATTTTCATATTTTTGGGAGTCTAGAAAGAGCTAAAAGATGACTCCTCCTAAAGGAAAGAGTTCTATAAATGGTAATAGCTAGTTATGGTCATGATGGAATTTCTCAAAACATGCAAAGGTCAAGAGGTTGGATAATAATACCACTCATCACAGTAGTTCCTTAGGAAAGGGTAAAAACCAAGTGAAAGCATATAATCAGCCAAGAAAATGGTGATGATGGAATGAGAAAACCAAGGTTCATCTACAAAAAACATGTTGATAAAAATGGAAATCATGAGGGATAAAATGGGAATGGTTTCATTCTTACAGAAGCTTGAAGCATGGGAAACTATGCTTGAAATTGGTTTCATTTTTGTTGAAAATGAAACAAGATGATGGAGCTTAGTGAAAAGAAGCCGCCTTCACTAAGTGGGCCCGCAGGCTATTTTTGGTGCAAAGTCTATTTTTAGACTATGTCTATTTTTAGACATATGGATCATGGAATATGAGTTGTGGGATGTTATTTATGGATGATTGGTCATGTCGGAAAAAATATATGGACCTCTATTTTTAGACATATGGGTGGAGTCTATTTTTAGACTGCCAGTCTAAAAATAGAACAATCGAATATTATTAGCTCTTAATAATATTTGGACTATAAACATTATCTTATCCTCTTGCAGCACTTCAGTTCGAGCTACAAATGTGGCACATGCAACTATCAAAAGGAAATACGCTTTTCCTATGGGTTAGTTGAGCTATTGCATGATGGACTTCAATTAGAACTCAAGTGATTGAGTTTGGTGGAGTTGATTGAGGAGTTGATGGAGTTGTGTTCAGTTTGACTTACTTGAACTAGTTGTAGTTAGTCTAATTGACGGATACACTAGTGATGAGTGGTGTGAATTAATTATTAGTTAATTCACTAATTATTAACTCATAAATCAACTAAACAATACATCAGTTAACTCAGTGCATGGACAGTTTAGTGGAGACAAGTGTTAGAGGTGGGTGAAAGGGTGAGACTACTATCAGTTGTGACTATAGCTGTGCATGAGATTTTCACAATCATTGATTGATATTGCCAATGAGGATTGCGTAGTACAAACCAAGGGAATTCGAACTTGGAACTAATATATTCTCAACTTGGATTACGCAGTAGAGGCAGGCAAACAGTGGAAGAGATTTGAACCCGTGACTTGTTCATATCTGAGCTAGTTTGTGTGTAGCATGTGGAGATAGTACCGAGTACTTGTGAGGAGTATTGTACTATGTATTGTTACATGTTTTCTATCATTATAATATACAGATAGTTGGGAGTTTTTAGCTGTATGTTTTCCCCATTACGTACTGTGTTGATATGTGTGATTGATGTTTCAATGTGCGCATGTGATTGTTTTTTTAATTCCGAAAATTGATGATCAATGGTAGAGGACGTTATGTATTATGCATGCATTCCGCAAATAGTGTATAATCAGGATAATCTCTATGAATAAGTGTTATATTATTCAAATTTCTACATGTTTGGATATCAGGTTGGCTTCAACACTGATAGTTATACTTTGCATATCTTCTAAGGTTCGAAGAGCTCTTTCCCTAAGTTGGTATGCCATATCAGAATCAAATCCATCAGGGAATTTGATTAATGCCAAATCTGGAGGAAGTCTAAGATTTTTAGGAATAGCATTGTAAACATTATTGAACCTAGTGCAGTAATCTTGGACAGTTTCTTGTGCACCTCTCTTCAGGTTTTCATATTCATATAAAATCTGGAGAGGATCCTTCGTCTTTTCCCATCTGTTCAGGAATGTCATATAAAGAGCTTGTAGGTCATTGATACTGTTTGCAGGGAGGGATCTAAACCAAGTTCTAACATCTCCAGTCAAACTCTGAACAAATACCCTCATTCTAACATCATCAGCATCAACCTCATATATTTCAAAATATTCCGTCATTTTTTTGGTATGTTGTTGAGATATGTAAGTGCCAGTGCCATCAAATTGGGTGATTTGACTTTGATAGTCTTAGGGCATAGCACCCAAGTTGGCAGGTAAGTGTAGAGGAGTGTATTTGTTTGTCATTACAGTAGATAGGGTTGAAACAACAGTTTAGGTTGGTCTTGTAGTGGTGGATGGAGGGGTGAAAAGGGTGTTTTGAGGTTGAGATGTCTGAGGTGTTGTTGATGAACTTGGAGAGGCTGAAGTGATCACAGAAAGGTTTGGTTTTCTTATAGAGGCAAGCTCAAATTGAATGAAATTCTGCAAATGTCTACCAAGATGTGAAGTGACAACCTCAAGTTGTAAATCTTCAATAAATAATGGGTCATGAACTGTGTAGGCTAACCCAGAGTCCGAAAAAGTTACAAATAAAGAAGTTTCAAAAAACTCATCAAAGGGTTTGTCCTCCAGGTAAATAGACTTCACAAGACAGGATCTTGATCTGTATAGAGGCCGAGAACTAGCAGAAATTTCTTAGCTCTCTTGTCTCCTAAGAATCCTAGGAATCAGATTAGGATTTTCAAACACAGGTGATGGATTTGGATTAGGATTAGCTCTGGTATAATGGATCCTTTTTTAAGCCAGGTTTCTAGGTGTATTTTTGGTTTTTTCTCTAAATGGGTTTTACAATACAACTTCAGCAGTCTTTTTAAGAGGCTTTAGATATGGGATTCGAACTTTCTTAAAGACGTATTTGATAAAAGGAACTGATCAAGTATTTGAAACCAAATTTTCAATCTATAAACTAGACCAGAGATAGACTAAAGCAACATTCATTTAATTCTACAATTGCAAAGAAAGGGCATTTCAAAGGCTACCTGGCTAACTTCAGGCTCCGTCTGTAGTTTATGAAGTAAACAATAGTAACAAACAAATTATTCGAGTCCCCAGTAGAGTCGCCACTATGTTATCACTCAGATTTTCCCTAAAGTTGTTGGGAAGAGGAAAGGGGTCCGAGGTAATCACAAACCAATCTTTTAGATATAAAATCTAGCCAATCTGTATCCAGAGAGGGCTCTCTCTTTAAGTTTTAGCTTTGTTTGAAAGATATTAGGCTAGTTATGAAGTTTAGGAGTTTTGTTTGAGTTTGGGTGGTGAGATTCAATAGTAGAGGGGTAGGACTGGCTATTTTAGGCCATTGGGCTAATGGAGTCAAAGAAGATGGCTTAACTGGATTAGGTTTCTTAACAAAGGATGGTTTTATAGAACAATATGGTCAAACAGGGAACAAATAAAGGCTTAGAATAAATGGAATGGTTTCAAAATAGGTGAAGGGCTGTTAAGAATCCTTCAACCTATTTGAAAAGGGAACTTGAATGATTACTAATAAAGAGAAGTTAAGTATTATTTAACTAATAATCAAAGTGAATGAACTAGAGAGCAAGAGCAATTAAGGTTTCACTGTTCATTCTAATTCATAATAAAACATAGAGAATAATAACGATTGAAAACAGAGTGCAATCAAGCATATTCCAAATTACCCTTTTTCGTTTATCCTTCATATATGAAACATAGATGATATAATAAACAAGGAAAACTTGAAAACATAAGGTATGGAGAACTTATTGATCCGGTGTTTGATTCAAGAAATCTGTGGAAAGTCCTTTGCATCAAACCTTTATCCAGCAAGCCATACAAAGTTGGTCCAACATCACTTTATTCCAAAATAATCAATATTACAGCAATGTCTAAGAATCCACCCTCAATACTCCAATTAAGGGAGTATTTATACAAAACATATCTCATAACAGAGTGAGATATATTCTAGGATGACTATGAACAAGTTACAAGAAAATAGAGACAACTAGTCTCGAAGATAGGAGAAAGGTAAACTGATGTTGTGTTGTTCCTATTCTTGCTGAGTGTGCTGGAGGCAGGCCCTATGATTTGGCTTGCTGCTGTCTTCTTTAGTAACTTTGTGTTGGCTTCCCTATTTTGACTGATACTCTTTACCTGTTCTGATACACTTCGACCTGTTTGATCCCTGTTCATCTTTGTTAATATTTGTTCATCTTACTACAGTAAACAGGCCAAAATTTACATTTTCCTAAGGATAAATTTACAAAATTTCCAACATGTCTTCCCACCATTTTTGCTTTGGCAAACTGTGTTTCTGAAATTTCCTCAGGGTCTCATTAGTTTATGTATATCTAAAAAAGGTAGGTTGGATTGGGAACAAGTGCTTTATCTCATGCTCAACATAGAATAAGTTTTCTATGCTGTCATAGAGAACTCGGCCTGTGGGGAGTGATTTTATTCCTAAAGTACTTTTTGATGGACTAGCTTGATTGTGAGCATACTTATTCAATTTGTCTACATAATCTCTATGCTTCATTAATCGGTCATTAATCACTAAAGGACTTGGTAACCCTTTATTCTACAAAATAAAAAACTTCTCCATGAAAGAATTAATCTGTACCTGCATATCCTAACATCTTCTCTCTAAATTTTGCGTCAAAGTTTTCTTGGTTAGCACCCTTTTGATTTCCAAAATAGTCTTTGTCCTGTCTGTGATGCCAATTTCTTCCAGTTGTTCCTTATTCCTGGTATTCAAAAAATGTATGAGTTGGTTGGCTTCATCAGGCGTTTGTCCTAACTGTTCTTTTGTCTTTTGAATTTCTCCCTGTGCTGCTTTCACTAGATCAATCTCTTCAAATATCATTTGGATGGATGACCAAACATCATTTATGGATTCAGATGTTGGCCCAAAGAATTTTCTTGATCTCTGTCAGAGGCTTGTCAAAAGTGAACCTTTTTCTAATGATTTCACTTTATTTTCTAATGCTTTAATCTCCCTTATTTTTTCTACAACGTTTATTTTTGAGAGATCATAATTTCTTTCCATCTTAGCAAACTGTTCTTTTACCTATTTTAATTCTGAAACTTGTAGTTTCATGTCTTCCATTGATTTTATTAGCTCTTCTGTGCTCAAATTGGAGTTGCTGCCTTGTGTTGTTCCTTCTGTCGTTTTACCTATGACCACCTCTACTGTGGCCGCTGGGATGTTTGGTGCTAATACTATCCCAAGTGTAAAGGGGACTGTTGTTTAAACTATGGGTATTACTTCAAGAGGCTGAGAGGTCGACTCTCCCTGCTTGCCCTTCAGTGCTTTTTCTAATGCCTGTTTTGTTTCATTCAATCTTTCATTGAGTTTCAAGAGTAGATCCATCATCTCTTCTTCATATTTTTGTTCTATAACCTCAGCAGTCTGTGGATGCCTTGAAGGAGGTGGCTTTAGATACTTCTTTAAGGTAGCAATATCTTCATCCTTCTTTTTTATTAATGCTTCTATGCCATTTACATCTTTGGGATCATGTCCCAATCCAATGATGATTTCTTCTAATGACTTTATTATGTTATCTTTAGCCTGAGAGGAGGCTTTTTCTAAGTTTAGCTGGGCAGTTGTATTATCCAAAGAATTTTGTAGCCTGTGGGCCATCATTGCTTTACCAGTCAATGTTGAATAGACCATTTCTCTAGTTTGCTTGTGTAGTTCAATATAATCCAAAGGATGAATATCCTTTGCCAAGACCTCCAGGTTAGTTCTGATGTAATCTTCTGCTAAATGGGGTTGTTGTATCTTTGGATTAAAGTAGCTCATTACCATCTTTCCTTATTTAATGTCATAGGTTGACATTAGTATTTGCTAATTCGTGGGGGCCATTTTTAAATATTGATTGTAAATTTGAAGTCTCAATGGGTCGTTCCTGGCCTTTATATCTGTGAATGTCTTATTGATATCTGAGGCCTCTTTACTTTGTGGCTTGAGGGATAATACTTCTGCACTATGTTGTCTTTCTAGCTCGTGCCTCTGTGAGCTAGTTGATGTTCCTCCCGATGGGAAAGTTTGTTGGCTAACTGCTCTTTCTTCTCTTTGGTTATTTGTAGTCTCTTCAACTATTTCCTCTTCTGACAGAGGGTTCAGTCTTTGTCTTTTTGTCCCAAGCTGTCCTGTAGGTCCACTGGTAGGGGTAGTAGTCTCCATGTCCCTCTTTTTATTTCTTTCCTCATTTAGACGATTTTTCAAAACTGGAGCTTCTTCTACATGGGTTTGAGCTGGAGGAGTTGGCACTTGACCCTATTCTTTGGAAATTTCAGGTTGATCTGACATTTTAAGTTGTTCTGAGGTCTCTACTTCCTTGCCTTTGGATGTTCCTGTGGTTGGTATGTTGACTTCCTGTGGAGGCTGTTGAGAGGTTCCAACAATGGATGCACTAATTCTTGACTTTTGAAATAGTTTGAATGGTACCTGCCCAAAACAATCCAGGTCAAGGGTTTTCTCAAGATTTCTCATAGCATTCTCAAAATTGACCTGTTCAATATCATTTTCCACTAAGGTCCCCTCTATCCATTCATCCAAGTTTGCAAATTGCTCAATATCTGGGATCCTATGGTGAATCTATGGGGATAACCTGTTCTTCATCCTTCTGTCACAGATAAAATTGTTGGGGTCATAAGGTACCCATCTAAAACTCTTTCATAATCCAAGGTGATCTTCTAATTTTTTTCAGCTTCTTTCCATGCATCCCTAGTGTTGCAGACAAAAGGGCCTAGCTAATTCTTAATTCTTAGCTGAGCTTTCTTTTTGGCACTACAAAAATGGACTAAATCTGCATTTATGATCTACCTGAAATACTCCAATGAAAATAATATCATTGGATCATACTTGGGTAACTTAAAAGGGCAAGGTTCACACCCATATATCTTGATTTCTGTGTGGTTTTTATATAGGTACCAGTCACCTATCCTGTACTACTTAGAGAGCTGGAGAATTTTCTTCATATCACCATTGATCCTTGGAGGGGGAACTCCTGTCAATAGAGTGGTTGCTGGATGTACAAATAGGTCAATGAACTCACTTTAAGTGTAAGGGGACTCAATGGTATTATGAAATATTGGACTCCGGAAGATAGCAGACCTTGGATTTCCTTTAGTGTCAAGTTTCTTGATAAGGAAAGAGAAGTTGTCTGACTGATAATACAACATGAGATGATATATGAAAATGGTGTATTTGAAGACTCCTTCATTTTCCAAATTCAGGAATTGGTCATGGATTTTATTGGCAATATAGGAGGCATAGTCATATCTGACAGCAAGAGGTTGTCCTGGAGTAAAGATTGATAATAACACTAGGGTGATATCATCAACATATTCACTAGAGTTAAATCCAATAATCAAGTATATTGTATCAACAATGAGTCTTCACGTTTCAGTGAAGCAAGTCTGCAGATAAGGAGGTGGACCTTTGGGTTGGTGTTTTGGTAACATGAAAGTTTGACCGATATGGCTCACTTCTGATTGGGACAACTAAGATGCTTTTCCAAGTAAATATCCCATGGAAATAGGAGTGAGGGGCCGACTGGAGTGGAATTGCAACATTTCATTGATGGATTGAGCAGTTATGGGAAAAAGGATTGTTTGGCTTGGGGACATATCAGCTCTTAGGTTAGGATCGTAATTGGCACAGCATTGATGAATTAAGTCTAGGAAAACATGGACCGAGGGGAGGAAATACATGGGAAGGTTAGATTCCCACAGTCCAAAGATATCAAACCCATTCAGATAACTATCTCTAGCTTGGCAGAAGACCTGAAGATGGTTTTTATCACCAATAAGTCTTTTATCTGAAAATCTTTATCGGACAGAGATAGATAATCTAAGTCTTTGCGATGAGCGTTCATGGGCGCGACATTCAGGGCTATAGTGGTTTCCATTTTTGCTTCCTGTGGATTAAAAAATGGAATTTGGATTTTTTATGAGAAAATAGGTCGAACAGCAGGTTTGGGAATTTTTTATGGAAGCCACAGCTTGGACTAGAGCTGAATTTGGCCCTTTCTTGTATAATTTTCAGTAGAAAACCAAAATTACAGGGTTTCAGTGTAGATTGGATAAATACCTGTATCAAGGAAGTGAACAGTACAATGGCGGGTTGGATAACTAGTCACGGGCTGAGTTGCTGCAAGTTTCTTGATCAGGTGGCAGTTTGAAAGCTCGAACAATTGACTGGGACATTGTTTTACATGGGAGCATAGTTGCAACATATAATAGTGAAAATGACGTTTTGTTCGTTTTTTTAACAAAGTCAAGGTTGGCGGGGTTTTTCGGATTATCAGGTGACTGACGTAGGCAGGGAAATGATGTTTTGTCATTTATGGAGAGTGGTAAGCAGTACAGGATCGCACTGCTTTTGGAGTTAGGCGGTATCAGGCTGAGGGCGAGCGATCACATAGACTTCCTAACGCATAGCAGGAGTACGGAGGGAAAACTGCCTGGTGATCGCACGTTAAAGTGAGTTCACCAAGGGGGTAGCGATATTAGTGACGACCGTTGGATGATGGGGGAGTGATCGGACGGCAGACGGGGAGTGGGGTACGGCGGGACTTTAACTGTGGCGGGCCTGATTTCGTTAACAGGTTAATAAATCATATCAAGGCGATCGTGAATGGCGGGGGGGTTCTTAATTAACCTTAGGGGTTACTTAATCTCATTTTTCGAACTGGGGTGATTGAGCTATTAATGAATCTCAGATAAATCCATTAATCCCTTTTAACTATGTTTATGGTTATAATTAACCGAAGAGGGGTATATAAGATTTTGGGTATTTTTATGTATATTTACATATTATGGGAAAGGGTGCAGTTGTGTAGGATTTATATAATAGTAGTTAGGAATTAATATGATGATGAAATGAAAGCACTAAGTTAAAAAATTTGGGTATACATTTAAACTTATGCTTAAGATGAAAAAGGGGTGTTTTAAATGATATTGTGCGTTGTTCATACGTAAAATATGATTTTACTTAGGAAAAGACTTTATGAAATCAAATGAATGGTTTATGGATGATTCTAAGTACTTAGGCTTTTTAAATTATTGCGTCGAGGGTCCGGCCCCTCCAAAAGTTAGAGAAATGCTCTGAGCCCCTTTAATTTTCGAAGACCTTACTTTAGGGAATTAGTGAAATCTTTAGGGAAAAATATGAATTGAATTTAGTTATTTGACCTTGTCTTGCTTGAACTACATCAAGTGTAATGCCTGCCTTGTACTCCTGATAAAAGTAGAAATTAACACATTTAGAGACATTATCCATCACAAATAATTCTGCAACACCATCTACCTACCCTGCCTACTTTAACCTATCCTTTTTCCTTCTTTATTTGGGTGCACTTAGACTAGAAAACCCTTATCAAATCTTCCTTTTCTTTTACATGGCAAGCCTACCTAAGTCTGCACTTATTACATCCATGGGCTTAGATTAAATTATTGAGCTCCTTTTTATTTACTCTACCTATCTACTTATCTGCCAAGATTAAACAGTTTGGTTAGATTTTATTCTCTATCTCTAAAACATGAAATTCAAATATGAACTAGCCAAGATTAAGCTATTTGACTATTCATGAATTGTGGCATAAATGACAAGCTGCACACAATTGTTTATTACAGAAAATAAAAAGGTAGTAGCATTTAGAATTGCACACTTTCTTGGTCTTTTTGTTTGGGGTTCATTTTCTTTCATTTTTTTGACCATCTTTATTCTTTTTACCCTTTGATTTTTCTTTTAGGGTATACCCTCTTTACATTTTTTAAATTTTTTTATTTTTTGAAAATATGGAAAACCTTTGCAACAAGAAAGGTATGAACATATTACAGAGCTCATCTAATCAATTATGAAATATGACATCTATTGGTATAGGATCATAACAATTTCCATGATCTACTATGAAAATGGAGTTACAAAAATCCTCCTCCAAAATTTGTAACATTAATTTTTGAAATCACGATCATGATGTGTTCATTCAGAGGTTTCTGATGATATAAAATTTATCTCCATCAGACCTTTATAGTGGTAGATATTCTCAATTAAAATATGACTAATTAAATCTCACCACATGGTATCCACAAAGTCCTACCAAGCCTCTTTGGCTTATTGTTGAAAGGCGAAAAAAAATCCTCCTACAACGAGTGAGTATCAACTCAATCATGTTCCCAATTAGACCCCTATTCATTTTGTGTGGCTATATACTCTCCGGAACAAAGGTCTGGCTGCCTGTACTAATCTAACTTAAAAATATATACATAAAAACTAGTCTACAAGGAAAATATATTACCTAACACTAATCTAATATAACCATCCTAAATATATATAAGTAACCATAAACAATTATACAAATTGTTATGTATGAGTGGATCTAGCTTAAAAAATTTGAGCAGAAAGGGATGGGGGGGGGGGGTAGTCCAAACATAATACTTTGAGAAAAATTGTGGATGTCTAAATTGGTGATAACCCTAACTAGAATGTGGGTCTAGTTAGCCACTTAAATTTATTTTTTGGGCTCTCTTTTAAAGAGCTTATGAAAAATTGATTATATTGTTTATGCTTATTTATGTTTATTTGCATGCAAGGAAACTAATTTAATAATATAAATATAAATCTATCTCATAACCAAGAGTACACTCTTAAACTATTTTTTTGAATATTAGAAACGAATGTTGATTTACCTAGATTAAAAAATTAATAAATTTGTGTTAATAAAATGACTCATGTGAAGATGTGAAATTGAGAAACACTTTTAGCTTGTTTTTGACATACAAAAATGAGAATTTTTATGTTTTTTCAACTTCAACTGCTACAAACTCATATTTTATTTGAGAATTTTGATTTACAGTAAAAACAAGATTTCTGGAGAATTTTCTTGCCTTCATACTCATATATTTTTTTAAATTATGGACATATAGCTGGAGAAATTTGGTGGATATTGAATGCATATACATGAAAATTTCAGAAAAGTATAATAAGTGACTTCAATATCCACCATGGTTTGTAGAGATGGTAATTCATTTTGGGAAAAAAAATATATCATCACAATCTACACATATTTCACTCAAACCTAAACTGTTTTTGGTAAATTTTCAAATTCAATCACTATTTTTTATTATTTAATGAAATAGGGTAAGACAAAAAAATGGTGATTTTTCAACATTTTCAGCCATCCATCAATTTTATTTTCAATGTGATCATCAATGAGTCTTTTGAAAATACCGTTTTGAAGAGGACACAAAGAGGAAGTATCGAGTGAATTTTCAAATGATTTTGTGTTTTGATTTTTAAGTTATTGATTTTTCATTTCATGTAATTTTTTTGATGTTTGAAAACATGCGATGACACAATTTAGTATAAAATTATTAATAAATCTCATTTCTTCATCAAAATGAATGAAATTTATATTTCCCATGGGGCTTTGGATTGACGGTGAATGGGTGCATTGTTAGGGCACTCCTTGTGATAGGTCACTAGTTCAAATCCCCCGTGGGTGCTTACCTATCAAAAAAAAAAATGAAACTTATACCATTTGAAACTAAATTCAGAGTTGAATCCAATGGTACCAAAGGCGTTAGTGATATCCTAATTTTGGCACTAATTTGACTCCTATGAAGTAGTTATTTCCTAAAAATTATCAATTTTTTTCTAATTTTCATTGACCAACAACTCTCGGCTGAGAAAATATTTCGGCCAAGAAAATTACAACTCCCAGCTGAGAGTTTTTCATAACTGTAGTTCATGTTAATTGCATAGGATTAACAATTTAAAAACTCCCGTCTAAGAAATTTTGAACTCTCGATTGAGAGTTCTAACAGAGAATCTTCCCTTTCGCACACTCTCACTTGAGAGTTTGGAAAGAGAAAATTTGTTTCCCATACTCTCAACTGAGAGTTGTAGAAACTCTTGGGCGACAGTTTTGCTCCAAAAAAAACTATCAAGTGAAATATTTATAAACCATCTTCCGAGAGTTTGTGCCGAGAATCTTTCCGTTGAACAATGTGATTATGTTATGAACAGACATGCCTTTTCATGTACAATTCTTTTTTCCGAGAGGTTTATAAATACTCGACCAAAAGTTTCAATTAAGACCAAAACTTGTGAAGTGTAAAGTGTGGAACAACAAGTTCACCAATTTCATCCTTGAAGAAAAACACCAAGTTTGTCTTTGGAGAAAATTTCTATTGAAGGTAGTTTTTTTTTATATGGGGAAAAACGAGATTTTTTTAATTGAAAAAAAAGGGATTTTTTTTGTTGATTTGCTATGAAAATCAAATATTGTTAGTTTTTGCTATGGGAAGAAAAAATTAATTGTTTTCCTATTAAAAAGGATATTTTGAATGTTTTTCTTGCAAGGGTACAAATATTGTCTTTTTGATAAGGAGAAAAAAGAGATTTAATATGTGTGTGTGTGTGTGTGTGTGTGTGTGTGTGTGTGTGTGTGTGGGAAAAGGACTTTTTTTGTGGGGGAGAAGAAGCCTTGCTTTATTGTTCTTCTATGTAAATTAAATATAAATATTTTTCTATGAAAAAAGATATTTTGAATATTTTTTTTTATAAAGGAGAAGATATATAAAAATTTATTTTAGATCAAATTATGAATCACCATAAAAAAATACACTTTGAGATATTTGAATTTTTCTTGAATCATTTGTAGTATTAAAAGCATAGGCTAACTTGTGTTGTTTTGGAATTGGATTTTAGCTTTCTAACTTTAAGAACATGGGAAACCAAAAGAATTGTAAACAAAATCATGATCACATTAGAATTGATTTAAAGGGAAAAAATGAGAAACTAAAAGCAAAGAGGAAAGCACTGAGTGAAAATAGAGAGATCGAAGGAATGTGGTATATCAAATAGAGAGCCAAAAGGAGACATGGAGGTACCAAATAAAGAGCTCGAAGAAGATGTGATGGTACAAAATAAGGAGTTTGAAAGTAATGTGGATTTACATGGAAATGATGAGCAAATGAGAGATGTCGATGAACTTGTCAATGGGAATATCAATACTATTGGTGAGTCAATTAATGTTTTAAATTTTGAATAAATTGTAATATTTATATTACATTATATTTGAAATTTATCAGTATGATCTATTTTAGTAACATTCAATGTACATACATGTTAATTACAAAACACAAATTTATATGTATATATTTTTTTATGCAGGGATAACATCCAACCTACAACAAGATCCTACCACATCTAGAAAAACATGGAAATATATTGGAAGATACAAGGACGTTGTCCTTGATGAATTTTTTTTTGGAGAATATGGATCCAACTACAATGGAAGAAATTGGGCCATCATTGAATGAACAAACAATTCAAAATAAAGTAAATAAGGTGATCAATTTTTTTTGTCAAGGTAAATCTATCATAATACAAGCTCAAATGTTACATAGACTTTTCAAACACAAATATTTAAGAGATGCAGTTCAATTACTCGGCATTAGAGATTCCAAAGAGGTGTGGGTAAATAAATTGGTATAAAAAAATATGACATCGACCCTTGGCATACTTGCAAAAAATCAACCTTGAGATGGAAAAATTTCTCGTAGAGCATTGCCAACAAGTTTTGTCAGAAAAGGAATTGCATCACATCGGTTGTTGTTAGTGGTGGTAAGAATATACAGAACATCAAGAAAAATTTTATGGACACATAAAAAATTTAGGATTCAAGTAGATGAGAATGATGAGCTTGCATGCTGTGCTAATATCTGTGGGCATTCCTATCAAGATAGACTTGCAAATAATGTGAGAAACAAGGTGAAAGAATTTTGGAATTTGAATTCTTATGTGTTACCAAATGAAAAGGATGTTGTGCGGTGTCTTATATCTATAGGGAATTATGAAGATCATCCCAAATAAATAACAAGGGTCAGTGAAATGGAGTTATTTCATAATTTTATGGAGAGTAATGTTGATGTGAATATTCCCCTTACCACATTTGTGAATCTTAAACCATGGCATGTTATGAATGTGATTGTTTGTGACACATGTTGTTTTCAATACAATGTAGAATTCCAATTATATTATGAGACATTTTTAAAATTTGGCATAAATTATTGGTCCAATGACCCCCCTCCTTCTAGTGTTCGTGATTTTTTATCTAATATATTATGTGGTCGATAAAATGACCAATTATTTTATAAGAAAGAATGTATTGGTGGAAGAAAATGAAAAGAGTGTTCTCATTTTGCACTCTTTGATGTTAAGTATCCATTTGATTTCACTGATTAAAAAATAGCCATTTAATACAAACCATTACTTTATATATTTTTTTAATAAATTAATAAACTATATCATTATTTAAATATTATTTTTCAAACCTAGCCATTTAATATAACCGTACCATATTATATTAATATTTTTAATAAATTAATAAATTAATATCATTATTCAAATATTATTTTTCAAAAACTAGCCGTTTAATATGGTTGTTACTTAATAATATTTGTTTTTTTATATTAATAAATTAATATCATAAATTAAATATTATTGTTCAAATATAGTTGTTGCTTGAAATTATGTTTCTACATTGCTCTCTATTTAAGCATTTGCAATGGTCTACCTCTTCATTTGGTCTTGGTGATGAACCACAGTTATTGGTTCAAAACACGTCGGCCAAAAATATCTCTTATGTGATTTCTAGCGAAAGACTTTGATTCACAATTGTCAAATGTCACCATGAAGTGGAGAATATATGAATATATTACATATATTGTCGTTGAACATTCAGCATTAACATCAAGAAAGATTAATTTACTTGAAGATGACATTTCAGTGACATCTTTTATGGAAAAGTTTAGGGAGAAAATATATAAATATATTAAGCACTCTCATACAGCAAAATGGCAGGACTTACAATTTAAAAAATCATGTGACATGTTCCCTAAGGGAATAATATTGTCGATTGTTTAATTTAAATTACACATTCGATCCACAAATGGAAATACAAAGTGAATATTATCATTTAGACTAGGTCTTGATACTCATGCAAATTTTGTATAGGCATGCAGAGCTTGGTATCAATGGTTTTGATAGTAATGAACATAATTGTGAAGTGATTAAAGAGTATAATTTCTACACTAGTGATGATCATATACATGATATATGTTTTTTTTAGCATTTTTTTGATATTTTTTATGAGAATTTAAATGAATTATATATCACTTTTAAAGAACATTAGGAATGGTCTGATAGTTGTGCTAGTCAATTTAAATCATCAAGAGCATTCATGTGGTTGGCTCGCCTTCGTAAAAGAACTGAAATTCGTCATACATGGAATTTCTTTGAGACAATTCATGGCAAAGGAGAGCATGATGGTGTTGATTCATGTGTAAAACGTGCACTTAGGAGGCATCAATTGAATCAAGAGGCTTCCTGATTTGTAGATTCAAATGATGTTGTTAACTAGTGCAATCAAAATTTAAGCCATGTATTGAATCCAAGGATGGCTTATGTATATATATATATATATATATATATATGGTGTTGATATATGTACATGTGTGTGTTACATTTTTTTGTATAGAAATGATATATTTAAAAATCACTAAATTTCACTTACATGAGATTTTCCAGTCAAGCGCGTACTTTTGGAATATTTCATTGGGTGATATTAATATGTAGATGCTATATAATTTTCAACCAATCCATAGAACATGTATTTTTGCCTCATCACACATCTACCCACTTTCACCAGATTACCCAGGGTAGACATGAGATGATGGGTTACTATGATATGACTCAACCTCCTAGATGACCTTAAGGAAATGGAGTCTACACAATTAGGCCTTACTAACCTCCCCCTAGGTGCCACAAGATCCCCAAGAGTAACCCAACCCCTCCAGGTGTACAATCCCTAAGAAAACTCACCCTTTCCCTGACCTAGATCCCCCAGTCACTCCCTTGACAAGGCCTCCATGTGACTATGGATTCCAAGTCACTCCCATAGGTTTGCATCCATGCGATTGTAGCTTTTTTTTCTAGCATTGTGCCAGTGACTACGAGAATTAGGGCTCCTTTCCAGGGCTAGGGCTTAGCCTCTGCCCAGAATGCTATGAAACTTCCAAAAATCATAAAATACAAGAATACAATGCTTGCAAACCAAAAATAGAACTAGTACTTGACCTAACCATCCCCAACCGAGACTGACATTATGTCAAACACTTGGTATATATGCCATCTATAGGTCATGAATGCAAGTCTGAACATAAGGGACTGAAAAATTTTCTGAGGTTTAATAAGAAGGGTCTCTACCTTCTCACATTAGATGTCATAACATCAATTACATCTTGCATTCATTATTTATTCAGTTATGAGTGAAAACATGAAAAGGGATATGACTGAGATCTATCATAAAACCATGCTTATAACTAGATAAATAACCATAACAGAACATCGATAAAATCCACATATAACCAATACATTTCCTTACCAAAAGCAGGAGAAACTTAGCTTTTATTAACCATAGGTAATTAGCAACCAGGTTCGGGACTTCCATGAACCACCCAACCGTAGATTGGTTGAACCATGTATTTCTTTCATCCAATAAACCTCATGCCATATTCCAAGCATGAATGTTAGATCTCATGGGATAAACCAATCCAAAGACAACCAAGAGAATCCAAAGGTTAAACCACCTCCACCCTCTCCATACCATGATCACACCTAAACCAGTGTCGAGATCACAAAACCGAACTGAGCTTGGATGCCTCAAAATTTCTTTAGCTTCCATGAGGAATTTTCCTGTCTCCACCCTTAGGCTTTACTATGTGTCCCACCTTTACCAGTCAATGGATTCCTAGGCCTTTGGGAATTTTCCTGAGACCACCTCACCCTTGATTCCAAAACCATCCGACAATCCAAATCTCAAACTGAGAACAATCCCATCACACCTTGGCTATCCAAAAATGGAAATGTTAGGATAAAATCCACTATCTAATCCAAGACAAATCCATTCCAATGACAACAAAAGAACCAAATACCAACATGCACATAGCATGCATGTCAAAATTATATAGGAAATCACACATGCAATTTGTTACCTGAAAGTATTCCCACTAAAGCTGCTTGATCCTTGTCTTCCTTTGATTTCCTTGTCCTTCTTTGTTTTTCCTTTCCTTTCCTTATTTTTTTCTTTTCTTTCCTTGCTTGCTTACCTTCATTCTCTTCTTGGTTCTTTTCTCATCTCTGAGATAAATTCTAACACTAAATTGCCAACTGATGCTTTGAGGTCCTTTTATTAATAAGGCCTCGAATTTCTTCAATTTTCCATTATTTTCCTTCATTTTCCTCCTCATATGAAACTTGTGACCTTGCACCTTCCTTTTCTCCTAATTTCCATTGTTTTCATAAATAATGTGCCAAAATACCTTTTTCCTTTCCAAAGCCTTAGCCATTGCCTTTTCCAATTTCCCCTTAGCCATAAAACACAAAAAGTGATTCCCGCTAGGATATTTTTCCCAAAATTCATCTTGGAATAAGTGTCCCTTTCGTGTGGTCTTATTTTACCTCTATTAACTTTTATTACATGAACTTTTAACTTGGGGTTGTTACAAATCCCCCCCCCCCCCTTAGGGGAACACCATCCTTGATGTTAAACCACACCTAGACCCAACAAAACTTCTGAGGAGAAAAACATACTTCCTATGGAGCTTTATAACTCATATCATTGCAGTGTTTATAGTAACATCCTTCTCAAACAAAAACCATCATGACAAACATGACAACCATACTACTTATTGGAGCTTTATAACTTAGCTCATTGTGGTAGTTACAATAGCAACCATACATAAATATGTAAAAATACTAAGACTCATTTTCCTTCATTGGAAAACAATGAAGGATACATAGCCCTCATCTGATCAGCCATCTCCCATGTAGCTTTATCGAGCCCAAAGTGATTCCACTACACTTTAACATGATCGAGTGCTCTTTTCTAGAGCGCATGATGTTTTTGCTGCAATATACATTGGGGTTCCAACTGGAATTCTCATTATTTATCCACTTATAATATAGACCAATAAATAACATGATCACCATCCTTTACATATCTTTTAAGCAATGACACATGAAAAACATCATGGACTTACACTGTCGTAGGCAGTGCAAGTTTGTAGGCCACTATTCCAATCCTCTCAAGTATCTCAAAAGTATCGCAATACCATGGTTCCAACTTCACACATGATGTGATCGTTAAAGAGCCCTTCTTGGTCTTGATGTGAAAATAAGCATCCTCCCCAAACTGAAACTCCTTAAATGCCCTATGTTGGTCTGCATAATTTTTTTGCTTGTCATGTGATGCCTTTGCATTCTACTTTATAACCTGCATTCTTGTTCCATGTCTACAAACATCTTCGGTCCAGTACGTACCCTATTCACTTAATCACTCTAGCTTATGGGAGTGTTACAACTCTTCCCATATAGTGCGTTAAAAAAACTCATCCCCAGTGACTCCTGATAACCATTTTTGTATGAAAAGTCAACCAATGGAAGGTACTCCTCCTATCTCCTTCGTTGGTGCATGGCATACATCCTCAACATGTTCTTCAATATCCTATTGACCCTCTTTGATGTCTATAGATGATAAGTTGTGCTAATGGCCAACTCTATCCCTAATATTACAAACAAATCCTTACAAAAATTGGAAGTAAACTTGTCATCCCTGTCTGATATAATATTGTTCAAAACACCATGCAATCTCATGATCTCCCTGATGAAGACTTGTGCAACCTCACTAGCTTAATAAGTAGTATTCACTGGAATGAAGTAAGCTAACTTGTCAGCTTGTCTACCATAACCATGATAGAATCATGTTTCCTCGATGTTCTTGGAAGGCCTGTAATTAAATCCATGGAAATGACCCCCCATTTCCACTCTAGAATCGGAATAGGTTGAAGCAACCCACCTGGATGCTTACACTCTACTTTGACCTGCTGACAGTCCAAACATATAGCCACAAACTCTACCACTTCCTTCTTTAGATTCGACCAGTAGTAGAATTGCTTTACTACTGTCAATGTCTTCTGATATCTTGGGTGACCTGAATATGTCTTAGCATGAAATTCCCTCAAGATAAGATTATTGAGTTCACTATCATCCAAAACATAGATCTTGTCCCTAAATCTCACCAAACCATGTGTTATAAGATGATAATCCACATCCCGATCATTTGCACATAATTGTAACCTAAGCATAAGCTCCCTATACATCTCATCATGTTGTCCTGCATGTAAGATCTAATCCTGTAAATATGTCCCATATGAGCTCATTGTTGCAACATGGTTCAACTACACTTTCCTATTGAGAGCATCTACAACCCTGTTCTCCTTTCCCTTAATTTACCTGATCTCAAAGTCAACCTCACTAAGGATAGCCAACCATCCAGCTTGCTGGCATCCAAATTTGGTTGTTCAAACAGATATCTCAACCCACTGTGATCACTCATCAACACAAATCTTTTGCCAAGAAGATAATGTCTCCACATCTTGAAGGCATGAATAATAGTTGCTAACTCAAGATCATGAGTTACATAGTTATGCTCATGCTCATTCAGTATCCTGGACTCATAACATATCACTTGTCCTTCCTACATAAAAAAATCCACGAAGCCCTCTCTTTCAAGCATCAGCACATACTACAAACTCTTTATCTAGATCTTCAATCATTAACATTGGAGCATTTTCCAACAACTACTTCAACTACTCAAAATTGGATTGACACTCCTCTGTCCATCAACCATCTTACCTTTCCTCTGTAATGATGTAATAGGATATGCAATGTGTGAGAATTTCTTGGTGAACCTCCTTTTGTAACTTACTAAACCCATGAATGATCTCACTTCCTCCAAATTTCTAGGATTTTCCCACTCCATGATAGCCTTTATCTTCTCTGGATCTATTGTTATGTCATTCTTGGAAACTGTTATCACCAAAATAGGGATATGATAGGTTGTTGATCAAACTATCTCAGTGTAACTATTTCAAACTAATATTTTAGCTAAGGCTTAGCCTCCTCAGCCTGAGAGGGCTCTCTCAAGGGTTAATGATATTGATTAATGATAATATAGATGGCTAACTCTATCTTGGTTTTGTGTGTTTGTAGGTTGAAAAGATGAAGGCTTGCTACCATTGGGTTATGGAGTCAACAAGTCAATAAATTTAGTGGCAAGGTTTCTTGACATGAAAGCTAAGACAAATAAGGTTCTTAAACACAGAAAATTCACTTAATAACATAGTTCAAAAGATTCATTCCATTACTAAAGGAAGTCAAAGTATAGAATTATGAATTCTAAGTAATAGTAATAAAATCTACTGCTGATGGTTCAAAGGTGGTTTACTCACAAGATTCAGAAAAAACACAGTCATCTCATTACTAAAGGAAGTCATAGCTGAGTAATAGCAATGAGATCTACTGCTCAACACAATCATTCCATTACTAAAACAAATCAGAGCACATGGTTGTGAATTCTGAATAATAGCAATGTAATCTAGTGCTGGTGGTTCAAATATAAAACATAGTCATCTTATTGTCTTTTTTGACCCTATAGTTGATTACATGGAAAAGATTTGTTGTTCAGGCTTCTAGTTATATTTTCATCTTGAAGAATAGTTACACCTCATGCTGCCTTGGTTATTTCATTATCATGTTTATTTTTGCTTCAAGCACAGCCAAGAGATTCAAGTGTCAAATCATATTAATCACTGGCTTCATTGGAAGTTTCATGTTCCTTGAGCTACAAATGGAGGTTGCAGTTGATAGGGTAGGTAGGAATGTGAAAATAAGCTCAGGGTAGGTTGAATGAGCATCTGTTTCAGTAGGTTTAGTTTGAATTCTTCTTACATAAATCACTAAAGGTTGAGGAGGCTAAGCCTTAGCTAAAAGATTGGTTTGAAATAGTTACATTGAGATAGTCTAATCAACAACTTATCAGGGTCCTATTTTGGTGATAACAG
The DNA here is from genome assembly GCA_000404065.3 of Pinus taeda. Classification (NCBI taxonomy): domain Eukaryota; kingdom Viridiplantae; phylum Streptophyta; class Pinopsida; order Pinales; family Pinaceae; genus Pinus; species Pinus taeda. The sequence goes on along the minus strand of APFE031676976.1, from coordinate 44,471 downwards.
AAACAACATGTCCCAAGTAGTGTAATTCTATCTAAAATAAATTTCACTTGCTAAGATTAGCATACAACTAATTCTCTCTCAGCAATCTTAACACTATTGCTAATTTCTCGACTTGCTCTTCCTCATTCTTAGAATATATCAAGATATCATCAATGAATGCAATAACAAACTTGTCTAGATAAGGTCACAACACACTATTCATCAAACACATAAAATTAGTTGAAGCATTAGTCAATCTAAATGGAACTACAACAAAATCATAATTCCCATACTTGGTCTGAAAGGAAATCTTGTAGATGTCCTCTTCTTTTATGTGTCCCTGATGGTATCCTGATCGCAGATCTATCTTTGATAACATTGTTCCTTCCTTAAACTGATCAAACAAGTTGTCAACCCTAAAAAATGGATACCTATTCTTAATCGTCACCTTGTTCAGCTTCCTGTAATCAATGCACAATCTAAGAGTACCATCCTTCTTCTTCACGAACAATACTAGTGCACCTCAAGGCGATACACTTGGGATAATGTATCCCTTGTCAATCATTTCCTTCAGCTTCAACTTCAAATCTCCTAACTATGGAGTGCTCATTCTATAAGGTGCCTTTGATGCTAGTGCTTCCCCTAACACAAACTCAATAGAAAAGTATACTTCCCTGTGTGGAGGAAACTCTAGAATCTCTAATTGAAACACATCTTGAAGCTACTGCAATACAAGGTGCCTCTTGAATATTTATGCATCCCTAACATCCTTACCCTTGTCACTGGAAATGTGAACTACAAACATCACACATAATTTTTTGCAACCGTGCTTAGCATGAAAAGTTGTGACCATATTCACTGATGTAGGCTTCTTCTTCCCCTGGAAGATTATATGCTTTCCATTATCATCTAGGAATTCAATAACCTTGTCATAGCTATCTACCTTGTTCCTGTGAAGATACATCTAATCCATACCAAAAATCATATTATATGATCCCAATGGTAGTACATTCAAATTTGTTTCCATAGGCATACCATTAAACTCAAATTCACAATCTCTTACCCAGTGATGAACTCTCTTATTCATACTTGTAGCCAACTGCACCAACCAAGATATTGTATGCACTTCTTTTCTCAAGCCACACATATTCACTAGGTCATGATTAACATAACTATAATTAGATCTAGGATCAATCAAAATAGAAATAACTTGATCAGAAAGCTTACCGCCCATGTCAATGATAGATTCCTCATGATCCACCTACTTGCTATCCATAGTTGCATAAATTCAAGGAATGTTATGACCAATATCCCCAATTGCATGTGCTTCCTGAGCACTATAGATATGAGGTCTATCTCCCTGGTATAATGGAAAATCATTCTTATGATGATATTTGCCACATATCCAACACTACAATGGTGTTCTACTATCACCTCTAATCTGCTACTCTCAAGGTTGTGACACATGTCCCTTCTCAACTACACTAAAATCCTTGTAAGAATCAAGATTTTCTTTCTCACTTTAATCCCGAGGTCTTCCTAGCTTCAGTGGCCATTTTCCTTTGAATTTATCATTTCTTTTCAAGTCACGTTTAGGGTCAACGTTTCTCATTGACTACTCATAACAATGCTTCAATTTATGGATGGATTCCTCTAACGATCTAGGCTCATCAGACTCAATCTGGCCTCTATATGTTGTTGGCAACCCACTGATGAATCTATGAATCTTAGCCTTATCCTCCTTGAGATGTGGCACATACCTCAACATCTCCAAAACATTTCTAGTGTACTCATGATCTGTCATAGAACCCACTATAGCTCATAAAACGCCATAGATCTACCATCATAGTACCTCTCCCATAGGTATTTCTTCTTCAAGAGCATCTCGAACTCATCCCAAATCAAGTCTTATTCCCAAATTCCTTTAACATTCTTCACATCCTCCCACAATATATTTTCCTTCCCTTTAATACTAAAAGTGGTTATCTTACCTTTCATGTTCTCTGAATATCTATGCAATTTGAAGAATTTATTCATTCCAAGCAACCATGCCTCTGCATATTTTGGATTCCTCATGTCCCCATTAAAATGTAGTAGGCTTGACTTTCTTGAACTCCTCAGGTAATTACCCCCTCCTCTTATAAGGATGATGACGATGATGACTGTAATGATGTCTCCTAGATGAGGAACTAGAATGATGCCCATACATATCAGTTATTCTGTCAGGTGTATCCAGTGATCTGCCACCTCTAACTATGTCCCCTCTATCTAACATGTATCCAAACTGAGATCTGTTATGATAAGCTCCATTATTTTTCTCTTCCTCCTCGTGACTGATCCTCATTTTTGCATGTATTTGTAACTCTAACAAGCTCTGAAGGATTGTTGTATTAACTTTTACCTACTTCTCCTTAGCCATTGCAAGTCTTTCCTAAGCTTCAACCAACCTGTCATTGTCTAATTTACAACTTCTGATATTTTCCCTCAAGCTATTCAATTTATCTAATGTACCAGGAGAATACTCTTCTCCTTTCTACCTAACTGATCTATAGGGAGAGTCATGGGAAATTTAGTCTACCATTTTTCTTTTCATCTTTGGTTTATCTTCTTCCTGCAAGTATACCATGTCAGATAAACCAAATATATAGAAAAACCAAATCCATACCTTAGTGATGTTTAAGGGAGGCTTATCTCATATGCAACATCATTCCACATTAGCATGTACATGTATAATCATAAACATATCCAAGTAATGATATAACATCACAACAACATCATGCATGATCATACCAACTGTGAACCCTGATCCCAAGAATGACAACCATAACCTTGACAACATCAGACTTATCCAATGAGAGTGAAACCATGCTCTTATACCACCTTGTGGTATTAAATATGAACCCAAGAGAGTGCAACTTGCTCTGATACCACCCTATAACTTCGCCTCCTCTCGCATAAGCCCAATTTCATCGACTTACCTGGTGTAAACATGAAATTATGGGTTACTATGATATGACTCGACCTCTGAGATGACCTTAAGGAAATGGATTCGACACAACTATACCTTACTAACCCCTAGGAGCAAACCAACCCCTCCAGGTGTCCAATCTCTGAGAAAAATCACCTTTTACATGACCTAGATCCCCATTCACTCCCTTTCTCAGGTCTCCATGTGACTATGGGTTTCCAAGTCACTGCCATAGGTCTGCATCAGTGATATTGTAGCCTTTTTCTGCTAGTGTTGTACCAACAACTACGAGAATTAAGGCTACTTTCCATGGTTGGAGCTTAGACTCTTCCTAGAAAGATGTGAAACTAACATAAATCATAAACTACAAGAAGACAATGATTTTAAACCAAAACTAGAACCGGGACTTAAACTGACCATCTCTAACATTTTGTCAAACACTTGGTAGATATGTCAGCTACAGGTCACTAATGCAAGTATGAACATAAGGGACTGAAAATTTTTCTAAATTTTAACAAGGGTCTCTACCTTCTCACATTAGCTATCATAACATCAATTAGGTCTTGCATTAATTATTTATTCAATAATAAGTGAACACGTGAAAAGAGACATGACTGAGATCTATCATAAAACCATGCTTATAACCAACATATAACTAGATAATAACCATAATAGACTGACCATAAAATCCACATAATACCCATTACATTTTCTTACCAAAATCATGAGAAACTTAGCTTTCATTAACCATAATAAATTACCATCTAGGTTCGGGACTTCCACGAACCACCTGACCATAGATTATTTGAACCATATCTTTCTATCAAACAATCACCCCTATGTCATATTCCAAGCATGAATGTGGGATCTCATGGCATAAACCAATCTAAAGAAAACCAACAAAATCCATAGGTTAAACCACCTCCACCATCTCCATACCATAATCACACCTAAACTGGTGCTGAGATCACAAAATCGAACTGAACTTGGATGCCCCTGAATCTCTTCACCATCCTTGAGGAATTTTCCAATCTCCACCCTCATGCTTTCTCGTGTATCTCGCCATTATAGGTCAAGGGATTCCTAATCATTTGGAAATTTTGTTAAGACCACCTAACCCCAGATTCCAAAACCATATGACAATCCAAAGCTCAAACCAAGAACAATCCCATCACACCATGGCTCTCTGGAAATGGAAAGGCTAGACTAAATTCCACTATTGAATCCCAACAAAATCCATGCCAATGAAAATAAAAGAACCAAATACCAACATGCACATACCATATATGTCAAAACAAGATAGGAAATAACACATGCAATCTGTTACCTGCAAGTATTCTCGTTGAAGTTTCTTGATCCTTTCCTTCCTATTATTTCATTGTCCTTCTTTGTTTTTCCTTTCCTTTCCTTTATTTTCCTTGCCTTTCCTTGCTTGCTTACTTTCTTTCTTCTCTTGGTTCTTTTCTCCTCTCTGGGACAAATTCTAACATTAAACCCAAAAAAGGCTGAAAAAAACTACCAACTGATTCTTTGAGGTCTTTTTATTGATGAGGCCTCCATTTTCTTCAATTTTCCATTTTTTTCCTTCATTTTCCTCCTCACATGCAACTTGTGACCTTTCACTTTCATTTTCTCCTAATTTCCATTATTTTCATAAATAATGTGCCAAAAATACATCTTTTCCTTTCCAAAGCCTTATACATTGTCTTTTCCTATTTCCCCTTAACCATAAAACACAACAAGTGATGCCCACTAGGATATTTTTCCCAAATTTCAGCTTGGAATACGCTTCCCTTTCATGTGGTCTTATTTTACCTTTATTAACTTTTTTACATGAACTTTTAACCCGAGGTTGTTACAGAACAAGAGGTTTGCACTCCATTAGAAGTGGGAAATGATAAATATTATCTTATCCAGGTGGCTCCAGATACATGCAGAAGTCCTAGAGGACTCAGAAAGGGTCAAAATTCAAAGTGGCCAGAGTGCTCCCAAACCAGCACCAGAGCGCAGTGCTTGTCGCCCTCACTCCAATGGCACTCAAAACCGAGCTCGTATGAGGGAGAATGAGCCAGTCAAATTTTTGGTCAAAGTTGGGTTGTGGGCTAGGTTTAAGTGTCTTACAAATTGACCGAGTCCTGGACATGGAATCTGGCCCCCGAGAGTGGGCGAAATTGTTGCCTCTTTAATTTGTCTAATATCCCTTATAATAGCCAAAATTGAAAATATGACTATTGTATATGTGTGTGTGTGTGTGTGTGTGTGTGTGTGTGTGAGGTGGTGAGCCTTGACCCCCACCATTGGTCCCCCAAAACCGCAACAATCATAACAAAATGTATTTTTAAAAATGGGTCAGCGACAATGACTCTGCCAGACCCTCCAACCGCCCACCAAACTATATACATTAAATATTAATATGCGGTGGGTGGGCCACCTCTGGTGGACCCGGCCCACACCCCCACCAAACCAACAACCATGCGATATGTTTAATGCAGAACTGGTGAGAGTTGAACCCACGGTCAGTGGCTCTGTCGGCCTTGCCCATGCAGCAGCCCCATATGGCATTACGCCAACCCAACCAAAAAACACCCAAACTCAAACTCCGCTCAAACTGTAACTGTTACCAACGCACCCCATTTAATACACAATATAACCGTTATGTAAAACTGCGCCCCAAAAAAAAACATACATCATGTAATTTTGGAGGGGTCGAGATTTGATCCCCTGGCCTCCCACCTTTGGTTCTCTGCCTTAACCAACAGGCCACAATGGCTTCTTTGGAGAATCTGCCCAAGACGTTATTATAAAAACCCTTTGTTTTCATTTTGCACAGGGGGTGTAGAGAATGGGCATGGAACGGAGTGGACCAACGGTGGAACCACGAGCAGATGCAGTTCCAGGAGGTAGAACATGGCACGGAAACCGAGACGTAGATTTTTTTAATTAATTTTTGCAGCTAGAACCATGATCCTAGAATAGAGTAGGCAAAAACCTGATTGAGCCAAATTTTCAAGAGGGAGAAATTTTGCCAATGTCCAAATTGGACAAACTTTATGTTGATCATACACCTCTCATCGACACGAACTTGATGGCATAGACAAAATTTTAATTTGAGCAGTAGATATTTAGATGAAACAGAGGAGGGAATCTTTGAGGAATCTAGGGGGAATCTAAAAGATTCATGTAGCCCTAGATTTTCACTTTGTTAGAATTCAGAAATTTGAAAGTCAATTTTACACTATTCGACACCACAAATCTGATGGTGCAATCAGATTTTCCATTTGATCATTTTATTTTTTGGCCACTTTTCAAAGTGGAGTGCAGGTGTCAGCATTCCATGTGTGAGCAATCATTTCCATGAGATTCGCTGCCACGAGATTGATGGTACAACCAAATCCAACAGTTTATCATCATCTTCTTCAAATAACTCCTTTATGTGAGGAATATGCAGTGTGATCATGTTCTTCTTTGTCTCTTTGATTGAGATGCATGGTGTTGTATAGATCCCTGTTTGATGTTTGATGTGGGATTTGTTTTGTTTGTGATGTGATATGTACTTATTGTCATGTTTTGATTGAGATCCCTTTGTCTTCATGTTGATGGGATGCTCATGTGTCGCCATGTATGTTTCAATTGAGATCCCTTTGATGCCATGTTGGCGGGATGCTCATCATTAACATATGTGAAATTATGTCATGATGATAGGAGTCCTTTTTTGAATGAGAGTTCCTACAGCAAAACATCTCTTGGAGCCACTCCTGCGTGAGCGCATATTCCTTGTATGATAGAGAACACACATTCATGTACATCATCACTCTTTCCAGCACCTAATGCAGCGGCCTACACCATCTTGACACTGAGGCCCGGAGACGTAGTCCCTCCTTGACGAACTCCATTATCAACGTTTTGTGTTTTATGTTGCTGATTCTTGTCATGTTCCTTCTTCTTTACAACATGCATATATGTAAATTTTTGCTATTTTAAATGCAATTATAATCACATCACGAAAGAAAAATATCTTGGTTAAATCCAAGAGTTGAGTCAACTCGGATCAAGTTTGGTATCAGAGCGGTCTTTGCATGAATGTGAATTACGAGCATGAACAATGGAACAAGCAATGATGGAGGATGATAAAGCGATGTATGAGACCATGCTTAGAATTTCCCAAAAGGTCGAAATAATGTATGAAGCTCTACAAAAAGAGATAGAGGAAAAGGAGCGTTTGTAGCTTCAATTGTGAGCCACGGAAGAGGCACCGGAAAAACTGAAGCACAACAGCCAGAATCTTCAAGCAGATAACATTAAATTGAAGATGCTTCTGCAAGAAGAGGAGGAGGAGAAACAAATTTTGCTACGATAGCTACAAGCTAAGTACGAGGCCTTGGAAAAGCTGCAACGTGACCCATGTGAGGTAAAAAGTAGTTCTCCATCTTCATGTATGTTTCCTGATGATGATTTCGCTATTTTTTAAAATCATACTACAGGAATTGGCTCCAAACTGTTGAAGAGAATGTGGTATGAAGCAAAAGGCTTGGTAATTAATGGCCAAGGCATTTTCAACCCCATCAAAGTAGAGTAATTACCCTGTCGAACAGGACTTGGATATGTCATAAAGGAATTTGGGGAATGCACCACGATAGAAAATGAACCACCAACAAAAGATGATGAGAAGCCCTCATCAATTCTTTCCAACTCAACAGAGGAGGTAAAATATGTTGATTTCCTTTCAGTTTCATCTTCACATAGTATGGTTTCTATTGGATGTTTGGAGATCCCAATTACAAGAAAAAACATGAGGCTCCTTACCAGGATGAGGCACAAGGAGGAAAAAGAACTTGGTGTTAATAACTAAGGCACAACTCAACCATTGGAGGTTGTGCAGAGACCTTTATTTGCAAGCTCGGGATACACCGAAGGAGAATGCTCGAAGGTGTCAGATTCTTCGGAGACATCGTCGAAATCGTCAAGGAAAGAGAATGATGGGAACACATCTCCATCATCCCATGGAAGTTCCCATTGCAGGGAAAGGGCTGAGGCAAGCTCTCATCGCCATATTTACACCAAAGATGTCAAGGAAAGGTATAACAAATCTCAATATGCAAATGTTCATTTTGATTACAATCATGTTGTTTAAAAATGAAAATAAATCATGGAATCGAAAAACATGTACCTTTTGTGGATTACATAACCATACATTTTCTAAGTGTTGGAAAAGAATAGAAACACACAAAAGGATGAGGCATGAAATACCCTCTTAATAATAGCCAAAGAAACATGTTAAGAATATATGGAGGAATAAGCCCTATTGCAATCATTGCGACAAAAGTGGCCATCAAAGAGCCACATGTTGGAGGCTCCATCTAGAGCAGCGCCTTAAAGACAAAGCATCGGTACATGAACCAGGTGAAACAATTATTTGACAAGAAAAACCACCACAGGGAGATGACCCATTCACCTTGATGAGTGAAAAATAGTTTCTAAATATGTTAGCTTGTCATGGTCATGCTTTTGTAAATCATTTGTTGCATTTTAAGATGTAAAAGTGATGATGTGTTTTCCATCACCTGTTAAGAAACAATGATGTATGGTCTTATTTTGAGTTGCATGATAAACTGTGAAAGTGATGTCGTCTTTCCATCACTTGTCAAAGAAACAATAGTGTTTGGCCTTATTTTCGTAAATCATGTGTTGCAGTGATGATGTGTCTTCCATCACTTGTTGAAGAAACAATGATATGTTGCCCTTGTTTTCATAACTGGGGTATTGTTTCCATTTTGATGTAAACTTGACCACCGAGTATGTGTTATAAACTCATGGAAAGTATGGGATGCTTGGGTCATTATTTGTTCATTTAAGTCAAGCATGTAATTTGCAAAAACAATGTACTAGAGGTTTGTAGAGGTTGCAGGTGTTGGCACATTGCTTATGGTTCCAAAGGACAAAGGTGAAGGAGAAGGAAGGCTGACATATCACACACTTGTAAGTGCAGACAGGGTACAGAAAAGTTGCAGATTATTTTTCATACTTTTGGAGGATCAAAATCTCCTCAGTGGGGAGGGTTTATCGAGGTGGGTCTAGACACATGCAGAAGTCCTAGAGGACTCAAAAAGGGTCAAGATTCAAAGCGGTCATAACGCTCCCAAACAAGCACCAGATCAAAGTGCTCATCGCCCTGACTCCAACGGTGTGAACGACACTAAAAAATGAGCTCGTATGAGGGAGAACAAGCCAATCAAATTTCTGGTCAAAGTTGGGTTGTGGGCCAGGTTTAAGTGCCCTACAAATTGACCAAGTCCCTGACATGGAATCTAGCTCCCAAGAGTAGGAGAAATTGTTGCCTATTTAATTTGTCTAATATCCCTTATATTAGAAAAATTCAAAAATATGACTATTGTATTAATATATATACATATGTGTGTGTGTGTGTGAGGTGGCGAGCCATGACCCCTGCCATTGGTCCTCCCAAAACTGCAGCAATCATAATAAAATGTTTTTTTTTAAATGGGTTGGCGGTCATGACCCTGCCGGACCCTCCAACCACCTCCGAACTATATACATTAAACATTAATATAGGGTGGGCGGGCACCTCCGGTGGACCCAACCCACACCCCCACCAAACCAATAACAATGTGATATGTTTAATGCGGAACCAGTGGGAGTTGAACCCATAGCCAGAGGCTCCACTGGCCCTGCCCACGTGGCGACCCCATATGGCATTACACCAACCCAACCAAACAACACCCAAACTCAAACTCCGCTCAAACCATAATCGTTACCAACACACCCCATTAGATACACAATATAACCGTTATGTAAAACAGCGCCCCAAAAAAAAACATACACCGTGTAATTTTGGAGGGGTTGGGATTTGATCCCCAGACCTCCCGCCTTTGGTTCTCCGCCTTAACCAACAGGCCACAACAACGTCTTTGGAGAATCCGCCCAATACATTTATATAAAAACCCTTTGTTTTCATTTTGCACAGGGGGTGTACAGAACAGGCATGGAAAGGAGCAGACCAACGGTGGAACCATGAGCAGACGCAGTTCCAGGAGACAAAACGCAATTGAGATGCAGATTTTTTTAATTAATTTTTGCAGGTGGAACCATGATCTTGGAAAAGAGCAACAGAACCTTGATTGAGCCAAATTTTCAAGAGGGCAAAATTTTTCTAGTGTCCAAATTGGAAAAACTTTATGTCGATCCTACACCTCTCAGTGACACAAACTTGATGGCATAGACAGAGTTTGATCTGAGCAACAAATCTTCAGATGAGCTGGAGGAGGGAATCTTTGAGGAATCTAGGGGAATCTAAAAGATTCTTGTAGCCCTAGATTTTCACTTTGTCTGAATTCAAAAATTTGACAGTCGATTTTACACTATTCAACACCATAAATCTGATGGTGCAATCAAATTTTCCATTTGATCATTTTATTTTTTGGCCACTTTTCAAAGTTGAGAGCAGGTGTCAGTGTTCCATGTACGAGCAGTCATTTTCATGAGATTCGACACAACGAGATTGATGGTACAGCCAAATCCAGCAATGTATCATCATCTTCTTTAGATAACTCCTTGATGTGAGGTATATGTAGTTTGATCATGTACTTCTTTATCTCTTTGCTTGAGATGCATGGTGCTATATAGATTCCCGTTTGATGTTTGATGTGGGATTTGTGTTGTTTGTGATGTGAGATGTACTTATTGTCATGTTTTGATTGAGATCCCTTTGTCTTCATGTTGACGGGATGCTCATGTGTTTCCATGTATGTTTGAATTGAGATCCCTTTGATGCCATGTTGGTGAGATGCTCGTCATTAACATACATGAAATTATGTCATGCTAATAGGAGTCCTTTTTTAATGAGAGTTCCTAGAGCGGAACATCTCTTGGAGCCACTCCTACGTGAGGGCATATTCCTTGTATGATAGAGAAAATGCATTCATGTACATCGTCAATATTTCCAACGCTTAACGTAGTGGCCTAAACCATTTTGACACCAAGGCCTGGAGACGTAGTCCCTCCTGGACGAACTATGTTATCAACGTCTTGTGTTTTATGTTGTTGATTCTTGTCATGTTCCTTCTTCTTTACAACATGCATATATGTTCCTTTATGCTATTTTAAATTCAATTATAATCACATCATGAAAGCAAAATATCTTGGTTAAATCCAAGAGTTGAGTTAACTCGGATCATTATCAATTCATAAACTAAAGTACTCTTTATTTTTTTATGCATTTATTGAAGATATGAAATCCACTATTGAGTGTGTAAACCACAATACAAAATATTTCAAACCATGGATACGCGAAGAACTGATACAATTGCCTCCACTTCCAAAGTTTACTAATGAGGAGATGGAAAATGAAGTGGTTGTTATTGACAAAGATTGTTGGGCCTTGAAATTTTCATTCACTTCCATTACATTTTCACTTATATTTCCATATTGTCACCTTCACTCGACCTCTATTTCATTACATTTACCTCCATTTCATTACATTTACCTTACCAGTATCATTATTGGGTCACATTTATGTTTTTCCAAACTTTATTAATTCTTAGCATTTTTAAATGAAGTTATGGTTAAAAATTATAAAATAATGTGCATATGCTTATACCTAACAAGTGGGATGAGATCGTTGACATGTGTAGGTCAAAAATAAGCTTCTAAAAGACCTTTATGTGGCCTCCCAAAACCAAATTCGAATTTGGGTGGAGAAGATCATGGGATCATAAGGATATGTGTCTCATTTCCTATTTGTATTGAAACTCTAAGAAGACATGTGTCTTATCATTTCTTATTTTGATTGTAACTCTAGAGATATAGGGAGAGATTCATGGGCTCTCATTAATGAGATAGCTACTCATATTTTTGTATAAATAGGTGAAGTTTTCTCCTATCATAGGGTGTGAAAAGGAGGGAAAGAAGAGAAAGAATTATATAATTTTTTGTAACAAGGCAGAATTATAGAATTTTTTGTAACAAGGATTGAGATGGAATGGGATGTAAAGTGAAGAGCTATTGATGTAATGAGATTAGGAGTGTAGATTTCCATTGTGTAAAGTTCTGAGTTTATCAATAAAGAAGGTTCTTTTCTATTATTTAATTTTAGAATGTGAGTTTTGTGAGTTGGAATGCTATTGGACAATGGAAGGGCCCCCATCAACCATGTGCATCCCTTTGTAAATTTGTAAGATTAACTAGTTTGTTTTACTTTGATTCATGCAAATAGTTTAGTTTTCCATTGCAAATGTTATTTTATTTTTCAAACGTAGATTTAGCTCACTGTGTAATTTTATGTTTCCTAAGAGCATCTCAAGAAAGCAGTGTTTTATCTATTTTCTAAAATTGGATTGCTTGAAGCATTAGAGGATACAGTGACTTAGTTTTCTTTCACATGTATTTACAATGCTTTCTTAGATTCAGGTTTACATTCATTGTTTAACCCTATGTGTTCCAAAGAGATTCTCAAGAAGGTAGCATTAAACTATTTTCCAATGTTGGTTTCTTGAGGCATTAAGAATAAACAGTGATTTACTTTCTTTCCTTATGCTTTTGTCATGCTTTTTAGATTAAGCTTTCATCTATTGTGTAATCTCATGATCAGCGAGTCCAAGAAGGTAGTTCTTCCAATTTGGGTTTCCTAAGAGGCATTAGATCACATAGTAGCTACAAGTTTTTCTTTCCATGCTTTTATTATGCTTTCTTATATCACATCTAATGTATACTCAATTTCTTAAGTCATTTCAAGAAGATGATTTTGAAATCTTCCTATATTGAATGTTCACAATAGTATTTGAGCATGCAGTAGATTATAGTTGTTAATATATCTCTTGCTTTCATTTCATAGAATAGTATTAGTTTTATTTTTGATCAAGAGTTTTCAAGGATAGGATAGGAAGTGATTTCATTTTCATCTTATCAATGAATACAACTGTATCTATAACAATGCTCTACTTTTCATAGACACAGTGCCGGCCTAGGTTATACTAACCATTCAAGTTTTTGATTTGATTTTATGAAAATTAAATTAGTTGAAGTACATTTCCTTTTCTTTCTTCTTAGAAATTAGTTTTTATATTAAACATCCATTAGACTTAGTTGATAATTGACACTTAACATCCACTAAAATCATTAGGCATAAAATACAAAACCCTCAAAACAATACAAAAACATACTCAACGAAGTAAGAAACAAGGTTAACTAAGCCCATATTATGCACCACACTTCATCAGTTTACAAACCCTGGTCGATAATTTATGTTAGCAATTTAAAACATTAAATTGAATGAACAAAGATTATGATCGTCTTTCTAATATGGTTAGATTTGTTGTCATTGCACCTGAAGAGAATATAGAGAAAGTGATTTATTATTTTTTGTGATGTACTAAGTCGAAAAGCACATTGTTACAAGAGTATACATATCAATTTGGTTCAATGGTGTTATTGGCGTGTTTCTTTGAAGAAGTACAGAAATTTGAAGACCCCATTATTTTTCAAGACTACCAACCATATGTTATATGTACCCAATATATTCATTTTGTCATAGCAACTCAGTTGTGGCTGAAAGAAGTGAAAAGTAGAAAAAAACTACGACAATGGAAATTATCGATAAAAGATCATGATACCATTCTTGAAAATTTTCCACTAACACATTTCATGTGAATTGAACACATGAAATTATATTAAATGTAGTTATTTTTTCCTATATAGATACAATATTGGACCATAGTTTTATAGCCTATGTATTATGTCATCTTGAATTTAAGGAAACAAAGGCTTGTACCTTTTTTAATTTTTTTTGTTTATGTCTATCAGTTCCATTATATATTTAACACCTATTTCATATGAGAAACATAACATATAATAATTAAACAATATATATAACATAACAATAACAATACAACAATATATTTTTTCTTTATGTCTATCAATTCCATTATTTTTTTCTTGTATTGTCCCTCTCCATGGTGTTGCAATCGCAACAAAGTGTTTGATATGCCTCTTCCACCATGAAAAAGTTTTTTGAATCAATAAGTAAAGTGCCCATAGGCCTCCTAAGTTTTGTGAAACAAGAATGACTTGTTTATTGTCATTTCAAGTGTAAGCCTCTTTTTCCAATTTTCTTTTCACAAAGAACCAAAAGCAATATTTATGTTTGGCATTGTCATGGACTTCTAAACCAATGGAAAATGGGGGGGGGTGGGGGGGGCTTGATTTTCCATGTTCATTAGGTCCTTGGAATTATGTATTAACTCCTCTTTATAACATGTATATGCTAAGTTTCCATCCTATGTATTTTTTAACAAAGGAATAAAACTTCCATTATTTAGACCAGGACTAAGGACCTTAATCAGTCACATTCAGCTTCAATGTTATCAACACATAGACTTTAAATATGGATAAGGTTGATAGTGTGGGTATTGTGGGCACCAATTTTCTGCTCTATTTCCAACGGTTTAGCTGAGATTTCCTAGATGGCTTCTACTTACTGCTGCAAAACATTCTTTATCACTTTAATATCTAGATTGTCCATTAAAAATATATCCTAAACTCAAGAAGTTGAGAGAAAACAAAATGAAGATGCAGCTCATAGACATCCATACAAGGTAAAAAAAAAATATTTCTCCCTTAGCGACAGGGTGATGATGAGTGGAATGTGGAAACGAATTAGTACTAGAATATCGTGAATCTTGATTCTAAATAAGAACCATGAATCCAATAGATACTTGGTAATATAAAATCTGAGTGTTTTGTGAGAGACCTAGATTGGCACTAAATCAAATTTTTTTATGAAACTGGTCCCTATAAAGTAAGAACAATTAGAGCTCTTGTCCCACTAGATGGATCTACATTCAAAGCCATAATCAATTCCATGATAAATGTTTCCTTCATACTAGTTCAAATCATGATGACAATGTCTACTATTTAGATTATACAGGTGCAACTCAATGCACCACCTATAATACCATTACAATTAAGGCAAGGGACCTAAATACTACATTGTATCCACTCATGTAACTCTAGAAAGTCTAATCCAATGTTTTTAGTAGTGTTGTTTCTCATGCATGTAACGAAAGGAACAATGTCGAGCCTTAAGATCATGACATACAACATACCCCAGTTACGTTATTCACAACTAAATAATTATTAATCAAGGATTCCATCCTATTCCCACTAGTTGGTTTCCATATTTTTCTCTCGATTGATATGGCATAGCTCTTTTTGTAGTGACCTGCTCTATTATGGCAGTAATAGATTTATTTTTGTTGTAGCATTATAGTTCTAGAATATGGTTAAAATGTCAACCAATTCCCCTTGTTGAGAGAGGGTATGTCCACATATTTTACAACTTGCTAAATATCAGCCATACAAGAATGATTAACATATGTTTGGAAGTAGTCCACATCCTTTATGACGATCATACTTATTGTCATAAGAACTAGACTTATCCTCAATAGATTTACCATTGTAGACTTGATGTATAGGAAAAGATAATCACCAGTACTATAATATGTATTAAGAGAATATGTTGATTTAATACGGTTGTATGCCCTATGGTGAATTAACATGCACAATATGTTATTAACAATTCACATAGGGAAGCACACTGATAGAACGTGAGCAGGTGACAGGTCTGAGCTACCCACTAGAAGCCTTTGAATACAAAGTCTGATATATTTCTTTAGATGAATCTTCCTTTTTTGTGTATGTAGGCATGCTAAATACTTGTGTAAACACCATTCCAGAATCATAAACCCAACAACTTAATGAGTATTTAATACTATAACTTGAAGAGAGGAACCTAAAAGCCCTTAAGTCAATATCACCTATGGGTACTACCCCCTAGGAGGTTTGTAAATTTAATTTTACAACCCAAAAATGATGCCTTGTGAGAGTTAATACTAGCAGCATATATGTCAACCTATGACAAGGTTAACAAGTGCATATGACTATAAGGTGCAACAATACTAAATGGCACAAGTAGGTGACCACTTATCCATGACATTATCTATATGTGTGTGTGTGTGTGTGTGTGTGTGTGTGTGTGTGTGTGTGTTGTGCTGACTACGAGCAGGTGGAAATAAAACCCAAAAATAATTATTGTATTGTTTATGGTTTTCTATGTACATTTATATTCCTTCAACTAATACATTGCACATTTAAAAAGAAGCTTCAAAAAACACGAAAATAATGAAAAGAAAAGCATTAAAAAGGAATGGTTAACTCGATTCGAACACAAGAAGTCAAAGGCTTACCTCTTTGCCTTTATCAGAACAAACACACCATACATACCAACAAATTAGACAACATAACTCATTGCATGGAAAAGGTACAACTTTTGGTGATATCATCAATGTCTTTTACTCATCCCTATTGTCATCATTACATGTATCTCAACCTCTAGAAAGTGATAGAACCACTAAAGGCAATGCCAGAGAGAGTGCAAGGGAATATCTTAGCCATAACATATGGATAATATTTAAGATCCTAGCAAAGGGTTTTAAATTTGACAAGGTGGGATTTCATATCCATAGTCCTATTATATATTGGTAAAAAAAAAAAATACAGTATATGACAATATGACATTGTGGACCTCTCGATTTAGTAGGGATAAAAAAGATTGTCTGGTGATATGCCTGGATGGAATCTATCCTGCTAGTGGTTGGAATGTCTATGGCATAAACACTTAAGGCATGACCCTTAATTTGTTACAGAAGGAATTCCAATATGGTGGAATCTACTATGGAACTCGCTATGGGATGGTTTATCGGATTTCCTTGGCTTAAGCACTAAGATACTATTTAGTATCCCCTTGAGGTACTATGGGATTATTTGTAGGTTGTGCCTCATATGGGGTATGTTAGGTGGTGTGCTATCATAGTGGTACTAGTAGTGTTTGGTATTGCTAGTGCTCCTACTGATGCTAACCTATAAGTGTTAAGAGATTCTCTAGTAAGGACCACTATGTATCATAATTACCAGGTGTAAACTAGGATTTACCCTATAATTTTTTAGGAGGTGGGAAGAAGATAAATCCTATTATCGAGGAATGTTAAACAATTGTGTAGGAGTAGTTTAGTTCTATGGAGTAGTAGTAAGCTATGGAATAACACCAAACTATGATGAGGTATAGCCAAGATATTGTTAAGTAGTACCCCGGAAGAAGGACATGGCATATTTATAGTTAGGATAAGGAGACACAACATATGGATTTGGACTAATGGAAAGTATAAATGAAGTAAGGCCCTATTGTGGAAGTACATAAGGATTAATTATTGTCTATGTTAGTGATTATATTCCATATAATATAAATCCAAATATAAAATTAGTGTAGTGGTGTTACTCCACTTACTAGCTAGGAGTGAACTAGGGATTCTTTCAAGGGGTAGCCTGAGTGCCTAAAATAGGCTAGCCCTAAGTCGATGGAGGAGGTGGTGGAAGGGGTGGAGTTTGTGTTTACTGTGTAACCAATGATTGTGTAGTAGGAGGATTATATGAGATAGTTTGTTGAGATGTAGTCGAAGGCATGGAGATGGACTGGGTGATAGTAGGTTGAGTGGTTACCATGGTCGTGGGAATGTACTGAGAGATTTTAAGTGGCTATAAAGAATTAGGATATCTAGGGCCTTATACTAGTGTAGGGGCCTAACAAATGAGATGATCCATTATTACCTTTACTAGATCTAAAGAGCTTCACAGTGAGCTCTGTATTCTTAAGGTGAGAGTGAATATAGGAAAACATCCTAATAGGGTTCTAGTTATAAAGCTATGAACAATTTGGGCTCAAAATCCCAATGAAGAATAAGATATTTTACCTACATTATTTCCTACAGGAAATCCTAAAGTTGTATAGAAATTCTACAATAAGGACCGGTTTTCACTCAAATCAATTTATTTATAAATAAAAAGTGTCACCATGATCAGAGGGACCCTCAACAACAACAAAAATTAGGATTCTTGATCTTATATGGGATCCCCTATGCACCTATAGGATCCATACCCTCACTACATACTATCAAACATATCTATTTTATACTCCCTCATCCTCTCCTTAACCCGTGTGTATAATGTGGGGCTCAAAAACCAAAAGAAAAATGAAGAAATTGTACCTACATGGTTTCCTATAGGAAATTCTAAAGGTGTACAAAGATGCTACAAAAAGGACCAATTTTAACTAAAACCATTTTATTTATCCAGAAAAATGTCACCATGATAAAAGGTACCTTCAACAACAACAAAATTAGGATCATTTATCTTCTATTGGATCCCCTATGCACCTATATGATCCCCTACAACCATAAATTCCATAGAAATCACAATTTCATCATTAACCACTTTTAATTTCTACCCCAACATCCCAAGAAAAAACACCCCATACAAGTATGACCTATTCAATGTGATTTTTTCTTCTATGATTTGCATGTAAACATCATTTTATATGTTTGCAAGATCAATAAAAAGGTATAACACATAAATAAATAACAAGTGTAGGTCAGGCCACTTGATATTATCAAAGAAAATGTTATAAAAATCAATTAAACAAATAAACCCCCATGCAAAAGATAATATTGACCCAATGCTAACTCTCAACTCAGAAGAAGATATTGTTGGTACATGAATGTGACAAATAACCTTGTTGAACATGGTGTAACCTTGTATGACATTTTGACAATGCTAGCAGTGACATGTATGACATATTATGACCTATGTGAAGTGCCTTTATGAGAGAAGTAGTAATTGACATAGAAGAACAATGATTGAAATTATTCTACAGTAGTAAGAATAGCCTTGAGAATTGATGGTGCAGTCACCTATATAACAGTCAGATGTCACTCTTGTGACTACAACCTAAACACTAGCACAACATAATCTATGACATGGTTGTGACCTTATTATTTGTAACATGATGATATGGTAATAGTGATCTATACAGTAGTAGCCTTGAAATATGCACAGTGATCTTGCAATGAAACTCATATCATAGTGATGTGATAGAAGTATTTGACAAACAAGTATAATAATGACTTGATAAACAATGATTTGATATGTGACAGTTGTGAATATTTTCAATTGACAATGATGTTTGAATATACCTCTCTTGATGGAAATGACATATAAGATGACATTGAATCCTTAAAAAAATAGTGACTTGACTAGACAATATTGATGATAGTGACTCTTTTTGTGATGTTATGATGTGACTAGAATTAACAAGCCTAGTCGATAGTAAATGTGTCAATGATTTACTTGACATGACAACATTTATGTTACCTATATCAAAGATGTGCCATATGATAGTGACACCAACAAAATTGAATAAAGCAATAATATTAATGCTTGATTGAACTTTTGGATAGTGACCTATAGAGATGTGAAAGTACCTAGAGTTTGAGACAACATAAGTATCTTGCATGTTTTTGTTACAACAATTGGGACATTTAAGGCCAGACACAAAACACATTGGAGGCATCTAAGACTGAGCAATCATTGGACATCAGTGCCAACAACATATTGATTGATGCATCCTTCAACAACATTGCAACACCATAAGGGAAAAAGAAAGTTGGCATAGTTGGTTTGGGAAACTCCTCCATGAGCTTCTTAATGTAGAATTCATGGGCATTGAAGTGTTCATGGCTCATTATATTCACAAGAACGGTCCCATGTTCCTCTTCATCACAGTGATTGTTAAAGATAATATTTTTGCGTAACCATAAGGGTGTCCTAAGAGATATTTTTTAAGATATGATGCAAATATATATTATGACACCAGATGAGGATTAAAGTTGATTAGATTTTGGATATCTAGGGATGAACACTTAGGTTGGTGTACTTCACGGACTGTCTAGTGGTTTAAACTGAAGTAGTTGTCTTGGTAACAAACTAATATTTTCTTCATATGAGAATAACATATTTCCAATAAATGATATAAATGTTCTAACGATAAAAGGCTATGTATGCATGAACTCTATGCAGAGTAAATTTATTCTTGAAGGCCATGTATGCTTGAAGGCTATTTGCATACATATCTTGTAAATTTCATTTCTAAATTTTCTTTGGCCCATGCATGCCTAGGATATGGGAAGAACGACCCACTTTTCATCTATAGGATTATAGGTAACAAAAAATTTGCTATTATGATATTTTGCAAATAGAAAAGGGTCTTGTAGGGGTACACTCTTGTAGGCCATCTAAAATGAATCTGAGTGAACCATTGAATTATGGGTTGTGAAAACACTAAACGTCATGAATAGATTCAAAATTGATAATCTAGTGAAGGTATCCCACCACAAAATATATGGAATATTAGTTGGTTGTAGTCCATGTATTTCACTCTATTTCTTCTTCATGTAAAGAACAAATCTACTACCTTTTACATTCTCCTGTGAGGAGCCATTATAAAGTCCAAGGAATCTCATCTAGTTAGGAAATTTTATATATATGCACTAACTCACCAGTGTATTTTTAATATGTATATATTCATTGAAACTCAAGGATTAATATCAGGATATTACATTATGTCCCAAACTCAATAATCCTCCATTAAACAACTAAAGTTATGAATCTAACGCTCAATGAAATCTATAAACACCCTATATTGATTACATATTCTAGAATATTTTAGAAATCGAACAAGCATGAACAAAGTGAATCATTTGACATTGTTCATGCATGTTTGATTTCTGAAATATTATGGAATATACAATTAAGATATGCTTAGATGACTCAATCCTCCTAGATTGGTACCTCTCCAAATCAAAACCAACTATCCCATTGTGTGCATCAATAGGTCAATCCTATTAGAACTTTTTTTATGCCTCCAAAATATCAAAATGGTTTGAAAAGGAGTTTACTATCTTATTTCACTAGACTTCTTTGAAAGCTCAAAAAAAAATACTAAGGTTAAATGTTGCTTGAGAAGTTTGGGTCATAAGACATACTTAAAAAAAAAGTATGAGTGATGATTCATAGGGTTTTAGGTGTATAAAGGTATTTTAAAATCATACCTAAGCCACAAACTAAGTTTCAAGAGTTGTTGCATTGTAATTACCAATTTCAAGTGGCATTATGAAAATATTTTCTAGTGCCTAAATGTGACGCTACGAAAATGCTTTGAAATGCCTACATGAATGCTAAAAACCACAAAACTTGGCTACTAGTTTGTCAAGTTTGAAGTGATAAATATATTAAAGATTGAATTAGGTTATATTTCAATCAAATATCACATCAAAAAAAGTTTTAGACAGTTGAAAGGGGTTTTAAAGGGAAGTTCAAGATATAAGTTAGTGTAGAGAAAAGGTATTTCCAGTAAAGCCCAAAAACCTCATTTTCAATAGACGGTTAGTGTTTTCACCATTTTTCAATGCAGTTGTGAAAGGGAAACCCTATTATCATTTGAAGAATGGATAAATCAAGCCATATTAGGCGTTGTGAGCCTGATGGTTTTGAGTGGTTTGAAGCCTATGAAGAAGTGTTACGATTATTCAAAGATGTAGGTTGGGAGCCAATTTTCTACAAATTCAGTGGTTACAACTTGAGTTGGACCCATGATTTCATTAACTCTTTTGATGGTACCGTAGTTAGGTTTAGGGACATGTAAGTTATATTAACATAAGACTCAATTATAGAGGCCACAAGATTGCCAATTAAAGCAAAGAAATGGTTTAAGAATAAAATGTTGGATGGTGTTTATTTATAAAATTTCCTGAAGGAGAATGCCCATAATCCTTGCTAGAGTGTTGGAGTACCTTGGAGCCTATTGGAGACCAAGTGGAGCAACATTGTTAGAACATTTAATATTTTTTTACCTGCAAAGGAAGGTACTCTAAAGTATACCTATATCATATGTTATTACTATGACATTTAGCTGGTTTTAGTAAAATGAGTGACATATGTCTTCCACCAGAGTTTGTTTAAAATGACCACCAAAGTTAGAAGTAGGAGGGTTTTGTATCCTCGTGACATTGATCACCATGGTTTGATTAAATTTATTTACATGCATTAATTAAGAAATAAAATAGATAACTTTAGAAGAAGGACATGGAGTAACCCTATAACTAGAAAACAGAGAATAGGTAAAAAAAAAGCCATGTTAAAACCCTAGCTACAGAGGCAAAGACCAATCAACCAACTCCTGTCACAGAACCTATAGAAAACCCTGTTAGAGAGACATACATTAGGATTTATTAGAGAAGTTCAAAAAGACAAGCACAAGAGGTTGAACAACCAGATCACATTGAGGAAGAAAGAAAAAAACGAAAGCGTCCTAACAGAAAAACAAAGGATATGAACAACAAAACAAAGTACTTCGGAAAACCACACACCATGCCTAAAAACAAGTTAGGATTGAATTTTAATGCTAAGTTTGACCGAAAGTTGAAGGATACCGCCATTATCGATGAGGAGGAGGACACAAGACCTTCTGAAATCAAGAAGAAGTCTGCAAGCAACTTAAGTATTCTTGCGCAAGCAGCAGAAGCCATTGAGAACTAACTAGGTCTAAAACATATTTTTGCAGACATTGTAGTAGTTTTGGAAACAAGGAACGTTCAAAGTTTTTTCAACCCCAATGTCTTGTTGATGAAAAAATTCATAAGCTACATCGATGGGGGAATTTTGATGGTTTCAATATTTTAGCAAGAAGATATGGATACTACACTTTTTTGTAGCTCCAGTCACACAGATGGATGAATCAACAAGATAAAGGTGCCTTTAAAGGTGGAAATTAGGTCAAATAATTGGAGAAAAAAAAATTCATATTCAATATATTTAGTTGTTAGAGGAGGTGAAGGAATTCGTACCCCATGACAATGAACACTAGCCTAAACTCCAACGAGTAGTTTCCAGATCCATATTTTTAGTGATTTGCCTCTAAAATTTTCTCTAAAGAAGTAGCAAATATCTCGAGCCAAGTTTTGATAGATATCTTCATTATGTGACCAGATTTAGGATTGAAGTATGAATAGCTTTATCAGTAGGAGTAGAGTTTACTTTGTCATTTGAATTGTGAAAATATTTTAATATTTTGCAGTTACTTTTTAACTATTGTGGATCTCAAACTTTGTATGTATTTCTATATAATATATGAAAAATAAGGTCAAAAGGTTGGATTTTGAAGGAAAGATATTGATTGTCTATGTGTTTTTCAAAGCTATTACTCATTTTTCAATTACCAAGATCATAAGATTCATGATTATTGACACAAACATTCATGTGATGGTTATTTCTAGTCTATATAATCTACATGTTTTCAATGTTTCCTTTTCCTGTTATGACATTTTAATGTTTTTCTTTTGGTGTTTGAATGAAAGAGAATGTCATAGAATTCATAATATACTTCATTGTTTCATTAATTTGAATGTATGCAATACTTCCTTCTAAAACTACCTTAGGATTCATATTTCATGCCCTATTGTAGTGGATTATTTTTCCTATTTTCTACAGCCATCTACAATGATAATTTGAAAGTTCTAAGGTGTTCCATCTATCTTGACTTTTCTAATGTTTTATCATGAAACCAGTGTCTTGGTGATTGTAATAAACCCTAGCTTGTTGACTCCATTTCCCAATGGGTTGTTTCTCTCATGCCCAACCAAACCCCATTTCAACACCATTTAACTCAAGAACTAGCCATTGTTTCAAGTACATGGCCATTTATTGAACACGAAGTGATTAAGTTGTAAGAGAGAGAGCCCTCTCTAAGTTGGAAGGGCTAGCCTCCATCCTGAAATCTTGGTTGAAAAGGTTATCTTAAGAGCCTTCTTCCACAACCAAGAGAAAATTTTGGGTGATAACATCTTGGTGACTCCACTAGGGATACGAAATATTTATTTTCCCCAAGTGATTAGTATTGAAGAGATCTAATTTCTAAGGGCAAACAAAAACTTAGATAACAAGATTGGTTGTTCAATTTGTCCCGGTGATTCCATAGTTTGCAGTTCAAGGTGATTCAACTAGGAATTTCTAGCTCATAATGGATTTCACACTAGGATACATCTTGATCCTAATCCATGAGAACCTCTTTCAAGTCCAGAGAATTTTTTCAAGAAAAAAGAATTAGAAAAAGAATCAAGTACTATTCCTTTAGGAAGATATTTTTCTTTAACTTAAGAGTCTTCTTCTACAACAAAGAGAAAATTTTGGGTGATAACAAATCACACATAGAATAAAAACCTCCCAGGTAAGTGTTACGTCATCATTCCATGATCCATCCATATGTACATCAAACATCACTATTTAGGTTAAAATACTTTCAGAGTAACCCCATAAATTGACAATATCTAATAGACTACCAAAATAGTGGATGAAAGTGAGCAAAAATTATTACCACACATATGGACAACTAGAAATTCTATCTTATTTTGGAATATATCATTTACTCCTTGGAGTTTCTTCTCAAGATAAGATATGTTTATGAAGAACTAAAATTTCCCCCCAATAAAAAGAAGACAAAAGAATCCAATCCACCTAAAATACATAAATTTAAGAGCTAGGTGGGAAAAATATGACAATGATGTTAATTTACACCATGCATCCCTTCCATCTAATGACTATACCAATTCATGCAATTGGTAAGAATTTCTAATTTATCTCTTAGAGACTGCCACTTTGGCTTCCAATGGATATATGGGATTGCACAAATTTTTCAAATGATTCTTCATCCAACGAAGGAGGTTGTAGTGATCGTTTACATTCTTATACCAAAAGAAATTATAATCCACAAAGTGTTAAATGCTACTAGGGTATATAACTCCCCAAAAGAGTATTAAACATAAAAATTAATTTTGAATGCTAGTATTACAATATAAAATAAATGTCATAGAACAATTGGCCCGCAATCATGCATCTATGAGATCTAGATAGACCAACGGATCACCTAATGCAACATGGGAAACTATACTTTTATCCTTCAAATAAAAATGAAAATCAGTTGCATCATGAACTCATTGTGCACATCCCTTGAGAGAACTTTGATTAAACTGCAAGAAAAAAATGTAATTAATCGGAAGAAATTAATAAATTCCAAGCATGTCATATATGGGATTTCTAAAAGAACATACCATTAATTAGAGTTTACAATAAATATTAGCAAAGTCTATCCAAAAAATTGTATGGATAACATGCTACTAGGGTATGAAAATACCATCTTGTGTAGATTATATGTCATCTCCTTGGGGCTTAGTTTCCTAATCAATTCTTTCATGTCTCCTGCTAACCTAGAAGGTGAAACAAATAAATTATGTATGAGTAGGCCCATAAGAATTTAATGTACTTTAATATATTCACAATTTGAAGATATATAATATATATATATATATATACATAAATGCAATTCTTGGTGTATGTAACTCAACGAGTTTATTAAGCGAAATGTTTCCACCGATTTAAGTATTTCGTCATTCAAAAATGATGAAAACTCCATAAGTTTGAATAAATATATGTGAGTTTTGAAGACAAAATGTATATACAATTCAACATAATAAATTTATATGTAACATTCATTATAGCTGATCTTGTAAGTTTTATTTTATAGTTCATTAATCATATCTTCCTAGAACATGCCTCGCCAGGGCTATGACTATCTCAAGCCAAGGATCTCTCCACATGATCTCTACAAGATGTTGCATATATCTCGAGATCATGTTGATCCATCTCTCTCGGCACCTCATCTAGAACATTAACAAATGGTGTGACTTTCTCCTCACTCTCTAAATGCTTCCTCTTTCCTAAGCCAATTGATACTTCTCACAAAACATCTTGAAAAACCTCCCTAATCTTCTCCCTTCCCTAAGCTCCCATGTTGGATGCAACATCTAACTCATCTTGAAATTTAATAACTCTAGGTGGCCTAGGTGATAAATGAGGTTTTGGAGCCCTAAATGCAACATATTGCATAGCATTAGGTCATTCATATGTACGACCTTTCTCAACTCCATAGAATTCAGATCTTGCATTTGTATAATTGGGATCCATGTGCTCTTGAAATTTAGCATACAACATCCTCACACAATATTGCAGCACTTCATCATTATTGGAGAACTTTCCATATGTGTATAATAAATTTTGATAAAGAAATGGAGCAATATTAGGGCCATTAAATCTTGCAAACTTCAAATGATCTTTATCTTCAGGTCTCAAGTAAAAAAATGAGGAGGCCATTTCTTTAGTGACCCTTTCTTTCACGTCTTAAAGGGGTTCCTACCCTTAATTGATGCTCTCCTCCTACATATCATGTCATAAAAACCTCAATCATCAGTCCAACTCCATGATATGCCACAATGAGATTCTCCAAACTGTGCAAAAGTATTTGGAGACAATCTCTAGTAGAGCTAGAGATATTGTTATTTTCTAGCTCATTTTGAAATCTTGTTGAATGCACCCTGAAGTCATCAAGAGTAAGAATGGATATGTTGTCTTCCCAAGGTCCCTCCTTAGGAATTTATCGAGTATGGGGGTAAATAGTTTTGTATTTCTTATTATGGGCATACCATTGGGCCTTATGACCTATCCCACCATGAAAACATCCCACAGGAGCACATCGAACCCTATAACATGATAAATGTTCACACATTATTTAAATATAAATTAATTTCACTTAGACAATTAATTAATTTCACTTAGATAATTCGTATTGAAAAAATGTCTACATTTGAAAGTACTTGGCACATGAACTCTCTCATTCTTTGAGTCATAATTTGGAGGATAATTGTCCCCTTCTGAGGAAACAAACTTATAGCTATTATGCCATGTATAAAACAACAAATTTCTAACCATGCAAAAGTATGATAGATGGGATAAATTTTAACTTTAAAAATATATTGAACAAGATTTAAGTATGCTCCTAGACTACTCGTTAAGAATCAACATGGCCACCCTCACACTGAGAGCATTCACCAATGGTTGACGATATTTTTTTACATTAAATGTTTGTGAAAGAATAAAGTATTCACATGTTAAACATTAAATTTATATATTGTCTATAATTGAACATGTTAACTAGAAATTGAGCATGTACTTCTACCATGTGAAGTAAACTCGTGTATAACTGTTAATGAAGCCATATCAACATATATATATGCAAGGGTTGTACAATTACATTAAATTGTCATTCATAAGTATGATACACTTGCGATAAATTTTCGTGCATTAAATGTCTCACTTCAAGATTTATATTTAGATTTTACTTGAACCAACTCTATCAGACAGATGGTTGCTTCTCGAAGACAGAGTACTCAAATCATTACTACCAACCTCAAATGAGACTCATGTACTTATCAACAATGATATTTTTTCACATTAAACATGTGTCAACGAAGATGGTTCGCGCATCAACCATTGAATTTACAACATAGTGTTGAACATGTTTACTAGAAATCAATTATGTACCTGTAGTATGCCTAAAAGGCCCCTCAGAATGTCATCTAATATGTTTGTTGGAACCTAACACAACTCCTCCTAACAAGGGGTCATTGGAGGGGTTGTTCGATGAAATGTTTCCTATATAGAAGAGGACTAGTTATTAATGTTAATCTTGATGATTGGCATTTGACAAGAACTAAAGTTAATTGGATTTAAATAATTCTATTATTTAATATGAAAGAAAAACAGTGCTAGAAAATTTTTGGTATCAAAGAATAAGGTATCATGACATGACCTAGATTGTATTTGGGAATGTTACGTTCTGTTATCAAAGCCTTGGTTTTAGCAAAGATCTATATGGGTAGAGGTCAATGTGGATTTTTTTTAGTTCATTGCTATATTGCATCTCACAAATCATTGATGGAGTTCAATGACCAATGCCTTCATCATTTCAAATATTTGGTTGATGTCTTATATGGCCTCACATTTTTGGTGCTTCATATGGTTTTTTCTAGTATATACAAACAATGATATGGTAATATGTCCATGTTGTAGCCTAGCCACATTGTAGGGTTGTAAGGATGACATGGGAAACAATGCACAACCTAGGAAAAAAATATGGTATCTTAAGGCCAACAATCACATCAATTCATTTGCAACTAAAATGTGCAAGATTGTTAATTCAAGTGATGTTGGAGCTCCAACAAGTGATATTCAGGCATGCATATAGCCAAGTTACGTAAGTGCAAACATGGAAGTAAGCTATGAAGGATAACATAGCATTTGGAATATGACTCTTGGGATAGTGAGATATGAAATTTGTACCAAGTATTCGAAAATCAAAGGCTGAAAAACAATTACATCTTATTTCTTCAACACTAGATAATTCAAGTGATGTTGGAGTTCCAGCAAGTGATATTCAAGCATGCAAATAGCCAGGTTGTGTAAGTGTAAACATGAAAGTAAGTTATTAAGGATACCATATCATTTGGAATATGACTCTTTGGGATGGTGATGTATGATATCAATACCAAGTATTTCAAAAAAAAAAATTAATGACAATCAATTGCATCTTATTTATTCAAAACCAAGGCTAACAATCATACTATTCCTCACAACTAGTTAATCATACGTGAGTTATCCCATGGGTCAAGAGCTCTTGGAAACTAACAATTTATATAGGATCGACCAACTCATAGTTCCATCCATGCTTGTGTCCTTATGGGTATTGTGTGGTGCAGATGAGTGGGTAGCATGGGTTTTAGGTATTTTTGGAAATGTGGAAATATATTCTTTCTATGCAGACATACTGAGTTGGATGTGAGTCTTTTTGGTGTTATACTAGTGGCCATAATATGTATTGATGCTAGAAGTAATATATAGTTTTGTTTATTAGGTGGTGAGGTTATGCATTAAAATATTATGTACAAGATGTCAAATGAATAACCTTATTCAATAATCTAGGAATGATAGCATCAACAAACAATATGTGAATTCTATACTTCTTCCCTCCTTATAAAATGACATCTTACTTCTTTGGAAGAGCAAGAATAAAGCCCATCAAGAAAGCCACTGATTTTACCACTTGTTGTGAGTGAGAAAATTGTTGCGGGATATGCAAAAAATTGGCATGGTGAGGAAGCCTTAAATATTTTTAAGAAAATATAATTGGAAGGTGTGAACTTATGCTGAAATGCATATATCAATATTATCACTGCATGAAAATGTGGCATCTTTGGAATAGGGTATCTCAATCCATGAAGAAATAATTAGGAGTATATTTCAATATCATGTTTTTGTAGATATTTCCCTTCTAAATGTGTATGCTAAATGTGGGAGAATATCACAGGTGATTCATGGAACAATTTTTCAAGCATAGTGAAAGCCCATATTGGCCTTCCTACTAAACAAAGCAATAGAGTTCCCAGGAATCCCATGCCTAAGTGATTAAAGGTTTCTAGGATGCCTCAACATTGCATGGACTAGCCTTAGTTGGGTTAAAATTTATCAGAGCCTAATCATGTTCAAGTAACATGGGAATTTCCAACAGAAATAAAGAATGAAAAAGTGGCATCCATAGTAATTCAAACAACTTCCTAGTTATGGATTGAGATGGAGAGTATGCATACAACTATGAGTGATCATGGACATAACATTGACATTGATAATGACAAGAGAAAATGTTAGTGAATTTGATGAATATTATGTAGTTTTGCAGCATAAAAATACAAAGCCATTGGTTTCTAAATAAGATCACTATAATAAAAAAAATCTAGTGAACATTCTATTGATTCTCCTTTTTGGAGAAATAAGTAGATGAGCCATTTTCCAAACAATGTAATCAATCCTTTTCCATTGAATATCATAATTTTCAAATAAATGAAGAAACAAGAAATTCTAGAGGCACTGATTCTTTGAATGCCATGAAACTGAAGTCATAATTAAGCATTTCCAAAGATCTTGGTGTTGTTATTGACAATGTTGATTTCAACGAAGGATTGTTAGAATATTTTAATGGCACTAAAGGTCATGACATTGTACCTAGAGAAAGGAAATAAAGTGCTACACCTTGGAAGTATAAATTTGATGTTAGGGGCACATGTAAACAAGTGATATAGAGAAATTACCTTCAAATTGGGAAGGGTAATTAGTTATGATGAGCAACTAAAGATTTATAAGGTACAATATATTGGAAAATCAAGCAAAATTTTGGAGTGGATCGATTTGGAACCGGTACTATTTTTTTCCCCAAGGAAAAACCGTAATCTTCCATTAATTTGAAAAATTACATATAGTAGATGCCATTGGCATATGCATAAACTGCTAGCCAAAACCAGTTCAAAGGTCTGTCAAAATAAAATATGTGCCAAAGCCATACCAAAAGAGTGTTGTACATATTCACCTCACAGGGTGATCAGAGTTTTGCATGCAAAAGGAAACATATTGATAAACATAAATATATACATATAATACTGTGTTGTTAATTTCCTTCAAAAGTTTAGGCCCTATCCACCCAAGGATATGCTCTGTTAATGTATGGCTGATGGTAGTACTGATATTTTTCTACTCCATGTTGTTCCTGTATCATCCACAGACCTTTGGGTTGTGTCGAGGCCTTCTTGGATAACTTGTCAGTAGCCTCGTTATGTTCCCTGTAAATGTGTTGACAAATGATAGAGTTAAATTGGGCCTTGTAAACCACAATCTCATCCAGAATGTTTCTAAGTGAAAAAGCATGATAATTATTTATGTTGTTGAACCAGTTTATGATGATTTTGGAGTCCCCAAATATTTGAATATATATTGCATGAGTGCGCTAGTGCAAAATGCAATAAGTGTCTAATTGTAATCAATTTTGCAAAATTGTTTATTCCCTCCCCCAAACCCATCTTGATTTGGTAATGGTGTTGATAAGATAGGTATAAAGAATGCCTCCCCCACATCCAGAAGATTGGGCTGCTCCATCAAAATATGCCCACGGGATGGATCAATATATAATTTCGGTGGCATGTGGTCGAGATGTAGTAGTATGTGTCTCCTCGGGGATTTCATGATATGCAGAAACAATCTTTGTTGTAATGAGTGGCCATCGAGCTGGATATCCTTTAAAAATGATGTTATTTCTGGTCAGCCAGATCTTCCAGCAAATGAGGAGGGGTAAGCACCAAGACTTGTTTTCCATGTGCTCAACATTCCAATTGTTCCATGCTTCAAAGATCGAGAGGCCATGCCATCTTCCCTACTTGGAGAGGAGGTTTATTACTTGTTTCCACAACTGAACATTGAGAAGGCATGTTAAAAATAGGTGTTCATTAATATCCTCCGCCTGTGTATAGAGGACACACCAATGTGGCCCAAATTGTGATTTGTGCATAAGATCTTATTTGGTAGGTGTATTGTTATTGAGCACATTCAACATAAAGAGTCTAGCTTATGGGGGTGCTTTGAGCTTCCAGATTTCTCCCCACTAATACAGGAGAGTAGGTGGTTTACTGTTCATTAGCAGGTTTGGATATCATACTTTGGGGGAGTATTTCCTGTGTTCAGTCGGGGTCCATATGAGCTCTTCAGGTCCCTCCTTTATGCGAACATGTACTTCATTAAGGGAATTTATATAACCTTCCCAACTCTAGTGCCAGTGATCGGGAATTCCCAGGTGTCATGCAGATAACCAGGCTTGTTCAAAATTAGAGTTTTTCACCATGTCTGCAATCTATCCGATCACATTAATGTGCCTTTGATTTAGGTAATGTATGAGTTCTAGAGGTAGTTGGTGCATGTTCTCTGCACCGGACCATGGAACCATGCCTATTTGAGCCATATTGCCTTCATTTACTTTCTAGGCAAGACCCTCTCAAATGTTAGGCATAGAATGAAGGATGGATTTCCAAACAATAGATATCCCAATACAAGGCCATGTTGGGATGTGAATCTAGTCCATGAGATGTTGTGGCCAGATGTATTTGTGGTATGTGACTTCAGTCCAGAGGTTTTGTGAAGTGAGAAAGGACCATCCCATCTTAGTTGCTAGTGCATGTGCAAATGTTGAGAGGTCTTTTAAGCCCCACCCTCCCCATTTTTTTGGTATAACGATTTGTTTCCTACCAACCCATGCATAGGGCTTGCCATCTTTGTATCCATTCCAAAGGAATCTGTAGCAAACCTTTTGTATGTGGGTAAGAATTCCTTTAGGGATCCAAGCTAACATCATCAAGTATACAGGGGCAGCTTCCAAGACGGATTTTATGAGGACAAGTCGACCTGCCCTTGAGATAAATCGATGGTTCCAGTTTTTCAACCTCTTCTCAATCTTAATTACAAGCCAAATCCAATCCGCAATGCGGTAGCAATGGGTCTTAAGCTGGAAACCGAAGTACTTTAGGCCATCCTCCAAGTTATGTTGTTGGAAGGGAAAAAGTTGGTCTACAATTCTAGCTTCCTGGGGGGTTGTATATGAGAGAGGGATGGTGGATTTGGTATGATTGGCTTCCATGCCAATGGCTTTTGCAAAGAGTTTAAGAATTTCATGGGAAGTAGATGAGTCTCATAGGCTACCAATGAGGAAAATAAGGACATCATTAACCAACAGTGTATGGTTGAGGTGGCAGAGGTCATTCATTTGTATCCCATGTAATCGTCCCTCCCTCTTGACTGTTGCAATGAGTCTGCTAAGGCCCTCCATAACAATCAGGAAGATAAGTGGGGAAAGAGGGAATCCTTTCCGATGACCTCTCTCAGCATGAAAAAAATGTGAGGTAGATCCATTAATGAGGACACTGAAGGATGTCGAGTTAATACATCACGTGATCTAGTTGATGAAGGGAGGAGGAAAGCCTAGATGGTTGAGGATAATTTTGATATAAAGCCAACTAACCTTATCAAAATCTTTGGCAAGATCAATTTTGAGAATGGCCCCTTTGATCTTTTTGTGATTAATAGAGTGTAGGGCTTCTTGTGAAGTTCCAATAGCTTCATGTATTTGTCTGTTCTGAAGAAAGGAAAATTGTTCGAAGGAGATGTGTATAGACAAAATGGGATGGGGATTATCTCCAATGATCTTGGCTATGATTTTGTACAAGCAGTTACAAAGGGAGATAGGTCGAAAGTCATTGAAAGATGCAGGGGAGCCAGATTTAAGGATTAATGCAATGAAAGTAGAGTTGATGGCCTCATAGATACACCCAGTTGATCTGCATTCTTCCACCACCTTAAGCAGATCAAGTTCAATGAATTCATAAAAGGAAAGGAAGAATTCAATAGTCCATCCATCCAACGCTGGACTCTTGTATTTCTTGAACCATTTTAGTGCTCCTTCTAGTTCCGTCTATGTGATTAGGGAAATTAGATCCTTGATCGAGTCCTCATCCAAAAATCTGGGGAATTGCCCTGCAATTTGGACAATTTCAACAATGGATGCCTCTTGGGGGGCCATGAAGAGATGTATGAAGTGTGAATTCCCCAGCTGTGAGAGTTGTCTGAAGGTAGTTTTTATGCTTCCATCTTCTATAGCATATGCCAGATAGTATTGGAGATTTTCCTTCCTTTTACATAATTTTGGAAAAACTTTGTGTTTTCATCCCCTATTTTTTACCAGATTACTTGGCTTCGAAGTCTCCAAGTTTCTTCCCAATCCTTTAGAATTTTGATGTTCTGATTTTCCAGTTCAATTAGCTGAGCCTTGGCATCAGTAGTTGCAAAACCTCTATTCTGATCATCTTGTAGTGAAGCCAGAGATTTCTCCACTAAAGTGAGGGTATTATCATCTCTCTTGGTTTTTTCCTTAGCCCATTTAATAGAGATCTTTTTAGCATTGTGAGGTTATAGCAGAACCCTTGAGCCTAATTTCTGCCTCTGTATGGTGGATGGAATCTCTAGAAGTCATTAATCATTTGGATGTTGGGTGGGTCTTTTAACCAGGTGGAGTTGAATTTGAAGGGTTCCCTGGTTTTTTTGTGGACCCGAGATCTCCATGAATATGGGGGAATGGTCTGATATCCCACCTCATCCCACCCATTGTCTGTAGAGGGATAGCTTTTGAATCAGAGAGTCCTTGATCAAGAATCTGTCCAACCTTCTAGCCAATGCAACTTCACCTATTCTCATATATCTCCAAGTGGGAAGGGGCTTGATCATTGGGATGTCTGTCAGATGATTTTGTTCCAGCAACATCTCCATAATTTCAGTGAGCCTATCCACTTGTGCATTGGCCCCACAAGATTCTCCATATCTAATGGAGAAATTTAGGTCACCTCCGATGATGGATTTTCCGAGGAAGTGATCGATAAGTTGAGAAGTTGATTCCAGTAGGCCTCTCTATTATGACATGGTCCATATACATTGATCATGTGGAGGTCCATTCCCAACTCAAATGAGAAAATATCCATACTGATGAAGCCATCCCCTCCCCAGGAGGTCATTAGGTTTATGGTGTGAGGGTTATATCCCAAGGCCAAACTGCTTGAATGCCCAATTACATCCAAGGATTGAAATATCCAGCCAAACTTTAGGGAGCCGAGTGTATGGGAGATAACGTCAGATTCTCCCAAGGTTTCTTGTAGAAAAATTATGTCTAAAGTCTCGGATTCAAAAATTCTTTTGAGGGCTAGTTTTTTGGGCGAGCTAGCCATGCCCCTGTAGTTGAAAGAGAGCCACTTCATCGGGCAACTGTGCATGGGAATTCGAAGCTCTAAGTACCCGGTCAAGATAGGCTTGTCTACCACAGGCAACTTCTGCCCCAGCTATCAGGAAATATCTTTGGAAAGGTGTGATTTTCAACCACGGATGGGCTTGAGGGGCGAAAGGGAGGGTAATAGGCCCAGTCCATATGGGGATTTGCCATCCTAGGGTGTGGAAAGATGAGAACTTAGGTTGTAGGGGGGGGGGGGGAACCAGAGATGGGGGGCATGAGGGGG
>APFE031676975.1:3909-16146 GCA_000404065.3 Pinus taeda | reverse complement strand
AATGGCATCTTTGCACAAAAATGAGGCTTGGGATCTGGTGGAGTTGCTGGCTGGAAGGAAACCCATTGGCAGCAAATGGGTGTTCAATAAGAAGACAAATGCAGAAGGGAAGGTGGAGAAATACAAAGCTCGGTGGTAGCAAAAGGTTATTCCCAGGTGCCGGGAATTGATTTTGGTGATATTTTTTCTCCTGTTGCCAAGGTAACTTCTATTAGATTACTTTTATCTGTTGCTGCTGCTTTTGATTTTGAGGTAGAACAGATGGATGTGAAGACAGCATTTCTTCACGGGAATTTGGAAGAGGAAATCTACATGAAGCAACCTGAAGGCTTTGCGGTGAAGGGTAAGAAAGAACTAGTATGCAAGTTAAAGAAGTCTCTGTATGGGTTAAAACAGTCACCAAGGATGTGTATCAAAAATTTGATACATTTATACGGGGACTTGGCTTCAGCAGAAGAAAAGCAGATCACTGTGTGTATTTTAAATTAATTGGTGACCGTGTTATTTATCTAGTCTTGTATGTGGATGATATGTTGTTGGTTGGAAATGACAAAGAAATTATCCAGGATTTGAAGACTCAATTGTCCTCCAAATTCGACATGAAAAGATCTCGGTGCTGCAAACTATATTTTGGGCATGGAAATTAAAAGAGATAGGGCAAAGAGGAAGCTCTGGTTAAACCAGAGGAAATATGTCGAGACAATACTGCAGAGGTTTAATATGCAGGATAGTAAACCGGTGAAGGTTCCTATTCCTATAGGTGTGAGGTTATCTGCAAAACAGTGTCCCAAGACACGAGAAGAGGAAGAGGACATGTCCCGTGTTCCATATGCAAGTGCAATCAGTAGCCTGTAGTATGCAATGGTCTATACTAGACTAGACATTGCACATGCAGTGGGAGTATTGAGCAAGTTTATGTCAAAACCAGGGAAGGAGAATTGGATAACAGTGAAGCGGGTTTTCAGGTATTTGCGTAGCACCAGTGATTATGGTTTGTGCTACCAGGGAAGATCAAGATTGGACGGAATGTTGGATATTCGTGGCTTTGTTGATGCAGACTGGGCTGGAGATCTGGATCAGAGAAGATCTACAAGTGGGTATGTGTTTAACCTATTTGGAGGTGCAGTCAGTTGGATGAGTAAGAAAAAATCTGTAGTGGCAATATCAACTACAGAGGCAGAATACATGGCAGCCACTCATGCAAGCAAGGAAGCAGTTTGGTTGCAGAGATTGTGTTCAAGTATGGGGTTAGTACAGGGAGCTATAAGGATAGACTGTGACAACCAAAGTGCAATTTTCTTGGCAAAAAACCCCGCATATCATTCAAAGACAAAGCACATTGATGTTTAGTATCACTTTGTGAGGGATATGATAGAAGACAAAAAGGTGTTGTTGGTAAAGGTGGACACTTTGAATAATACTGCAGATGCATTGACAAAATATGTGAGCTCTGAGAAGTTCTCTTGGTGTAGAGAGACAATGGGCTTTTAAGGGCTGGAAAAATGACTAAGCTCTCTTGTGCCCCCTTGTAGAAAGAAAATAACAAGTGGGAGAATGTTGGGTTGTGTTATATTGTTTCCATGACTAGTCCACGTAGTTAATTGGGGGGTTTGAGGCATACCCGTAACCCCACTTTATGGGGTCCGAGGCAGCGGTCCAAAAATTTTGGTTTTGGACCCTATGTTAGGTTAGGCGGACCCACCTTTGGTTTTGTGCATGATTTTTGCACATGCTTTCTGGACGCGATGGTTTTTGGTCCATGGTATTGGACGCGATGGTTTTCAGTCCATGGTATTGGACGCGATGGTTTTTTAGTCCATGGTATTAGATGCTTCAGCATGTATAAATATGTATTGTAGCATTGAAAGGAATATAATGAAAAATCAAGTTGGTAGTCCTGGTTTTGGGATCCAGGGGAAAATCTTTGTGTATATGTGTTTTATGTATTATGCTCTCGCATTGTTTATTTTTTGTGTTTTAGAATTCGTATGCAGGTAATTTCTCTCCGAGGTTAAAACCTACACCACTCCTCCAGCTTTAGTCGAACCCTCAGCACATCAAAAGCAAACCAATCCAGCAGCATAAAATTGCTTGACATAAACTCAATTCTCAAAACAACAGAATTTTCTCAAAAACTTCAGATTTTAGCCCCCTTGATCACTATGATGAGTGCTCAATTTATAGGAAATGGAGGTGGTTTTGTCATAAATGAGGGTATTGAATGGCCTTCCAAACATGGAGTTAGTTCCCATGGGGCAAGGGATGAGAGGATAGGAGGTTAATGGATCCTTATCCTATCCAATTTTGAGCTCATAAGAGGATATAAGAGATGGGATCCTTCTAGAATCAAGGAATATTCCCAGAACCCTATGCAAATTTCGCCCAATCTCACCCAGCGTAGGTCAAAGAGGGCCTAAGCGCACTACAATGCAAGCCATAGTGGGCCTGCCTGCTCTACAGCGCAATTACCCCTGACCAAGGTTGTGCTGGTGTCTCGAGGAGGCATTTTAGCAAGGGTTGAGGCAAAGAAACTTTCATAGAAGGAAGCATTCAATGTGATGACTTGTTTAGGGCATGTAACCACTGAATTAGGGTTTGATGAGCCCTAATTGTACTGGTTTGAATGTCGGGAGTGATGTGCCCAAATAGACCTGTAACAAGGCAGCGCAGCATGAAAAGATTAGCTTGGTGCTTCTACACTGTTATGGTTGACAGTCGATCGAGTCGAAAGTGGGGTGATGGTCTGGCTGTCAGAGGGGAGTCTATTCATCAGAACTTCAACAAAAAATTACTAAGTGTGTGAATGATCGAAAGATGCATAGGTTATCATACAAACACACACTCACATGACTTGACGACGAAACAACCCAAACCATCCAGACACACATGTTCAACACGACTAGTCGACAGTGCAAGTGACAAGCACGACGCTCGTGATTTACCATTCATTGATCGAGATGATGCTTGCGCGACAATGAATGTGACTTTGTGTGTGAGTGCGACAAATGCTTTCATAATGAACACAATAGGCACACACGAAGCGAATACTTACAGCATAACCAGAACATGGTCGCAAGCATGACTTAGACACCAACATACAAGAACTTGAATGAAAAGAGCAAGCAAGGTGGATGCAAAGACTCACACAAGCTCACAGAGTGAACCTGAGTGTGTGCAATAATCAAGTGAAATTCTCAAGGGAGGCTTCGAAATTGGTGCATGCCCAAAATTTTGGAGGGTGGTTGTAGCCACTACAACAGGTCCATTGTGCATGGAGTCATAATAATTTTCAACAATCAATCACAAATATGTAGAGCAGCTTAAAACAGGGCGAGGTAGGCAAACTCTTGGATGTTACAAAATCGTTTTGATATGGATGAGATGAATGAGAATGATGATCTACTAAATATAAAGCATAAAAAGATGAATTTTATATTAAACTTTAGAAGGAAAACATTTATATTGCTTAACAAGCCATAGCAGAGTACTATGAGTAAATTCTACTCATAATCTTCTCGTAAACAATTTAGAAGGTGCATCCATATATAAACTGGAAGGAAAGACAAATTCACAAAGGGAGAGACATCACCATTTATCTGACACAAGAATCCTGAAACAAACTACCTCTGTATTTCTGAATTGATTACTTCAATGAAACTCCACAACTTTACAATCAAAGGAAAGATCTTCTCTTGTCTCCACAATCAACACTTTCTACTTTTTTTTTTGAAAAATATTTATAGAGTTTGTCTAAAAAATATTCAGACTTGAAACAAAATTTATTACAAAATTAAGATCTACTAAAATGGTGTAGATATTTAAAAAATATAACTAGATAGTAGCAATCCTGGATTGATTTAGATGTTTTGCACACACTTCGAGGATTGTTGCAACAATAGAAATAACTTGCCTTAACATTTCAGGAAATATAGAAGCAAAATATGGGGAATTAATTCTAGGTAACTCAGAATTCTCAGGTAAAAAGGACTAAAAAATATAAGCTCGTTGAGGGAAAGTGAGTTTCTGATATATCTCCATGAGTGAATTAATGGAAAAATGATACAAGGGATTTTGAGGATAAATCTGGAGTGCTTTCCATATAACTTCAGGTGTAATTGCAAATAGAGTTTCATTGTTTTGGGAAATTACAACCCTCTAGCTAGGGAGATATTTGAGATGACACCATGTAACAAATTCTGGAAAAACATGAGTTTGGGGGAAATTAATTGAGGTAAGAATGATTCCCAAATGCTCAATTCATCGCTGACATCTAAGAACTTTTGGTTTGCTCAGTTGTGGAGTTCATACAGATAGAACTTACACTAGGTCTCTAATATCTTATACTATGTGTCGATCAGGGGAAGTTCATTAAGGTTTATAACATGGGGCAAGGTAGGGCTTTGTACAACGAACTTCGATTTACCTTTGTGGGACAACATTTCTGACTACAAATTAGAAGCTAGGGAATCGAATTGCGGGATTGCAATGATTAATGGTGTAGGAGGATGATGGTGTGCTTGTGAAATTTGGGATTGAACCTACATTGGTAAGAAATGAAGTAGTGAAAGGAATGTATACAAGGTGATGTGCAACTTTTTATATGGGAGGGCGAATGGTTAAATGGAAAAAATAATTGTTTTTGGCACATCTCATTAGGGAAATTAGACGTTGGCGGGAAGCATTAAGCATTAAATGGTCATATGACTATTGACAAGGAAATTAAATGGTTTAAAGGTTATATGGCGGGGGCGGAAGAGAGAATAACAAGTGGCGGAATGTGAATGGAATGGGAGAGGGAGAGGGAAATAATTTTTCGAGGGGGGCAAGTGGTAAGTTGTTTCGGAGAAGGGGGGGGTGGGGGGGGGGGGGGGGGGGGACTGAATCCATCGTGGGGCTACCACGTATGTTTTGAAGGTTTCCAAAAAGACGTTTTTTAGAACACACACCCCCCCCCGACCACATTAACTTTCAAAAGTGTCGGGGGGTGTCCCAAACTTGTCCTTCGTCATTGATCCAGGCAGGGTCAATCTTGTCAATTCATTCATGTGATGCTTTATTGAAAAGGACAAAACATCAAATAATCAATTTATTTACAGATTAAATAATAATCCTCCACTAATAAAAAGGATTAAAATCAATAAAATGGTTTAATGCAACGTTTAAACAGCAAGCTTTATTTGGGAACATTTATTTTTAATTTTTGTCATATATTTTTCTTTTGCCCCCCCTTTTTATTTTTTTTTCTTTTTTTCATTTCTTTCTTTATTTTCTTATTTTTTTTTTTTTTTTTTTTTTTTTTTTTTTTTTTTTTTTTTTTTTTTTTTATTTTTTTTTTTTTTTTTTTTTTTTTTTTTTTTTTTTTTTTTTTTATTTCAAAAGGATAAAAACAACTAAAGTAAAAAATAAGTTACAACATCCCTCGGGATAAATAATTAGACAAACATACTTTAATCACTATATTATAGGACCTTAACACATGTTATGGTTATTGTATGATGAAAGAATTAGAATAAAGGTTAATAAAGAATCAAACTAATTACTATTGAAAGGAAAATCTAAATTAAATTACAGGCCTCCCAATTTTCCAACAATTTTTCCCTCCCATTTTCCTTGCCTCTTTTCTTTTTAATATGTCCTTGCCTTTTGTTTTTTTTGTTCATGACTAGAAGACCATATGCTTCAACTTTACCTTTATGTGGAATTTTCCTTCTATTATGCCCTTCATATAAGCTTCAATGTGGTTATTGTCTCCTCTCTCTTGCTTCGGGCCTCAATGTGCTTCTTCTTTGTCAATGTCTTTATCACATTGGTACATACCTCACCTAGGTTGTTTCTTTCTTTGAACCTAATCTTTTGGTATTTATGGTTATTATTCATTGTGGACCTTCTCTTTAAGATTATATATGTTCCTTGCTCTTCACTTTTCAAGATTGAATAACTATAGGGCTTCGTCTTGCCGCAAAATTCCTCTTTTCTCTTTTCTTTCTACTTGCACTTTTTTGTGTCATCTACTTGTGTCATGGAGTCAACATATTATTTTCTCTTCATTAGTATTATTTCTACTATCATCTTCTTACTTTCAATCTTCTTCATTTAGCTACAATTACATGATTTAATAAATATGTTTTTTATTGGGTTGCAAAAAGAACAACAAGGCAACCTATGACCTTAGTTTGGAAGACTTAATTGATGCACCACTATCATGATTTGATATGGCTTTACTTTTACTTTCAACTTCAATAGTCTCCATGACTTTAACTTTGAATAAATTGTACCCTAACTCTAGGCTATCAACTTGATTGCAACTCGTTGCTTCAACAAACTCTTGACTCAAGATAATTTTTAGGGTATATAATACCACCAAACATGCACCTTTAGTGTTTCACCATAGACATTCTTAGATTCTCAACGTGTCTTTGACTCGTTACATTAATAAAAACTAATATTGACTTTGACTCTTTATAAAAAACATATCTCTTAATTTCATTACTTACATGACTATTTGTATTGATTTGTAAAAGGACATTTTTACCTAACATCTCTAGTTTTAGACTTTGAAGTGTGATCTCCCTTTGACTCTTTATGTCAATGCTTACTCTCCATCTAAACTTGACTCTTTATATCCATAAAAACTCAACCATTCATGACTTACATACTTGTAGATTTAGAATCATATGACATTGTTGGCTTTGCATACATATGACATTGAAAATATTCAATGATATATAGACTTAGAATTTATCTTGACTCAACAACATTAGAACTTTACCATCTCGTAAAACGACTTGAAGGTCATTCGTGACATGTACTAAATTTAGTTTGAGCAATTGTTATTTACCTCTTGTTTGTGGAATCAAAGGGCTTTTATTTTCTACATGTCTTCATGCTTGGACTCCCATATAAATCCATCTCTCTTGTTAAAGCTCCATACTATGTAAGTCCATGACTTTTTACACATTGCTAGTGTATACATGCTAGTCTCCATGATCAAATGTACTAGAGAGAAAATGTTTCAAATATATATACATTCTTTGCACACTCATGATAAATGCAACTTATGGATCTCCTTATTGGAAAACCTCTTCCACAAAATTTATCACTATATCCTTCCTGTCATTCTCTAATTTAGCACTCAACTAGTCAAATAGTTAACTCTTTTAGCAACAACAATAGTTCCATTAGCAACTCTCTCTCTTTCACCTAGCTATTAATTATTTCCTCAATTCTGAATTTGTTGATGGTACACTTGTAAGACTTCCCTTATTTGCTAAACTTATAAAAGTTCAAGCACGGTGTCACCAATTTCTAATGCATATAATATGGGATGTGTTGCACTATTGTCTAGTGAAAATAAATTATTTAGGTTCTTCACACTGTCAAACTATCCTTGATAAATTTCTTCTTTACATCTTGTTCTAGTATATGTAATTACTTTCTTGACTTTATTATAGGCATTATAATGGAATTGTACTACCAACAAGCATTTCACCTTCAATTCTAAAACAAGCAATTCAACAAGATCCTCTCCTATATTCTCAAAATATTGAAGGGGTAAAAATAAAAAATTAATAATGCCTTTTCATCTTCTCGTTAAGAATAAATATCCATGTCTTTTCAATTGTAGTAATCTTTGTTCTCAGTCTCCCATGTTGTTGCTAGCTATCAAGGTACGCCATCCTTCTTTCGTTCCACATGAAGATGATTTGCCAAAGTACCATTTTGAACATAGTTATAAATAAGAAGTAGATGATGGTCCTTTGGAGAAATACAACCATAAAGACAAACCAAATATGGATGATAGAAGATCGAATGAATTTGCACTTCATCGATGAACTATTCAACTCCAATATGATTATCATGATATAGTTTCTTCACTGCCACGACATGACCATTTAGAAGTTTACCCAAATAAATCAAACCATGCCCCTTGTTGTAATATAAGGAATTGTGAGTAGTTACCAATAGTATCACATTAAAGATAACACAAGTAATGAGAGACCATAAATAAGCTCTTTGTTATTATACCATAGCACTAAAAATATATTCCTCTAATCTCCACCTCTTTGTTACATCAATAACCCATTTATATGTATGTTTCAATTACAAGGTAGTTGTAAATGTCTAAACCTTGGTCAATTAGCTTGAGTAAATGGTCAACTGACTTACGTTTTGACTATTGGGTCTAGTTGACATAGTTGATTATCCCTTCTAACATCCCCCATCTCCTAATTGATCTTTATCATCAAAGTCATTAGTCATAGTTTTTTAGTACTCCCTAGGAGTAAATGGTTAGATTCTGCGTCTTTCCTTGTATAACTACTTCCATATCCTTATACCCATCATCTCTAAAGCCTCTTGTTGATGTGTTTTCATATCACATGTCAATTAGAGTGATTTTGGCTCATATTTGAACATATATCCCTTTATATGGAGACCAAATTTTGAAATCTAAAGAGTGCCAAATGACCTAAATCTATGAAGACTTTGCAAGTTTTAAGAATGAAGAGTCAATTCCAATGTTGCACTGCTTCCTCTCACTAGGTCAACGAGAATGGTCTCTCATTTTAATAATTAAAAAAAGAAAAGAAAAAAGAAAGAGGAGAGAGAGATAACAAAAAGAAAATAAATTGGCTATGTTCATCCTCTCATAAAATACCCATATGTGTCAACTTCATCCAACACTTTACAAAATAAAAAAAGGAGGTTATATGCGTGAGATATTGTCAATTTGGTCCAATAACCTATGGAGTTAACCCACTCTCGTACTATTCATTTTATCCATATTATTTTTTTTCTATTTAGCATTATTATTTTCACATGTAATTACTTCCTATAGGCATTGTTTTCCCTACTCGTTTCCTTTTTTCAGATAGTCATTTCCTAGAACTAACCCTTCTTCAACTATTTCCATGCTTTGTCATTTTAATTACTTATGTGGAAACCTCTTACCTTCATTCTGCACGACACCTTCCTATTTCTTTATC
Organism: Pinus taeda; assembly: GCA_000404065.3. Classification (NCBI taxonomy): domain Eukaryota; kingdom Viridiplantae; phylum Streptophyta; class Pinopsida; order Pinales; family Pinaceae; genus Pinus; species Pinus taeda. Next base: position 7,162 of record APFE031676975.1, on the reverse strand, counting down.
TTTTCACTTTGCAAAGCACCTCCACATTAATTTCTTGTTGATTCAATGGATAGACCAAATGTCAAAGATAACATTTGAGGGAATAAGCGTCCCGGTCCGCCCCACCCCCCCCCCCCCCCCCCCCCTTTTTTTTTTAAGAGGTGGTGCTCCTCTTTTAATAAATAAGCACACATTTGAAAATAAAATAAAGAAAGAAATCAGACACACGACTAACCATCCCCTCGAAATTTAGAAAAATAAGATACATATGTACAAAAATATTAAATAGATTTCAACATTTCAATACTCATATATTTTCTTAGATCTTTTAACATAACTCTAAGAAAAAATACCAAGAATTTGGATGAGAGAAAGAAATCATGGCACAATTTTTTAGAGAAATTTAAAAGATATTAGATTGATACTCATTAGGATGACAAGAGCTACATCCTTGTAATCCTAAGCTTAAAACTTAATATTCAAATATCACACTAGAGATTAACTCATAAATAGTTTTTTAGGGAACCTTCAAAAAATATACAAATGCATTAATAAAGTCTGTAATATCTAAGAAATGTAGAGGCATGCATCTATATAAGGACAAGGATTAGGCTACCATGAACCATATAACAAAACTAACGACCTGGAGGAGAAAATAATAGTCTTAATTCTAGGAAGACTCCACAGTCAAAAGGTTGTATGATTTCTAAGTGGTAGAAGGATTGGAATCCAAAGCTAGACAATCTAATTACAACTGGAAGAAGTCCCTTTCTTGTATCAAATCTCTTCTTTTTAAATATTGGTTGTATGCTGGAAGTGAAACTGTTGAAAATATTGGTTGGTTATTTCAAAGTAATAATCTTATTTGGACATATTTGAGCCATTACTCAACAAAGTCTCATAACAACGCCACAACAACTTCTTGCTTCACCTATACTTCAAATAAATAATCTTCGATATCTTTAAAATCATAACCAACTTGATGCACTATGTCAAATTGACCTTCATTATGACTATTGAAAAAATTTAACAATTTGTCAATTTGTTCCATGGGAAAATCAACAAGTTGATTGAAGTTGTTTCCCTAAGTAGCTCTTAGTACATTAACACGTCTCCGCATTTACTCCCTATTTAATAACATCACGTCCACGATAATATTGGGCCTCTAAATCTTTTGTTGCCTAAACCAATTTAAATAACAAATCACTCCACCTTGTCTCAATATTATCACACTTAGCAATTAATTTATGGAGTGTATTTATTCTTTCCTTCTAGCAAGAATTTAATTTTTTTTCTTGTCTTGATGGAGGTTTTTTCTCTTTCCTTTGTCCTTCATTCATATCCTATACTTTCATGATGAATGTAGTTAATGCTTCTTTATGAAAAAGTTATCATTTTATAGGTCCTTCTGCAAATATTCAAAGAGGGAGTTAATTATTACATATAGGTTGGTTGATGTCGTAGCCACCTCCCACACTTCTAAGATTGCATTGATTCTTTTGTTGATATTATCAAAGATTTATTGTCGGATTCTAACAAGTAGACTGAATGCACCTTTGATCTTTGAAACATTCTTCGATATGTCTTCTAAAGTTGAAATTGCCCTAATAGTAGAGATTGGTTTAGCCAACAATGACTTTAGTGGCAAAGTTCCAACTCTTTTATCCTTTATTTCAATGTCATATTTTCCACTTTTTGCTCTGATATTGAGTAGGTCAATGCATCTCTAATAGCTCAATGCATCTCCAATAACTTGATTAATTTAAATATCATCGAAGAGAAAGAATGATCCAATCACAATATCCTCCCCAAGATAATTTACTCATTTATTGCTTCATAGCGACTAGGAGAAAAGAGACAAGTTCCCCGTAAGCATTATGTAAGTGGTGCTTCCACCATATATATTTGAGAAGGATTCAAGAACCCAAGAGAAAAAGCTTATGATCTTAATTGGGATGCCATTTTAATCACGAGAAGTTGGGATATTTTTAACCAAAATGGTATGAAAGTAATCTTTTTTTTGGGTTTTTATTTTTCATTTAAAAAATACCTTTAAATTGCAATGTTTGACATCGTAAAAAGAGAGTCTTTAGTGTCATTAAAAGCGATTTTATTTAATAATGATAGAGTTAATTGCCATGGACATTAGCAATGATGATTAGGCTTAATATAATCTAACTTCATGGTAATCTAGACAACCACGAGTCAATTGTGATGTCCAACATTGTAAAAAGTAAGTGTTGGGTCTTATTATAAATTATTTTTTTCTTACAATAGAGTTAATTACCATGGACATGAGCAATGACAATTATTCTTAGATTTATAGAATGTAACTTCATGCTAATCTAGACAAGCATGAGTTGGTTGGGTCTAACTTTAGTGGTTAAGAGAAGAATACACTATCCTCCCCACCTATGTTCAAATATCATTACTGAAATATTTCCCCTCATGGACCAATTGGAACTAACTAATTAACAAGAATCTCACTCTAAATTGAGTACTTAAGGCTTGGGAAAAATATTTAAAAAAGGAAATATAAACAAGCATGAGCTATTACCATGTTGACTTTGTTTCCATTTTGTAATACTTATCTATTATAATATATTTCCTATTTTTACCGAGATGCAGGTGATTCTCAAGAACATTAATGGTGAGACGATGGATTGACGGTGCTTGGCCCAGCCAGATGGTGGCCAGCGCACCATCCCAGGTTCAGTTATGCTACCCGCAGACTCACTTCAAGCGAGAGCAGGCCATCCTGCAAGAAGCCTTTAATGGTCGCTCTCGCCGAGAAACAAAAGTTGTTCAATTTAACATGGCGCCCATCAACCCCTCTATTTTCCCTCCCTCCTTCAGCATCCGCCCGCTCCAAGCAGGAAACCCCAGCAGTAGAACTGTTACAGGAAAACGTTGTTGGCTTCTCTGCTGTCTTGGCTTTGGCAATTGGTACCATTACTCCCATTCCAAGTGTTATCACTCAAGTTGTCCCTAGGCTCCTAATAGGGATACGACCGAGGTAACCACAAACCAATCTTTTGACTACAGGTTCTAGCCCACCTGCAATCAGAGAGGGCTCTCTCCTTTAGATTCAACCTTAGTTGATGATTTTAGGCTAGCTTTCTGACTTCAAGGGAATGTTGACCGTGGTTGGAAAGAAGGTAGGATTCTCGAACAAAGAGGCACAGTAAGGTGTTATAAGTTTCGAACCATTGGGCATGGAGTCACAGATTGAGGCATGCGAGCGTTTTCTTGGTCACAAGGGGATACGGAGCGG
>APFE031676973.1:164574-214968 GCA_000404065.3 Pinus taeda | reverse complement strand
TGGGAAGACACTTCAAGGTAAAAAAGGATCATGATAGCCTTAAATACTTTTTAGAACAAATATTATCCTCTGAAGAGCAACAAAAGTGGGCCACAAAGATGTTGGGCTATGACTTTGAAATCATCTACAAAAAATGGAAGCAAAATGTGGTGGTAGATTCACTCTCAAGAAAGGATGAGGATGTGGAAGCGTTGTTGTGCGCCATTTCTATTATCCAACCAGATTAGATAAACGAAGCAAGGGAGGATTGGAAGAATGACGAAGAAGTTTGGGAACTTATTCGAAAGTTACAATGAGATTCCAGTACGCTTGATACATTTAGCTGGCAAAATGATTCGTTATGGTACAAAGATCGCTTATACCTCTGTGAGAATTCCCAACTAAAACAAAATATTCTTATGGAATTGCACACTTCTCCCTTAGGAGGGCACTCAGGATTTTTAAAAAATTACCACAGGGTTAAGAAGGAATTTTTTTGGGATGGCCTTAAATCAGAGATTCAAAAGTTTGTGGTAGAATTTTTGGTTTGCCAACAAAATAAAGTTGAAACAATTAAGACACCGGTCTATTACAACCTTTATCCATTCCAAGCCAACGTTGGGAGCAGGTTTCAATGGATTTTATCACAGGTTTACCCAAGTCTGAGGGAAAGAGTGTCATCATGGTGGTAGTTGACAGACTTACCAAGTATGCACACTTTTGTGCATTATCACATCCATTAAAGCCAATACAGTTTCTACTGCATTTATGGAAACAATTCAAAAGCTACATGGAAACCCAAAGATTATTGTAAGTGAGAGAGATCCCATTTTCACTGGAAATTTTTGGACAGAATTATTTTTCTTGTCTTGGTAATCAGTTAGCTCATAGCTCATCTTATCATCCTCAATCTGATGGGAAAACTGAGATAGTAAACAAATGTTTGGAAGGATATCTTCGTTGCTTTGTATCTGATAAACAGACACAATGGGTAAAATGGTTGCCTCTGGCTGAATGGTGGTATAACACTTCCTTCCATACAGCAACAAAAATGACCCCATTTATGGCACTTTATGGGTATCAACCACCATCCATCACATCATATTTAAGAGAAAATTCTAAGGTTCAAGCAGTGGAACATCACATCGAACATCAACAACAAGTCCTCCAACTCTTAAAGGATAACCTCGTGTTGGCACAGAATAGAATGAAACAACAAGCATATCAACATCGCAGTGAAAGAATTTTTGATGTAGTTGATTGGGTATTCTTAAGGCTACAACCATATAAGCAAATGTCCCTCAAGTAAGCTAAGAAGGATAATAAATTATCACCAAAGTATTATGGTCTGTACAAGGTGTTGCAAAATATTGGTACTATGGCATACAGATTAGAGCTTCCTGCAGCTTCTCAATTGCACCCAGTTTTCCATGTTTCATGTTTAAAGAAGATTATAGGTGATAAGCTCCCAGTTCAAACAATATTGCCAGAACTTGATGAGGAAGGAAAAATTATATTGGAACCGGAAGCAGTCGCAGAAACAAGAACTCGACAGCTACGAAATCGATCAATTTCGGAGTATCTTATCAAGTGGAAGAACTTATTTGCTGAAGATTTCACATGGGAGGATGAGAATTTTATACAGAAGCATCCAGAACTACTCAAGCGTTGAGGACAACACTTTTTTGAAGGAAAGAGGCATGTTGGGTCCCTATAATACTAGTTATTACCCCATTAATGTTGTAGTTGCATCCCTTATTAATATCATTGTGCCCCTATTATCCCCATATTGTTATTACTGTGCCCCATAGAATCCCTCTATTGTTATTTTTGTGGATTTATATTATTATTGTTAGATCAGCTGGGTTATATTGTGACTCCTTAGACTCCTATATATAGAAAGGAGGTTTTGTCATTTGAATCATTGAAGAATTGTTCATTTATGTAATGTAAAGGAGGTTTCCCCCTTGAAGAGGCTGAATTCTAAGGCGTTGATCTATCTTTTCTATCTTTTCTTGAGCTGGTTTCATAACAAATTATTTATGGAAAATTATTTCTACTAAACCCTCGTCGATTTCATCTCTCTTTGGATGTGGGTATATACTCTTAGCAGGTCAAAACGTCTGGAAACTAATGTACACTAGTAGGCTAAGACATACTCTTATTCTAGGCATGTTAGTTAAGTCAAGTAGAAGAAGTCTGAATGGTTTATTCAGGAAACCACCCTAGCTGTTTACCCTTGCAATTTTTGGTATAAATCGTAGCGCTAAAGTAGCCAGTGTTTGAAGGGAATCAAGGTTGATAGAAGAGTTATCTATTATTGATGGTAAGGCCAACAGGTAGCCACAATCATCGACACACAAAAATTCCAATGCTGACAAACCATGCTTTGGTTGTGTGCCATCGTGGAGTCGAGGAATGAGTATAATTTGCAGATCAACCGCATAGTTGCTAGAGATCGTAGATGTAAGTTGCTACTGTCATGGATCAGATGCAAAAGATCGTTCTAGGGCTGCAAATCTGTTAAGAAGTGAAGTGTGGGAACCTCTATTAACTCATACAAATTTTTGTTAAGGGAGCAAAAGCTGGAGAAATATCAATTTTGAAAAACAACAAACAAACATATTGTATTTGCAGAGGGCCGCAAATCGTCGAGATATCGACCATTTTTCATCGAATCCATCTGGATTAGGTTATTTTAGGGAATAAATATCGACAGACAAGGCATTGATCTGTCGAGTGAGTTTCTCCTTCCATGTTGTGAGAAATGAGAAGTTATATAGCAGCTGCACTATCATATATTTATATTTCTCAGGTGGGAGACAAAATGAACACGACAACACTGTAAAAGGGACGAGTGGCCATACTCATCAGAATCGAAGCTGAAAAAAATCACATCAACACTGTGGATTGGAGAGGGACAAGTGGCCATATTTCTGTCACATGGAGGTTATACTCCTCAGTGTTGAGGGCCATACAGGCTGTAGATCTAACTCATATCACCAAGATCTAACCGAGAGCCACACATATCTGATTATTGGGCACACGTATCACGATGCAATAGTGAATTTCAACCACAAATTTTCAAATACCAAGTTTGAATTTACACTTTTGGTAGTGGAAAGAATAGTGGAGTGAATGACCATTGGAGGTAACATATTTTCAGCTATTGCAGGGATCATCTTTGCAGAGAGTGTCTTCCCCATTATTATTGCATAATAATTTATTCCATTGGGTTTTTATTTTTGTAGCATATTGATAACATAAATCAATAGGAGTAAATCGATTGATGCCAAGCCATAATGTCATCACAATTGCATCTTGTCTTAGTAGGATCATAACTTTAACATCCCCACTATCACTTTACAATAATGATATAATGAGGGAGATATTACAACTGATAGTAGAAACCCTTCAAGGGTTGAACAACAACATGCTTCCTACTTTTCAAAAGCGACCCAAAATTCTAGAACTCATGAGAGAGTTTAGCTTGGGCACATTCATGTTGAATCTGGAATGTGACGATTTGATCTTTCAATTTCTCCAAAAATTTTACACCAGCACTACATCAACTCATCCAGACCATGTCAAAAAATGCATGTAAAATATTGTGTCCGTATTCTTAGAAGGAGATGCCGACATCTGCAAGATACTATGATCCAAATTGTTGACCATTTGGAGGAAGGAACCAATGGTATCACCAACCACCTATGATCTAGTCGAGAAGTTGGTTAAGAAAAACATAAAAGTGCTCAGAAGGGTGCTGACCAAGAAGGAGTTGAAAAAGATTTATGGAGGAAGCAAGAACAAAAGAAGTAAATTCCGCAACAAAAATGAACTAAGAAGAGGACTATGCTTTATCTGCAAGGGACCATGGGCACCTAACCATTCATGCTAAGGTGATAGAATGGAGGCAACAAGGACAAAATAGGAGGGGATTCCTTTAAATCATGGGGGGTCTTCTATAGTTGGGTCCATTGAATTTAAGGAGAACACCCATGAATAGTATGAGCAGTTAAGTAAAGATGATGAGAAGAAATGCTATTATGGGAAAATTACAATATGGTAAGCATTCAAAAGTGCATGGTGAGATAAACTATTATACAACAACATCCATATATTTCCAGAGGGACATCCACAAAGAATATGAACAATCAAGCAGTGTATCAGTCACACACCAATGCATCCATGTTCAACAATGGTGAAGATGAACAATAGATTGTCTCCATAGGTGGCAAAGGCCAAGGGGAAGACATCCAGGAAGACCTAAGTGAGGAGCTAGTAGTAGTGAATTGACACGATGAGCATGATCATGAGGGAAAACATGATAAACATAGTATGCATGATGAACCATTTCCATATATCCAGTCAAAGGCTTAAGCTGAAATTGTAGAGACATTCAACATGGCACCAAAATTTCCAGGAGAGGATTGTCGAGAAAGGATTAAGATAGATCTTATGATGTTGAAGCAAAGGATTCAGACAGTTCGAGGCACTGTGTTACAGGAGAACAAGAAGATTGAGGAACTCATAAGAGTATGTGCCAAGTCAACATTTAAGTTGTCTAGTATTGAGGAATGAATCAAGTCCGTCAAAAGGAAGCAATGGGAGTACAATTGGGAGTTATAGAGCAGCTTTCTACAAGAATACATAGATAGGGCTTGGAACACTACCAACCCAAATTTATACATTAGGGAGACCAGGGTGAAGAATTCCAATTGGATCATGTTGAGTGACCACGAGGAGCAACATGAGTTGGACATCAAGCAACATCAGCAAAGTAGATTTTCTCCATGTGTAGGTATTCATCTTTCCCACGGGATGGATTGGTGAGAGATTATGAGTTGGAACTTTGTTGATGGTTGTTGATGGGATGATTCCTAGGAGGATACTCTTAGCCAAGGGAAGATTGCGTCTTGGGCCCTTATGCACAAGAAATGGAGGGATGAGATGGTATTAAAACCCACAGGTCCCAGGACTTCAGTGGCATTGGGATCTAGGTGAATCTATTGAGGACAAGCTTGATCGAAGAAATTTTTGGGATCTAGGTACTGAAGGATCCATTTAGGATCATTCAACGTAGAGGCATGGAATAACACAAGGGTTTGTATGAGATTTGGGTATCAGTATACATATTTTTTTCTATGTATAGAAGTAGATTACTTGAGGGTAAGCAATCTTTGAGCAAGAGGATTTGTAATATTCCCTTTTCTTGATATGGTCAAAATGGATGGAATCTTCCCGTGGTATTTATGATGGTATTTTCCTAAGGGATCTACCCATGGTATTTTCTTTCCTTTTTTGAGGGAAAATAATAAAAAAGGTTTCTAGAGAGTCCATCAAACCTATTAAAGGGGATATGCACTAGGAATTTGAATCATCCCAAGTTGTCTATCTATTTGTCTTTGTTGAGAACTTGGCAATGCCAGTTCTACTTTGATCCCAAGGACGAAAACCTCGTGGGTGTAAATTGTCTGGTGGGTCCATCCAGGGTCCATGATTGTGCTATAGTGTCTTTATTCTCTTTTGATGAGCAACCATGCATGCCATTTATAGGGGATCCAATCTTATTTGTATGAGCATGTATCTTTGTTTTCATCTAATAATATAAATAAGAAGTTTCATTTTCATATCTCCTTTTGGTTAGTGTTTGTTAAAAATTTTAACATTTGGGATCTTACATGTACATCTAAAATCAAACTAAATCCACCATTTGAAATTATGCAAGGTTCCATCTAAATTTATCATTTGACATTATGCAAGGTACATACAAATTAAATTCATCATTTGACAATTAAAATTATGCAATGCACATCTAAAAGTAATTCATCATATGAAAATGACATTATGTTTAAGTCTAAAACAACTTTATCAGAACCGGACCTTCATCGAACCGATAGACACCCATGATCGGGAACCAGTCATAACCAGACTAGAACCGATAAAAAAACCAGACCAAAAAATAGGTCAACCAAAAACACATAAAATATTCAATTTTAAAGAAAAACATATATATTCATGTGCATCCATATGAATCCAAACATTTATACACAAATAAGCAAAAGTTCTCATTTATATAGCATGTAAAGTTGCACATAACCAATATAGCACCAAGTGCAATCCATTGCTAAACCAAATATACATCAACAAACAAACTCCACATTGCCTCTAGCATAAAAAAAAATCACACTACAACAAATACCTATATATCATCAAAATCATTGCCTATATTGGGATCTTCGTCATCAATATTACGTTCTAAGCATTAAAATGAGATAGAGAAAACATAGCATGTCAAGTCAAGATTTTTTTTAAGTGATGGGTACTTTTTTTAGTTGGTTCATGATAGGGGGGTTCGATAACCAATGCCACTAACATCAAGGTACATAGAGGGTTTGGTGCTCTTGATTAAATACTAGTTCCATACCCTTGTACATGACGAAATTCAATAGAGCGTTGCAACCCTCCCAATCCTAAAATCCTGGGAAGCTATTAAGTTTGCTGGATTTTGAGTGGGGTCTAAAATTCTTCTTTCTCCATATGAAATTCAATGAGGTTAGAACCACTCTCAAACATCCTAAGTCGTTTCATGATAAAGTTAAAAATTTAAGTAAAATGATGAAAATGAAAGAAAAAGGAGAATGTCACTTTTACTTTAAGAATATAAAATTACCATGAATTGCATAGCATTAGTAGGGTAATATTATCAAATACTAGGCTTCTCCTATCATAAATCATTGCCTTGTTGAAAAAAAGCTGTGTTCAAAGGGTCCTTGGCAATAATTCACAAAACTGGTGTCCACTTTCCTCCTACAAGAGAAATGCATTCCCTCACTAGGGAAACGTTTCCCCCGACGTTTCCCATGTTTCCTCAAAAGAGGAACATGGGTAAACGTTTCCCCAAGAGTTTGCTCGTCCTCGGAGCATGGGAGAGTGAGGGGGCATGCTCCCCACCATGGAGCATGCGTCCCTGTTGAACACTATTTTTTTTTTTTTTTAATTTTTATTTATTTATTTATTTATTTATATATAGATGTTGTGTTAATATCATTGTTAGAGGTTGTTAAGGTTAATATAATAAAAATGATATTACATGTTTTTAATATTTAATTTTAGTTTTAGAAAAAGTAAATTTGATTATAATAAATTTCACAATTTCCAAACAATATGTACAAGAATATTGGATTAATTCAATATATTTTATTTTTCTTTCCATATATATGAAATAGTTATATGTGTGTATATTTGGAAAATTTTATGAGAGTTAATTTAAACAATTAAAAAAAAATGTTATATTTATAATGGATGAATATATATGTTATTGTCTTGTAATACATTGGTTATGGTTTGTAATGCATTCATTATAGTTTTTGAAGTCATTTTTATATTAAAAAACAACAAAATTCATTAGTATTATTCTCTTCAGGTTTATTATATTTGATCTAGTTTTTTAACTATTCTTTGTCGTATATAGATGTTGGCTTGATGGGCCCTGGCCTAGGTTCAGCATTAAGCAGCTAAGCAAATCCCTACACTACCGGCCCTTTCGGCATCAATCCGCGGAGTGCAGATTGAAGTCTCACTCGAAGCAGTATGGGGGGATGCAAGAACCAAGTTTCCGCACCTTGAGATGGTTGTGATATCGGTTATTTTCCCTAACCTTCCTTTGTGCAGATCGATAAGCCCTTTAGGGCTTATCAAAGTACTTCTCTTATTCGTCCTCGAAGCCTCCGCGAAAGTCTCTGGTCGTCCTTCATAGGCCCTAAATAGATAGATCGGGCACTTATGCGCCCTTGCAATTACTCTTACTTCTGTATCTACCCAGATTCGCTTAAGTATTGGTTACTTTAACATGCATTACGGTTAGCTTCGTGTAAACATATATCTCTACTTGCGGTCATATAAAATAGAGGAACATATAGATTCGCCCATCATAGTAGCAATAAAAAATAAACCCAAAATTCAACATAACATAATCACATGCAATGAACGGAAGTAAAATACACAGGTGATTTTATAATACTATTCTTTATTATTGATTCAAATATCTAGTACAAACTCTGACTACCCTGGGCACACAGCTGCAGGGGTCCGTGCACTCAACTGCGGACTTCTACCCTAGGCCTCTGTGCACTTAGTTGTAGAGCCTCTTCCTACACTAAGACACTTTGCTCTTAGCTCTCCCAGACCCATTACATTCATTAACATCGAGTATAAACTATGAACTCTACTATCTTAGACTCCTCTAAGACCTCCTTTTTATACAATCCCATGGTCTGCGAACCATGGGTAGATCTCTAAAGTCGACATGCTTTTACACAAAAGAAGGGCGGAAACCCTTTATTGAATTTTGATATTTCGCGTTATGCAACCATAAAATGCGGAGACTTTACAAAAAACTTCGGCTTTTAACCCCAAAATTGACCCCAGGGGACCCGCTCCCAACAGGGCCCCAACACAAATCTGGTGAATCGCCCTCGAGTCACTCTGCTGGCGTGAAGATCTTGTTGCAAAGACCTCCCAGCTCCACCCATACCACTGCAACTTCGGCGGTGCATTGTGCGGCCGCCTGCTTCATCTGTTCGACCAGCTACTCCATTGCTGGCCTTGCGCTCTTTACCTGTACCTTCTGCTGCGTTCCTTATAGACTAGCCAATTTTCCTTCGATGGTGGCTGTGAGCGCATAGGCTTCATCAAGCCAAGGCCCTATTTTGGCGTTGAGGACGCTCTCTTTGCACTGCGCTGCATCCACTTGCTCCTTTAGCACCTCTGCCTCCTGCAGTTTTTCTAGCCTCTGCGTAAGTTTGACGGTGCACGCCGTCGCTTTGACTTCTACATATCTTTGCTACAGCTCCTGGGCCTCCATTTCCATCCTTTGTAAGGTGGTATCCTCCTGCAAATCGGTAACCACTTCGAGCACCTACTCGAAGTGCACTGTGCACTCCTTCACTGCGCTCTCTACAGTGGCTGATGCATCTCTGACAGCGGCCTGACACTGCTCCTTTACTTCTAGCAGAGTCGAGGGCTGGTCCCTCAATGCAAGTTCTGTGATCGTAAGGTTCAAGTTCAACTAAACCTTGGCCAGCTCTGATCTCATTTTACTTACTTTGGCATCGAGCTTCTGAATTCGTTCGTCTAGGGGTGCATCTTCAGGAATATCCAAATCGGGGATAGACTTGCACGCCTCCTCCACTACCTTGGTAGTGCGCTCATTCTTCACCATGATAGCCTTAAAGAGCTCGATGGAAAAGGTCTTCTCGACAAAAATTTGGGCATTTTTCACCTTCTGCTCACTAATGACGTTCAATGCTCGTTGTTCCTGAGCCCAAAGTTCTATGATCACACCATCATGCAGGGTATGAAGGGATTCTCTTGGAAGTGCGGGCAAGTCTAGCCCGACTTTCTAGAGGGTGCAGATAGTGGCCCAATCATATTTTTCTTCCGTGGTCAGTGCTCCATCAGGCATCGCGATAAACCGGGGGTCCAAGGGGCAGACCATTTCTGCTGCTTCAACTATCCCAGGTGCGAAGTTAGTTGACACTGTGCTACTTCGACCCACACTGGTCTGCGATTGTGATGCCTGGATCTAAAACTCGCGTAGACCTATCTGAATGGCACCTAATGCCTTCTTCTGCTGCTGTTCGAACTGCTGTATCAGTTCCGCGGTGTCATCCCTCATCGTATCACCCATGTCATTCAAGTCACCTTCTATCAAGGTGATCGGGTCGAGGGAAGTCTTGCTGACCTTGGACTTCTTCCGCGACCCTACTTTCTCTAATTCCCTGTTGCACTTAATCTAGAATGGAGTAGTCTCCAGGTCTGCTCCTCCCTGCCCTATCTGTTATTCCCCCTCCTCTTCTATTTCCGGGGAAGGCGACTTCTGACTCCTATCAGAGTTGCGTTCCTCTTCTTCCTTTGTTTGTTTTTCGGTAGCGCGCTCTACCCTGGCTTTGTCCTCAACCTCCTCCTTCCTATTTTCTGTTAGTTGTTCCATCTTTTGCTTGGCCTCTTCTTTCTTTTGTTGCGCTGCAGACTTTCTAGACCCAACTTTCAAGTCCGAAGTGATGTGCCAATCTACTGGCCAATAGTTAAGGACCACTTTGATTGCATCGTTGGTAGCCAGGTATGGAAGTTCATACCACTTTTGTTCAAGATCCTTCCGCACGCTCATGGAGACCCGATGGAAGTCCGCCTTGAACTCCACATACTCTGTCAGCTGATCATAAATGGTCGGCGACAACTGTGGTTTGTGGTTGATGGCCATGTGGATATTCATCTCCATCAAGATCCAAAAGACCTTGATGTCCTTGACCCTTTAGGGGTCCTTCGTAGCCCATAATGAATCAAACTTAGCCACTTCTGGTAGGTCCTGCGCGATCAGAGGAAACTGACTATCCTCTGGTAACTCCCACCCGACCAACACTATGGATAGCCACAACCATGCGTAGTGAAATGTCTTGCGTTGATCTTGCGCCTCTCTGTAGTTATCAAGAAACTTACTGCAGAGGTAGCATGCCTAGTTGAACTGTATGTCGTCCACGCACTGGGCCACTAATGACACTACTGGTGCTGACACTTCATCTACGCGACACTTCCTCATAATATTTCCCTCCGGGATTTGAACAACTACCTTGACCGCAGGGTTGGTTATGCTAGTGATGGAGTCATTGTGTGACTTCTTTACGAGCTTAAATTTATCCTTCATTGCTTTGGCGAGGTTGCACTCACCTGCCTTTCCTCCAAATTCCATGGTCAGATTTTCTCTCATGTGCGGTAGCTGAGTGGTCCTATGGATCAGCATGTTAGTGATTGGTATCGACTCCTCTAGCCACAGGCACCAATCATGCACCAAGCACAACAACCACTTGATCACTATCATATTTATGGGTGTGCGGTTGTAATGCGGTACCCACAACATGTTTAACAAACCAACTTTATCCACCCCTTTTACCCACTTTCTTGGCTCCAGCGTGGTCACACCAGAGTCTTTATAGAAGACGCGATGCATGAGTTGATCTGTGGCTAAGTGGGGAAAGTGCTCTATTTCAGCCAAATCCCAATCCTCCAATTTTAACAGGGGAACATGCCCCAAGCGTGGTCCTTCAAAGGTGATTTTGTCTGGCAGCAAGGGTGTATGTAGCGCGACCTTGTTTTCGTCAATGTCCTTTGGAACCTTTGTGTTGCTCCTGCGTGGAGGAATGTACTCGGGTAGCTTAGAGATAGGGTCGAGCCCCTCAACATCAACATCCTTCGCCTCCATGTCAATGTCTTTCTCATCCATAGGGATCTCCTCAACATCCTCTTCAAGTTTAAAGTCAATTAGCTTTCCCTTCTCTTGCACGGTGGGCTTTTCCTTCTGTGGGTGCCTTCTGGGTGATGCACACACCGGATGTGGCTTTTTCTACTTATCTTTCTTTGATTTTGGACGCTCTTGGGTCAGCGTAGGCTTTAGCCTGGGTGTCCTCGGCGATTTAGGCACTTTTGCCGGTACTTCGATGCTCTCAACCTCCGGGGTAGCTCCCTCGTCTGCCATTGCTATTTCTATGGCAATTCCCTCAGCTGCCATTGCTTCTCCTACACTCACAGTTTCTGCGGGCACCGACATAATACTGGAAAACAACTCCTGCGTCTCTTTTGGCAACATCTCAAACACTGAACTCGCTATCAAAGCTTCAATGTTCTCATGGTTCATGCGCACCTGAAAGCTCAACACTTCAATTCTCAAAATGGAAAGTGTTTTTCGCTGGGCAACTATCTCTAATTTATATGCATTTTCGAATTCAAATCTGATTGTTCCCCCCAAAATTCATTCATAAATGCTAGATTGGCAGCATATTTTCATAGATCTTGCCCTTAAATTCTGACTTAAATGTCGCCCCTTGCTCCATTTAGCCATTTTCCCACTGTCAAGTCATGAACAATGACCATAAATGTCACTTTTCAGCTTCCCTACGCGGTCCCTTCTTGGATAGCATAGTTCCTTGCGCGTTTTTGCTGACACTATGACATTCCTTCATTCCATGCAATTTTCCAATCGTGCATCTCCCCAACCAGGGCAGTGTAGTTTATAGTCTCGCGCCTCCTTTCAGCTGCCTGGAGCGCTAAGACTGTGCTTCCACCATGTAGTCATCTAGCCGAATCACTGGTGTATGGCTTCAATCGGCTACCATTCAACCGCCCTGGGAATGGTTCTCCATTCAACTTTACCAATTGAACTGTAATCTCCTTGATGACATAGGGCCCCAGCCAATGCATCTAAAATTTTCCTAGAAATTTATCAAACTTGCTGTCATATAATAGAAATAATTCATTTACCTTGAAGGTGCACAATTTGATGTGTCAATCGTGTCATGCCTTTTTGTGCTCCTTTTGAACTTGTTGATGGAATCCAGCTAGAAATCTATCTTCTTCAAGCTCTGTTAGCTACGCGAGCCTCTCCTCCGGGGCTCTGTGATCTGCCATTCTTGTGATTGCCGCTATGTGTAGACTAGGTACAAGGTACTCCATCGACATCATAGCTTCCACACCATAAACCAATATGATTGGCGTTTGTCCAGTCAACTTCTTCCAAGTTGTTCCATAAGCCCATAACATTGCGGGTAGGCGAACATCCTAGTTGTTTCTTTGAGCATTACAAACCTTTGTGAGTGCATTGTCCAATATTTTATTAAACGCTTCCACCGTCCCATTAGCCTACAGATGATATTGCATGCTCTTCTGATGGTAAACCTGAAACTCTTCCGTCATCGTGTTGATTGTCTCATTGAGAAAGTGTGTACTGCGGACAAACATACCTCGTCAGCATGTACTCAAAGATGAATTTTGCTACTGTCGGACTTGTAAAATCCTTCATAGGTTGTTCCTCCACCCATCTGGTTAAGTACTCAGTCTCAGTGATGATGTACCGTGCACCCGTCTTCTTCCCGGGAGGCTGAATTGGTCCTACAAAGTCAATTACCCACTTCTTGAAGGGATGTAGCGATATCTGCGGATTCAATGGAAGATCATCCCTACGTGAGGCTCCTTTGGCATGCATCGCATGCCCTACAATACGCTGTTGAATCCTTATGCAAGGTCGGCCACCATAACCAGCGTGTAGAATCTTCTGCGTTGTTGCTTTTCCTGCATAATGACCTCCCGCAGCTCCACCATGAGCCTCAGCGAGGATGTTGTTTCATTCAAACTATGTCACATAATGTCACAATATTTCATCTGATCCCATTTTGTACAAGTGCCCTACAATGACAGAAAAGTCTGTCACGTGCACCACCAGTTCCTTTTTCTGTTGGTTTGTATATCCTTCCAGAGCAGTACCTGTTGTCATAAAGTGTATAATATCTTCAAAGTGGTTTTCCACAATTCGCACTTCAAAGAGCTTCTCGTCTGGTAGTCCTTCCTCCAAATTCGTAGGTTCCTCTCCTGTTTCGATGCGCGACAAATGATCCGGTCCAACATTCAAGCGTCCTAGTTCCACGATAACTTCAAAATCGTAATGTTGGAACAAAAGCTACCTGCATATCTTCCCCCCCAACAAAGGCTTGTTGACTAGGTATTTTAATGTCGAATGGTCTATATACATCTTAAAATGTCCGCCCAACAAATAATGCCTGAACTTCTGGAGGGTGTACCCCATAGCTAGTCATTCATGCTATGTCATGGAATAATTTTTGTCAGCTTTGGACAACTTCCTACTTGCGAACGCTATAGGGGATCCAAGTCCCCTTCAATGGCCTGTGTTCGTGCTGCTCCCAGCACAATACATGACACGTCCAAATGCACATGAAATTCCTTCTTCCAATCTAGGAAGACTAGGATCGGTGCGGTGACCATTTTCTCCTTTATTACATCCAAGCTCTTTTGGCATTCTTCATTCCATCATAACGTAACATCCTTCTTTAATAGTTTTTCCATCAGCATGGTGATCTGGGCATAGCTCTTGATGAATTTCCTATAGTATCCTGTATGCCCCAATGTTTCGCGTAGTTGTTTCACATTCCTTGGTGCCTCCAAATTGATGATGACCATGATCTTTGTAGGGTCTACCATAAAGCCTTGTTTGCATACCAAATGGCCTAGCAAGATCCCAAAAGGGACACAAAACAAACATTTCTTCAGATTGAGCATGATTTGGTACCTCTGGCATGTATTAAGCATCAAGCACAGACTTACCATATGGCGCTTCACTAGTTCGAACACTGTCCAATCTTCAAAGTATACTTCCAGAAATTTATGAATGAAATCCTTGAGCTTCGCGATGACTACGCGCGAAAAGATCACCGACGCGTTCTTCAGCCCAAAAGGCATCTCTATGCTCCGGCGCGATCATGATCTGATGGTACCTAGAGAACCCATTAGTGAACAAATATGCTTCCTGGCTGCCAACATTATCCAGGACCTCATCAATGAACAAAGTTCAGAAGGGATCATGCACGAAGGCATCATTCAACTTCCTGATATCTACGCATATCCTTATTTCTTCCTTTTGCTTCTTTTCATGAACCACTATTGGGCTTACCCAATCAGATTCTTCCATCGGTTCAATAATACCTGCCGCGAGCATCTTGTCTAACTCTAAGCGAACCCTTTCTTTATACTTCAGATTGAGGCAGTAAGGTCTTTTATTCATAGGTTTCGCGTTCGGTTTTAGGGTGATCTTCCTAACACCCAGGTCCCCTATTATCCCTTTCAGATCTAAAAACTTTGTGGGAAACATACCTTGACATTTGCAGAGTAGCTCGGTGACCTTATCTACTATCGCATCATCCTAGTAGTCCCCTATCTTTGCAAACTTCGGCACTGCCTCCATGCCAATGTTCACTTACCTATTTTTGAGTGGCTTAGTTATGTCTGGATTATCTAGTTGTGGTCCTTCAACTTCGCGGTGTCCTTCAGTCTCTGGAATATTAATCTTCCTCGGGTCTTTGTCTTCTTCTTCCGTTGTGACATTGTAGCACTCCAACGCGTGGCTCAGTATGGTGGTCCAATAAGGTTGAATCAAATCTAGAGGATCCTGCGATATCTTGAAAATTTTTGTCTTAACCTCCTGCAACACTTCGTCGATAGATTCGAATCCATCCTCGAAGCTAAATGTCATCAAAAATCCCCAGCGTAAAATATCCCATTCTTCGATACCATGCTCGAGTTCCATCTCAAAGTACCAATTCATTAGTATAACATCCAAGATATGACAAAACATATGGACCCATTTCGGTTGAGGCTTCGCTCCATACACTTCAGTCCATTTGGCCAAATGGTCGCACGACATTTCTCCCATCATATTTTTCTGTTAATCGTACCTTTGGATGACCAAAGTGTACCTTCATCATCCTCTTATATTCGTACAAATCATCAAAACTATCTTTGTGCGTACCCCACCATCTTGTAGGCATAACGCGCAACGCCAATCTAATGCCCGAAAGTGATGCTTCTCTGGTACTTCCCTTTCAAATGCATCCAAAAAGTGATCAACATCAATTAACTTGTCATAGTAAGGCAGATCTCTTACCTCTGATGATACACAGCACAATAAATTGGTCATCATATTACAACATAGCGTAGATAGTTCATGCATTCGATTCTACCAGTGCTCCAGTTCTTCATTTGAATTTGATGTGCAGGAGCTCTCTTGGTCCCATGAAATATGCCCCTCCGCTGTCGGATTCACCCAATCCTGATCTCTCATCATTATCTTGTAAATCTGGTCCAAATCGTTATCACTTTCATAATCACAGACCAGTTCAGTATAGCCCGCTCCTTCTTCAGGGTCCAGTGGCACCACTACGTGGAGTGAATTCTTCTCAGATATCATCTTTCACTTCTTCAAGTTGATTACCCCATTCATGTCAGTGGCCCAATCAATCCCAAGGAGCGCAGGGTAGGGATTGCTATCATCCACAATCTCTACTACTTCAAAATCCACTAGTGCGCTTGTGTCTTCGATATCAATTGTCACCCCCTACAACCTCTCCATTGGGATGGTTTTCTGTTTATTTTCCATCCTTAACTGAATCAGAGACCACTACAACATAGGTCTCCCCATTCTTTCCCATGTCTATTTGGGAAAAACATTCGCGTCGGACCCTAGGTCCAAGATAACCTGGTTTATTTCATATTCTCCTATCTGTGCGGTGAGTCTCATCTCACATGTAGTCCTTACCTTATGATTACCAAGCTTTCTGACTACGCGCAGTTCATCAATAGAATTTTCCTTGCCAACACACCTATTGATCAGTTTTTGCATTCCCTTCACAACCTTACTATCGTGGAGTAGTTTCATGCAGGTCTCCAAGAACATGGTAATCATGGACGGGTCCATCTCTTCAACTAGTTTCTCGTGATTCCCTGAGGTAGAGGCCTCAGCGAAACTTTTTTTTGCTTCCATAAATGTTTCTTTTGCGCATTCTAGATAAAAAATGATCTCCTTTTCCGGTGCTTTGCTGACCTACTCACTTTCTTCAGGCTGCTTTCCCTTATCCTCACCAGTCGTCACTCCACTCCGTAGCATAATATTTACCTTGGGGTCTTCCTCACAAGGCTCATCCCTCATCATCTGCAGGTTCTGGGTCAGTTGCTGAGGCTGTGCCCCCATTCTCACATTATTTTGGCTAACAATATAGGGCAATCCTTCGTCGCATGGGCAAATTGAGTACAATAACGGCATGACAGCCGCGTTGGATTCAGGCAGTCTCGTGCGTAGTGTTCTGGTCCTCCACAATTGTAACAAATAATCTACCCTCGACCTCTACCAGGTCCTCCTCCACCTCGACCTCGTCTGCACCCCTGATACTCACCTCGCCCTCCTCCAGTGCCTTAGTCCAGAGGCCACGTTTCTACCTGCACCATGTATGTAGATGTTCTATCCATCATTAATTTGTAACTTCGACAATTATGCTCATCATGACCCATAGATTGAAAAAAGTTATAGAAGAGCTGTTGCAATGTCTGTATGAATTTCTGCAGCAAATGGCAATTATCTGTCACATGTTTCCCAACTACTTTACAAATATCACACCATAGCACGGGCCCTATACTTGGCCTTGCTACAGCTTCCGGCCTTAGAGGCATTGGTCCCCTGATGCAACATAATTTGTGAAAACATGACAGTGATATTTGTCATGCCCCTCGCTTTTTCACTTTAGGCACCACACTTCTTCATGCGCCTTTGGCCGAGCTGTTCTGCCTTTCTTCAGACTTTGCATTTCGAGGCAAAGGTTTTTCAACTGCACATGAATATGCTGAACCCCTAGATTAACATCTTGCGTTGGTGTCTCGTGCAACCTCATTGCGATCTCCAGAGCTTCCTCCTGGGTCTCGATCTTCTGTTGTGATAGCGCAACCCTTAGGTGAGGCAGGAGCGAGGCCAGAAACCATTCGCGGTGCTGCACATCAATCAGATTCATGTTGGCTTCACGGATTGTACACTTCAATCTTTGATCCAAATCCCAGGGCATCTCTCTAGGCTTCATCATGATCTCCTTGAATCCCACAATTGATTGTGCCTCAGACTTCAGTCTACTAAATTCCTTATTCAGCGTGGTCTGGATATCAGACAACTTGGACGTCGGATTATCATTGCAATACTTAATGTACCAAGTTAGTTTGCAGTCTTGCAAAGAACTAACCAATGTTTCTTTCTTCATTTGATCATCCATGATACCCTAAGCTTCCCATACAGACTTCGTGACGAACCAAAACTGGTCCGGATCTTCATTTCCTACGCCTTTGAACACAGGTAGCTTTATGGACTTTGCCATGTTGAATGGTGGTGGAGGTGGTGGCGGTTGGGTGAGGGGGTAAGCGGTGGAGGTGAGGATGGAGGTGGTAATCCCTGTCTTATCAACTGAATAGCACTCAATGAAGAAGCCTGTTCTGCTCCTTCATCGTCACTCAAAGGAGGCTCAATCAATGGGCTATATTCAAGGCCTTTTCTTCTTCCGTCCCTGAAATTCTTCCACTTCACGTAGCCCAAAACATCAAGGTAACTGCATAACTCGCTTTTCACACAAGAGCATCTTAATCCAACTATTTAATGATTTCAAATACTTACCTCACGACTCCTTGAAGAAGTGGCGCTCTGCTTCACTGTAACTGACAGAAGTATCGACCGCGAACTCTGTCTCAAACCCTCCTATGATATAATCGAGCCAATGATTGACAGTGTACGCAATATTATCCTCATAGGCTTCCAATTTCCACACTAACTTCGAGTTCTAGACAATCGGACTGTCAAATCTCCACCTCCCTTGGACGTCTGCCAATTTCGCAATCCACTCATATAATTCAACCGGGAAGGAATAAAAGAAGATTTCGTGTATCTCTGTGTACAAATATCTTTCCAACCACTGTTCTTTAGTCAATCGCGGATTCCTGTTGTCTTGTGCTGCGAATTCATGGATCTTTTTATTCAACAAGTCTTCAATCTCCTTCTTATTTGGATTCCAATGATGCGACATCACACATCTCGTTATGCAGATCTCGGTCCCAAAAATGGAACCATTTGTTGGCTTGATGGGCCCTGACCTAGGTTCAGTGTTAAGCAGCCAAGCAAATCCCTACACTATTGGCCCTTTTAGCATCAATCCGTGGAGTGTGGATTGAAGTCTCACTCAAAGCAGTGTGGGGGGAATGCAAGAACTCCTACAAACAGGGGGAAGGCCCTAAGAAGTGCCATCAAAGAAACTCCATGGTACGTGGCAATCCAATGAAGGAATTAATAGATTTCTCCTCTTCTTCTTTTGTTTTGGATCCACTTTGTATTCCTTACAAAGCTATATAATCAAACTCACTGTAATTTAGACGCAAATATCAGATGAATTGAAACATTAGAATTTCTTGAACACAAAATCCCATATATGAGAATGCACATAAATTCTTCAAATTGGGCTACATATTTATCCTCGCTTGAAACCTTCATAAAATTGACCAGGTTTGATTGAATCCAACTAGCTCGTCCACCAAACTCAAAAACCATCTTCCCAGATACCTACGTTCTGTATGGACATAAAATTAAGGTATGAGAAACAAATTCTTCAGAAGATATACATAGAGGACATCTATTTGGGCCAACCCATCCCCTTTTCAATCCATTATCCCTCGTAAGGAGTTTTTTTGTTTAGAATAAGTAACATGGTGATTTTACTTTTTAATAGGCATGGAGCTTCCATAGAGAGCTCCAACACCACTTTGAATTCACTGTAAAAAATATTTGACATGTGAAAGAAAACTAATTTTTGCTGTGAAATCACCATTACACGTGTTCTTTGATCACACAAGTTCATCCTCAATTTCATCTCTCAATGTAATAAAGTTGGATATAAGAAGGCTTAAATAGTTCTCCCACCCTAACACGTCTAGCTTTGAGAGTCCTACAAAAGATGAAGGATTTCCATCTATTGTGACCCCAAAATTAGGGAGATTGAGACTTGGCATTAGAGAGAAACAAAATCCTAGATTGATGCAGCTAGTTGAGAAGAGAGTTAGAAAAATAGAATTCATATCCTACCCCAAGTCGAGGGTCCTCCCCCAACTTCACCTCATGCCATTTCCTATATACCACATCGTTAAGAAACCTATTTAGGGAAAAGCTAAAATAAGAGTTTTCCATACATTAGAGCCCTTTGTAGATATTTTGGGTTACCTGAACCATTCCTCAAAAGAAAAAGAAGGGAAATACTTCAATTTCATGACTTTTTTACAAAGATAAGTGTTTTGAACTACTTGCCAAAGACTATGAGCTTCCAAATCTTTATGGAAATGGAAAATATTTTTGACCCCTCAACCTCCAAGTTTTTTTGGTAGGTTGACATTTTCCCACTCAACTCAAGGGATTATGCGTGGGTGACAAGCACCAAAACATAAGAAGTGGAAACTAATCTTGTGAATCTTGGAAAATATGCCTTTGGGAACATAAGCAATCATAATCCAATATATAGTGATACTTTTAAGAACAAATTTATGAAGGGTAAGCTTCCATCCTCTAGGCAAAAGATGATTGACCCAAAACAAGATTCTAACTTCTAGTTTTATAGAGCCACAATTATCAATCCACATATCTGTAACAATTTGGCTTGGGGAAGAAACCAAGATATTTAAAACCTTCATCTAAAGACTTATGTAGGAATAGGAAAAAGATTTTTTTTTTTTGTCAAGAAAATGATTAGATAGAGTGTGGGAGATAAACCATGATTTTGCAATACATACCTCTACCCTCGAATCTTTATAGAAAATATCCAACATGAATTTTAATGTTGAAAGGTCTTGCAAAATTCCAATAGAGAAAACTAAAAAATTATCTACAAAATGCAGATGGGAAATTAATTTACTATCAACTACCTTGATACCTTTGAGAATACCCCTGGATTGTGCCTCCATATATAATTTATTGAGATATTCAACTACTAAAAGGAATAGTAATGGAGAGAGTAGGCATCCTTGATGCAACCATCGAGAAATCTTGATGAAAGGGATACAAATCCATTTATCAAAATTTCATAAGAGGCAAATTGTAAACACACCATGATCTAGTTTACAATGTGGAGGCCTATTCTTAGCTTGAGCATAACTAGCCATAGGAAAGTCTAGCTCACCCGATACACTTAAGGAAATCCTATTTTGAGGGCTATAGTTGGGCTATTTTGAGGGCTATTCAAGATTTTTATAAAGTGAATTGCTTCATGTGCAAGAAAGACTGCATCATGAATCTCCCTATCATGAAGAAACCAAGTTGCTCTTATGAAATTGTGTTATTGAGTATTGACTTTACTCATTGAGCTATGGTCCCTTATATTATGTTATAGGTTACATTACAAAAAGATATTGTCATGTAATCATCAAAAGTAACCTCGTTTTGTTTTTTTGGGTATAAGCATGAGAAAGGTAGAATTGAATGACACCAATACCTTTCCATATTCTTGTGATTATAACAACACTCAAGAGATCATCCTTGAGTGACTCATAATAACCACATAGATTCCACAGAAAAGCCATCTGGATTTGGAAATTTGTCTTATTACATGGAAAAGTGGCAGCCTTGACCTCATTTTTTGAGAGTTCTTGTTCTAAATCTTGATTCATTTCCTCTATAATCATTGAGAAAATTTAGAAATGCCTCCAAAATTTCTTCAATAGGGCATCCAATTGGATCTTTTAATAAAGCTTCAAAGTGCCTTATGCTTTCAAAAGCCTTGTCCTTAAAATATTATACTAGCAATCCATCATCTTTCTTTATTTTCCATATAGAGTTTATATTTTTCTTAAAAGACACAAATTGGTGGAAGAGCTGCTTGTCTCCCTCCTTTATCTGAATTTCTTTACTTGTTAGCCTCGATTCAATTCCCTATTTTTCCAACAAGGACTAACTTGTCATCTCTAGGGTGTGAAGACTAGACAAATTTGAATACGAAAAAACAACATTCACATTTGATTTGAATAGGTTTTTTAATACCTTGTTCCATTTATTTCAGTTGCACTTTATTTTTCTCTCTATAAGCGAGGGACCTTTTTTGTAGTTTTCTCCAGCCTCGTAATGTTCTTTGAAATTGAGCCATATACATAAATGTAGATCAATTTAAATTTTATTTAATACATCATGAAATATACTCTTTTTGATACTTTTCTTGGTTATTGTTACTTTTAATGTCCACAATCTACATAAGGATATGATGTTATACTTTGTTGATAAATTCTAAATTGAACGAATTAAGTTGAGTTGACAACTACATAGTCTTTTTTTTGTAAGCTGATATTATATTACATATACATATGATTACATTGTTCACCCAGGTAAGACTTGAACCCGGAACTTTTGGAAACCAAAGTCTTTACTCACACGACCATCACTAGTCGGGATGCCTCACCTAAGCTAAGTTGACAACTGCATAGTTATATAGAAGCTAAGATCATATATGTTATGCAAATAATATGTATCTGACAGTGTAATATTAAATGATTGTACAAATACCTTAAGATATGCATTGTTTGGTGTCCATAATCTTTAGTTTTACAATGTATACCTTGTTTTAAACATCATTTGATGAAATGGTGTAAGGGGTTTATTGTTTATTAAATTTGTCCTTTTAAGTTATAGGGACTATGTTGGCTTGAGGGGGTTTGACCCAGGTTTGGAGTTAATTAGCCAAACAAATCCCTACATTACTGGTCATTTCGGTAACAGCCTGCAGAGCACAGACTGAGGTCTCACCCAAAGCAGTATGGGGGGATGCTAGAACCAAGTTTCCGCATCCTTAAGATGTCTGAGGGGTCGATTTGGTCCAACTATGAATGGCTTCGAGCAGGTCACTTCGCACACTGCCTTGACCTCCAAGGCCTTTGCGATCTATTATAATCGCCTTCGGGCAGCCCTAACCAGGGGCTGAGGAGCTTTCACACTGCTAAGGCAACGATTTACACTATTTCCCCAAGTTATACAACAAATGTGAATTATCTTCTTATAATTGTTAGTTAACTTCACGTAAACAAATACTTTATCTTATATTTACTTAATCAACACAATTATATATGTTCGTGCATCATATAAACAACAGAAATGTAATTTATACCCAATACATTCGATGCAGAAAACAGTAAATAAATACACAAGAATGGTATAAAACTTCTCTTTATTAATGCTTCAATCAGTTACAAATTCAACTTCCCCTGCGCACTCAGTAGCAGGGGTCTGCACACTCAGCTGCAGGGGTCCACCCACTCAGTTGTGGACTACTAGGACTCTGCACACTCAGCTACAGAGCTTTCTCCTACTCTACGACCCAACTACTCGACTCTACACTTAGATAAGACTCAATTCTTCATCCTTCATTCATCAATTGATTCTCCTCTTATTACAACTTAGAGCCTCACTCTGTTTATACAATCCCATGGTTCACAGACCATGAGTAGATCTCTAAAGTCAACATTACATTACAAGAATGAGGGCGGACAACCCTATGAATCATTTACAAGTTTGCACTCCATGCCCAAAAAACGTGGAGTCTTTACATCAGATATAGTCAAAATCTGGGCTTTAAGCCCCAAAACCTCCCTTGGGGGATCCCGTGCCCAACAGCCCCCCAACACAAACATTGCGACTCACACTCGAGTCACTCTATCGATGTGGAGATCTTCGTGAAGAGACCTCCCAACTCTGCCTATACTGCTGCAAGGTCGGCAGCGCACTGAGCGGCTGCCTGTTATACCTCCTGGATGCTCTATTCAGAGACCATGGTACCTAAACTGCTTCCCTGCATCTGCTCCTGCATTCCCTACATTTGCGCGAGCTTGGCTTCAATCGAGGCTGTAATGACAAATGCCTCATTGATCCAAGGTTATATGTGTGCCTTTAAACCCGCTTCCTTATGTTGCACCGTGTCTACCTACTCTTTGAGAGTTTTTGCCTATTGCATCCGCGCGAGCCTCTGTGTAAGGGCCATAGTCTGTGCGGTTCCTTTTATATCATCATACTTTTGCTGCAGCTCACGCGCCTCTGTTTCAAAACGTTGTATATTCGGGTCCTCTTGTAGAGTGGTGAGGACCTCGAACGACTCTTCCAAAAGTTTGGTGCAGTCCTTCACTGCACTGCTGATCTCCTATGTTCTCGTTGTGATGGCACTAGCGCGTTGTTCCCTCACCTCTAGTGGAGTTGAAGGCTTCACCTTCAACTACAGCTCAACTATTTGAAGGTTCAGCTCCAGTTGAACCTTAGCCATTTCTTCCCGTGCCTCTCACACCCTTTTTGCTAACCTTCGGATACATGCCTCTGCTGGGATGGCCAACTCAGGGACCATCTGGTAGGCCTCTTCAGCCACTTGCACTAGCTGCCTATTTTGTGTTACGACCTCGTCACACTATAGGATTTGTTGTTCCATGTTAATAAATTGCTCACTCAACACCTGTAGTGCATGACCCTCCTTAGCCCCACAATTCTACAGTTACTCCGTCCTGTAGGACATAGAGCGTCTCCCGAGGGAGTGCATCCATGTTGATCCCTACTCCTTTTAGTGCACTAACCATAGGCCTATCGGCCTCATTTTCTGTAACCAGTGCCCCCTCCGGCATCACTATAGTATTGGTCATGCAGGCACGCAACATTTCCTCAGCTACAGCCATTCCTAATGTGAGGCTGGTTGACAGAGTACTAGCCTGAGGAGTGCGCACCTGCAACTCCTGTATCTGTGCTCGGAGGGCCCCCAATGGCATCTGATTTTCCTCCACGAACTGCTGGAGGGCCTCCACGGTGACGTTGCGCACCATCTCCCCTATGTCATGTAGATCCCCCTCAGTGAGGGTAATCGGGTCGAAAGAAGTCTTGGAGGCTTTTGACTTCTTCCACGAACCCACCTGCTCTCTCGGGCGCTGGCGCTTCAACTGTGTAGACGTTGTTTGTGGGTCCGCGCCACCTTCCTCTGTCTCGAGCTCTTCCTCAGGTGATAGCGACTTATGGCCCTCACGCTCCTTTTCTGCTGCCTGTTGCTGTTCTGTGAATGCCTTCTGCTGTTCTACTGCTGCCTTCGCAGTGTCCCACGCCTCTTGCACCTTTGCTGCTGCTGTCTCATTTTTTCTCTTCTCGGCTAACTGCGCCATCTGCAGTTTTGCCTCTTCTTTCTTCCTTTGTGCAGCCGACTTCTTCGTTTCCAATGCGGAGATGGCTGGAGCGCGCCACTTCGATGGCCACGACTCAAGTATGGTGAATATGACATCGTCCGTGGCCAGGTATGGGAACTCCTTACACTTCTTTGTGGGGTCCTTGTGCACCCTGATATACACGTGATGGAAGTCTGCCTTCAACTCCGCAAAGCTTTGTAGACTATTATAGATAGTGGGTGATAACCGCGGGTTGTGGTTAATACCCATTATAATGTTCATCTCCCTGATCACCCAGAATATCTTACTGTCTCAGATCCTCTGCACATCTTTAGTGGCCCACAACAAAGCATACTAAGCTGCCTCCAGAAGATCCTGTGCAATTGTGGGGAATTGGCTGTCCGCAGGAAATTCCCAAGCCACTAGTGCTATGGACAATAGAAGCCATGCATCGTGGAAGGTCTTCCCCTGTTCCTGTGCCTCGCGGCAATTCTCCAGGAACTTCTTGCATAAGTACTATGACCAGATAAACTGGACCCCCTCCGCGCACTATGCAATAAGTACTATCATCGACGCAAGCACCTCATCCGTGTGGCACTTCTGCATAACCTTTCTAGCTAGTATCTAGGTGGCAACTTTGACTACCTTATTGTTGATATCAGAGATCATGTACCGTCTCTTCTTTTTCTCCAGCTTGAATTTTGCCTTCATGGCCTTCGCAATGGCCAAGTCATTGCTCTTACCCTCTAAAATATCTGCTGGGTTCTTCCCCTTACAAGGGAGTCGGGTAATTTTGTGGATTAGGTGGTCCATGATGTGGATGGGCTCCTCCAGCCACAAGAACCCATCATGCACCAGGCAGAGCAGCTGCCTGATGACAAAAATAGTTATTGGGGCGTGATGGTAATGCAGCACCCAGAGCAGGTGTAGCAACTCGACCTTCTCTACTCTGCGCAACCACTTGTGTGGCTCCAACTCTATGACTCCCACCGTTGTGTTTTTCTTTGACGCCATTAGCTATGTTGTTGCCAAGTGTGGGAATTTCTCGTGGTCTGCAAGATCCCAATCTTCAAACTTTAGACCCAACACCTGTCCCAAGTGCGCTCCTTCAAAAACGATATCATCGGGTAGCAGCGGAGTCTGTAGAGAGCTCTTACTCTCATATAGGTCCTTGGGTACTCTTGCCTTCCCCTTCCGCAGAGGAACATACGCAGGCAGCCTGGTCAAAGGGTCCACACCCTGGGTTTCTTCCTCCATTTCTTCATCCTCCTTCTCTTCCACCAGGATTTCCTCAAGGTCTTCCTCCCCCTCATCGGTTTCTAAATTAACCACTTTCCTCTTTTCTTCCATGGTCAGTTTAGTTCTCAGTGAGTTTGGAGGGGACACGCACACGAGAACCATAGGTTGCTTGTCTTTCTTGGGCCTCGGCATGCATGGAGATTTAGGGATTTCTCCAACTATCCCTGCGCTTTCTGTGGCATCTCCTATCGTCATGGCCTGCACGGCCTCTTCAGCGGTCGTTTCTCCAATATCCATGGCTTCTTCAGACACTGTCATATTGTCGTTCCACAATCCTCTCAATGGTTCAAGTAGGTTACCAAATAATGCCTTCGAGTTCAAAGAGTAGAATAGATCAAAGTTACTGAATCTCAGAACGCGCAATAGCTCAATTCTCAAATGGACAAGTGTTGTTTGCTGAGCAGCCCTTTTCAATTTATAACTCCTTTTGAATTTGAATTCGACCGTTCCCCCCAAATCCGGTCCATTAATGCTTCCTTGGCGGCAAATTCTCCCAAATCTAGCCCATAAAGTTTGCCTTAGATGCCTACCACCCGCTCCATTTTGTCTCAAACCAAGCACCACATCGTGAATAGTGACTATGATGGTCACTTTCCAGCCAACCTGTGCGGCAGCACAGCTACCCTTGCGCTGTCACGGACCCTGTGATACCTCACTACTATGCGCAGTCCTGACATTGTGCAGCTCTCGGGCAGAGTAATTTATAGTCTTGTGCCTCCTTTCAACTGCCTGGAGCACTAAGACTGTGCTTCCTACGACTAGTCAGCTGGCCGAACCACCTATATATGGCTTCAGCCGACTACGATTTACTTTTCCTGGAAAGAGTTTGCCTTTTAACCTCATCAATAGCACCGCACCACCATCTATGGTTTCCTTAATAACATACGGTCCCATCCAATGCATTAAATAAAAAAACTATCGGTGGTAGTCCCCATGTTTGTCAATGTAATCACGCTCATCCTGTTCAATTAGTACGATCTTTCTATCAACAAAGTCCTTCTTTATTCCTTCCTCATGCTTCTTGACTTCTGCTTCCGCCATGGCACTTTTCTCCCTCAACCGAGCTCTTTCATTCATGAGTACTTGGAGCCTAAGGTCACCTTGCTAAATCTCTTCATCAGGTCTCAAGCGTTCTTCTTCGAGTTCTCCCAACTGCACAATCCCTTCTATCGAGGCTCCGCGATCCGTAATATCCATGGGTGCTGCTATGCGCGGACTAGGCATGATATACTCCATTGATATTACATTGTTCGCTCCATAGGCTAGCCTAGAAGGCGGCTGTCTTGTCAGTTTCTTGCATGTTGTCCTATAAGCCCATAAAATGGCTGGTATGCGCAGGTCGTAATCACTTCGTTGTGCACTATATACCTTGTTCAGTGCTTCGCACACCTCTTTAAATGCTTCCGCGTGGATAACCTTCTGCTCGATCGTTCTCTCCACATTCTGTCGTTCCAACTTGACGAGCCATTGGTGCATTTTCCCCCCCAACACATGCTTATTGACCGTATCTCCCAACGTGAAGTTCACGTGCATTCGCGTAGGTTGTTTGCCATATGCCTGTACCCACCTGGACAGATGCGAGCGCGGACCATCCCGTCCATTGTATTTATCAACCAATTGCACTCTAGGCTTCCCAAACCATGTGTGAATTCACGCCAGTCTTCAAAAATCCCTTTGTACGTACCCCACCACCTCACGGGCATACCGCAATACCCAATTCAAAGCTTGGAACCGTTGCTTTTCCAGCACCTCCCTTTCAAACTTATATAGGAAAGTATCTACTTCACTTAAACCATCATAAGTAGGCTGATTTCTTACTTTTGTCGATACGCAACGCAACGATCTTGTCATCATATTATAGTTCAACATGGTTACCTCATGTAGCCAGTGCTGCCATCGCTCTATCTCCTCATTAGAATCCGACGTACAAGAGCTTTCGTGCTCCCATGAGATCCGTCCTTCCGCAGAGGTATTTGCCCAATCTTTCTCTCGCATTGTTATATTATAGATGTAGTCCAAATCATCGTCACTTTAATACTCGTGCATCGGATTTGTATAACACAATCCTTCCGCAGGGTCCAAAGGTATAACTACATGCATAGACTTCTTTTCAAAAATCACCTTGCGCTTCTTCAGATTAATCACCCCGTTCATGTCAATGGCCCAATGAATTCCTAAGAGCACAAGGTAGGGATTGCTGCCATCAACAATCTCTATTACTTCAAGGTCTGCTAGCGCGCTTGCTCCCTCAATATTCACAGTGATTCCCTGCAATCTCCCCATAGGTATTATCTTTTGTTGGTTCGCCATTCGCAACTGAATAGGAGACCACTGCAGCATAGGCCTCCCCATGCACTCCCATGTTTGATTCGGTAGAACGTTCGCATCCAATCCTAAGCCCATAATTACTTGGTCCATCTCATATTCTCCAATCTGTGCAGTTAACCTCATTTCTCTTCTCGTCCTCGTCGTATGCTTTCCAATCTTCTGGACTGCACGCAGTTCTCCTGGTGCGGTCCCAACACATTTGTTAATGAGTTCCTGTGATCCTTTTACAGCCTTACTGTTGCACGGTAGCTTCATGCATGTTTCCAGGAATGTTGTAAGCATAGATGGGTCCATCTCCGGCTCCGGTCTAGCTTTGCTTCCTAAAGTGGAGGCATCAGTGAAGCTCTTCTTAGCTTCCATGAAGGTTTCCTTAGCGCGCTCCAAATCAAACTCTGCTTCTTTCGCCGGAGCCTTGTGAACCCAAGTACTATCTTCGGGCTGCTTTCCTTTATCATCTCCCATCGTGATTCCACTTCAGAGCACAATGTTCACATTCAGATCTTCCTTGCGCGGCTCAGACCTCATCATCTATAGGTTTTGAGTCGGGGGAGGTGGTAGCGCTCCCTTGTCGCATATCCTAGCTATCAGCGTAGAACAATCTTCCGTATCATGATCAAACAAGGTACAATACAGACATGATGGATGCGTTGGATTTGTACAATCGCGGGAATAATGTCCTGGCCCTTCGCAATTGTAGCATATTAACTGCCCGCGACCTCTTCCAGGTCCTCCTCCACCTCGGCCTTGTCCATGCCCCCGAAATCTAATTCGCGCCACTCTTGCACTTTGGTCTAGGGGGCACATTTCGACCTGAACCTTGTAGGTGGGAGTTCTATCCATCATTAGCTCATAGCTTCTACAAGTGTGCTCATCGTGTCCCACTGACCTACAAAAATTATAGAACAATTGTTGCAACTTTTGTTTATAATTCTGTAGCAAATGGCAGTTGTCCGTAGCATGCTTTCCACTTATTTGACAAATCGCGCACAACAAAGCAGGTGCTGCGCTAGGTCCTACTTGTGCTTCCAGGCTTAATGACATTGGTCCTCCTCCCACAGGGTAATTCGTGAGCACCGAGCAGTGGTCCTTATCATGACCCTGACCCTTGCATTTTACACACCATACCTCTTCGTGCACTTCCCGGCGAGCTGTCCTGTCCTGTTTAACACTCTGCATCTCAAGGCATAAGTTTTTCAATTACGTGTGGATCTGATGAACTCCTAAGTTAGGATCCTGCATCGGGGTCTCATGCAGCCTCATCGCGATTTCTAAGGCCTCTGCCTGAGTTGTTAACTTTTGTTGCGACAACGCACTCCTCAGATGTGGCGTTAGTAATGCTACAAACCATTCGCAGTGATGTCCATCCATCAGATTCATATTAGCTTCACAAATTATACACTTCAACCTCTAATCCATCTCCCAAGGAGCCTCGCTTGGTAGCATTGTGATCTGTTTGAATCCAATGATTGACTTCACTTCTGACTTCGGCCTGCTAAATTCCTTGTTTGGTGCAATTTGGATATCTATGATTCCCGCATTCAGATTGTCATTAGAATGCTTAATATACCAGGTCAATGCGCGGTCCTGCAGGTGCTAACCAATGTCGCTTTCTTTACATTGTGATCTGTAACTCCTTGTGCTTCCCATATGGCTCTTATCATTAACCAAAACTGGTCTGAATCCTCATTTTCTATCCCCTTGAACACAAGCAGCTTTATCGTGCTTGCCATATTGACTCGCGGTGGTGGAGGAGGTGGTACTGGTGAAGATGGAGGTGATGGTGGTGAAGCTGGTGGCGGTGTGGGTGGGGGTGGTATGCGCAGAATCCTCTGCCTTTTCAAATGGATCTCACTTCGCAGAGGGACCTTCGTGAGCTCTTCCTCATCCCTTCGCGGAGGTGAAATCAAAGGGCTATTCTCTGGTCCCTTCCTTCGTTTCTATAGGTTTTTCCATTTCGCATAGCTCCGAAAATCAAGGTAATTGCATAACCCTCTTTTCACACAATAACATTTTAATCCAAGTATTTAGAGACTTTACGTACTTGCCTCGTGGTCCTTTGAGAAAGCATCGCTCTGCCTCGCTATAACTGACTGAAGTATCTACTGTGAACTCAGTAATGAACCCTCCTATAATATGATCGAGCCAGTGATCAACAGTGCACGCGATCTTCCCTCTGATGCTTCCAATTTGTGCACCAACGCTCGGGTCCACACAATAGGACCATCTAGCTTCCACCTTCCTTGGCTATCTGCTAGCTTCACGTTCCACTCGTACAACTCAGTAGGGAAAGATGCAAAAAAGATCTCGTGGATTTCTGTGTACAGGTAGCAATCTAACCACTCTTCTTTTGTCAGTCGCGGATTCCTTTTATCCTGCGTCGCAAACTCGTGAATCCTCCTATCCAACCAACCCTCAATTTCCTTCTTAGTTGGATTCCAATGATACGGAACCATTTTTTGGCTTGAGGGAGCCTGACCCAAGTTCAAACTTAATTAACCAAACAAATCCCTACACTACTGGCCTTTTCGGCAACAGCCCGCGGAGCGCGGATTGAGGTCTCACCCGAAGCAGTATGGGGGGATGCTGGAACCAGGTTTCCTCACCCTTGAGATGTTTAAGGGGTCGATTTAGTCCAACAGTGAATGGCTTTGCGCAGGTCACTTCGCACATTGCCCTGACCTGCGAGGCCTTCGCGTATGTTATAATTGATTTCACATAGCCTTAACCAGGGGCTGAGGAGCTTTTGCATTGCTAAGGCAACGATCTACACTATTTCCCCAAGTTATACATGGATCTGACTTATCTTCTTATAATTGTTAGTTAACTTCATGTAAACAAATATTTTATCTTATATTTACTTAATCAACACAATCATATATGTTCGTGCATCATATAAACATCAGAAACGTAATTTATACCCAATATATTCGATGCAAAAAACAGTAAATAAATACACATGAATGGTATAAAACTTCTCTTTATTAATGCTTCAATTAGTTACAGACTCAACCTACCTTGCGCACTCAGCTGCAGGGGTCCACGCACTCAGCTGCAGACTACTAGACCTCTGCACACTCAATTGCAGAGCCTTCTCCTACTCTACGACCCAACGACTCGACTCTACACTTAGACAAGACTCAATTCTTCATCCTTCATTCATCAATTGATTGTCCTCTTCTTACAACTTAGAGCCTTGCTCTATTTATACAATCCCATGGTCTGTGGGCCATGGGTAGATCTCTAAAGCCAACATTACATTACAAGAATGAGGGCAGACAACCCTATGACTCATTTACAAGTTCGTGCCCACAAAACACGGAGTCTTTACATCGGATTTAGTCAAAATCTGGGCTTTAAGCCCCAAAACCTCCCTTGGGGGATCCCGCGCCCAACAGACTATACTAATTAGCTTGTTATGTATGTTATAAAGTTCAATGGCCATTAACGGGTCTGGAGTCCATTGTGGAGGAGGAGCGCTTGATAAATTCCAGGCATTCAACAATGACCTCAGTGTAGAAAGAATTCAGCCTCACAAGGAGAGTGCAGATGACTTGCATTGTGGATATTTTCATAGCCTTCACTCTTTCGGGTTCACTGTACATAGTGCCCATTACAATTGGGTTGTGTTTTGGAGCTCAATGGGCTTTAATGCATATTGTCATCTCAGAGATATCTGGTCTCAAGTATTATGCCACTCTTTTGTAATTTTGGATTGGTTGTGAGCCCCTTGGGATCATATATTCTTTTTGTGAGACATGTGTCACACTTGTTTGAATAAGAGACAAGAAATCATTGTACTTCTCTCAGCACTTGCTCATCTAAGAGTGCGCTTAAATGTATTAGGCATAAACGTTTTTAGCTTTCATTATAAATCTATTTCTTTAATCACCTAGAAAGTGAAAAGTTTATCCTAGAATGACTACTCATTCATCGCAGTAAGAGTTCAACATGGAAAGAGGTACATGAATGCGTAGGAATCACATTCTCTACAACTCTGCATTCAGTTAAGTTCTTATCTGATATCTTATGAGCGAAAAGATTCTACCCTTTTGTTGCACCCAACTACCTCGTCCAATTCAACTTAGGCTTGTTTCATTTTCTTCGAATTGCATACGAGTTCTGCCATCGCCCATTCAATTGTCGTCGTAGTGGTGTCACTTCCTACCCCAAATATGTCCACAAGAAATTAACCATAAGAGATTACTTTGGCAGAGTATGAATTCTTCCTCCATACCTCTGCACTCTGCACAGTGTATCAAAGTTTGGAGATTTGTTTAGCCCTGCCCCACCCCCTCATTTATTCCACCGTACCTATGTACTTCGTACAATGTATAGATGTTATTGAGATTTCTTAAGTTGCAACCTCCCCCGGTCCCTTTATCCCCCATTGCGCCTTAGAGGTAAGGGACTTGGAACCCTGTTAGTGCTTGCATCATTAGGCAAAGGAGTAGTAGCATAAGGCATAATGTTAGAGCACTCATTGATAGGATGACCACTCACAAAATTAGTTTTTTTAACTATTTGTTAGGCATTGACAAATACCAAAAATAAAATGCCCTCCACCAAGGGAATTATGTCACATCTTAGCCAATGGAAAATTAGAAATAAGATTTCCATAAATTAGAAAATTTATTTTGAATTTACCTAAAAATAAAAATATTCAACATTTTTACATAAACTTTGGTTAAAAGTGCAAAAACTAAGCAAAATAATGGAGAGCCAATGAACTTTGACTGCAAGGCGGATGCTATAGTCCCTTTGACAGCAAGGCGAATGCGATATAATATATGTACATCAAAAAGTCTTTCCAC
Source organism: Pinus taeda (assembly GCA_000404065.3). Lineage (NCBI taxonomy): Eukaryota > Viridiplantae > Streptophyta > Pinopsida > Pinales > Pinaceae > Pinus > Pinus taeda. Next base: position 181,975 of record APFE031676973.1, on the reverse strand, counting down.
CCTTATCATCTTGACACCACAAAAAGATGATGAATCTATTATAAGCAACTGACCATGAATCCATTATAAGCAACTGACCATAATCTCCAACCGCCTTAAATCTAGAGGTATTAAATTTTTTATAATTCTACCTAAAACTTTGATAATCACATAAATTTTATAGAAACATTCTAAATTACAAAAATAATAAAAGTAAATTATATCAATTTTTGTTTTTAATCATATTCAAATAAGTTGTTGAAATTTTGAAATAACTAATTACGTGACAACCTAATATAAAAGAGAGGAGTCGTCTACGGAGGCGGAGGAATTGCCCGAACCGTCAAAAGTGGCTGGAATCCAAGCAAAAAAATTCAAAAAGTTTTGTAGAAGCAGTTTTTGAATCGTGTTTTTGATGGTGGAAATGGGTTCAGCACCATAAAAAACGTCTAGGACACCTAAAATTTTGAAGTTTAACAACTATGATTTGGATTTACAAAATTTTTTGCTAGATTTTCTCAGAATATGACCAAAATTTTTATAACTTTCTCAACAAAAAAAACTGTCTCATTAAACAAAGCTAAAAAAAGATTATCATTAAATATAAAATTTTTACTCTAGACTTATTTAAAATACTATAAATAATATAAATAATATGAAAGATTATCAATACCATTGATAAATAATATATAATATTTTTACAACAAAAGGGGGTTTCCACGCCCCTATCATCTTAACGGCCTTGGACCAAGGGGCGTTAAAGTCTTATAATTCACGGTCCTACATAAAACTCTGAAGATCACAGATATTTTAGAAAAAAAAAAATATAATTTTAAAACAGGTATGAAAAAAACATTATATCAATTTCATTTTTAATCACATTCAAATAAGCTATTGAAATTTTGAAATAAGTAATTGCATCGAGCTCACGGTATATCGTGTTAGTTATATATATAAGAAAAATTTAATCGAACAAATTATAAAATAACCTAGGAATCTACGGAAGGGAGGATTTTCAGAGTAAAGTAGCGAATCTAGCATTTTCTGGTATGAATTTCTTTATCCGGTAATCGTTTAAGTATTTAAGTATTAAATTTAATTATTTATATTAAATTGTTTTTTATAAATGATAAAATGTTTGTAGAATTAAATTTATATATAATAATAATAATAATAATAATGTATTATTATTAAAATTATTATATATTCATTTAAAGAAAGAGATTTTTATTAATAGTTATTATTTTTTTTAAAGTTCGGTAGGATTATTTTCATCATGTCCAATATATTACTTGGAGCAGGAAAGGTAATTGAACCAGTGACTTTAGGGCAACACACTTAGGGAGGGTAATTGTACCCTTGACTTCACGTAAGGAGTGCCTTAACAGAGCACCCGATCACTGTATATCCAAGGGAAGGGGAATTAAACCAATGACTTCACTTCAAGGAGTGCCTTAACAAAGCCCAAGGGAAGGGGAATTAAACTAGTGACTTCACTTCAAGGAGTGCCTTAACAGAGCACCCGATCACTGTCTATCCAAGACCCCGTGGACTACTAATCCTAAAATTTATGCAAACCTTGCTTCAAAATTCATAGTGTGCCCAGAGTATCAAATTCAATTTATCAAAATAAGGAAATTACATACATTCTTCATACTCATGTAACTAAATATAATACCTAGAGTTCTTGCCTACAATAATTCAAAATCTTTCCACAACTTTGTATGTAATTAAGTATACTTATTAAGAGTTATTACCTACTATTATTTATGCATTTCTTAATACAAATAGGTAGGAGTAAAAATATAGATGTGCAAACTTACAAGCCCACCAAAATTTATGCAATTCCTTATACATGAATAACAAGAGAATTATATAAACCAACATAGATTCATTTTAACCCGAAATCTAAGTGTTGATAGGTATCAAATGTTTTAAGGTGCAACACTTTTTCTAAATTTAACACTCTAAAAAGGGTTTGAATCTTAAAGATTTGATCCCTCTTCGCATTTGATAGACTCAGAGTTAATATGTATCTATGGTCGTAATTAAAAATTATAATAGAATAATATGATGATTTTAACATCTCAAATATAAGATATTCATTTTTAAAAATGAATATTAAACATATCATTTACACAATTGTCTTTTGGATCCATCACATAAAGAAGTTAAGTGCAATCAATCGTTGTACATTTTTGTAAATTATTCTACTCACAAAAGTCTTGAGTGATATAAATATATCATTTAAAAAAAAATATATTAAATACATTATTTAATCATAAATTATAATAGAGTATGCGAAAATTTTATCCTCTAACATATAAAATATTCACTTTTAAAAATAAATATGAACTAATATTTGCACCAGATGTAGGAGAATTGGCCCACGGCCCACAGTATCTATTTCTGGTATTTTCATGTATTTTTGGTACTTCTTTACATACAAGTCATGTCTTTATGGTACTTCTTTATATACACAGTTCTCAGAAATATACACGTAAAATAGCGGAGGCTGAGTAGTTCGAGGACTTACAGTCTAATAAGATTTTGCAGAGTAAATGAGAGAGGATAAAGAGAGAATAACTCAGAGTCCAAAGCATCAAGAATTCTATATTTAACGCATAGAGCTTGAAACAATAAGAATTTCTACACTTATTTTAGTTACAGGTATATATAATGGACAAAGAGAGGCTGGGTGCTATGATTCATGTAGCACAATTTAGAGATATAATTTCAGCCCTTCAGACAGGCATAGGCATTAACAAATCAATACAAATGAATTTGTAGCAAGTACGAAATATTTCTAGTAGTTATTGTTGCATGAATTCAAAGAAAAAACATGAACATAATGGATTTTAACAGGAGGATAACATATTGTGATACTCAAAGGGGGAATCACCACCATTTCTTCGATATTTTGAAAGATCTGTATTATTAAGTTATACAATCTGAAAATACATGTAGCTTTTTCTTATAGATTTGTGAACCTTTGTGAAGTGTTTCTTTCGCCTATTTATCTAGAGAGGGGAGCATGGACATTCATTACATCAAAATATCTTCGGTTGAGTCTCAGCTATCGGGTCGACTAGCTGTCTTCACGAGGGATGGCTAACAGAAACATAAATGAAATATCTCCGTGCCCATTCCTGTGATCGCATCTGCTTTCAGTTGCAATTCGCTCTTTGTATGGCCTCTTGTGTTGCTCAGCCGACTCTCGTCGTTTCAACCTTTACTGCTTGAACCATTTATCCTTTAAAGCTGAGAGTGGGCACCATCAGTTTCATGCCACATTACTAGAGCAGAAGACCCCTGGGTAGTATGTCGTCTTCCCTCTGTATGGGACACCATGCTAGATAATTAAATCCTCCCGAGCTACTAAGTCCTTTTTTTACTCCTGTCAGCACCGACTCTGGTTCCGTGTAGGAATGAGCCTTTTTGGATAAGCCCATGTTAGGTTTGATTGCACCACTTGTTTTCTTAAAAGCCACAACTGTTGATCATCACACCTTTAAAGTCCTGTACTGCACTATCAACGCCCTAATATGCCTGGTGATGTGCTTATGGTGTAATATGGAGGAATTTATGGTGTTGGCCCCTATCACTAAAACATTGCGAAACATGCAAGTCCCGATCCCCTTTAGGCCCCTTTTCTTCAGCCCATTTCTGTGATATTCTTCATATGGTCGGGGTCTTGAACTAGGTGCTTAGCCTGAAGGCGTTAGGGCCTTTAAAAGCCTGTCCGTGGGCCTTTTTCCTTTAATACATGAAATCCCGCACTTCGGCGATTTTTGGTGTTTGCCCTTGATATTTCCTCTAGACCCTTACGATCGCTAATCTGCAGGGTTGGGCCCACTAAAGGTATTACAATCTCCATACGTGAGAGAGAGACCCCTTTACCTCCTTTCATAGCATTGGCCGACAGTCCGGACGTGAAATCCTCATGAGATATACAACATAAAATATCGCGTCTAGGAGGATCTTCACATATCACAATCGCAAGTCAGAGGGGACTTTGGTGGAGGAGGGACCTTGCCTTATGCGATTGCAGATCGCCAATTTGCGATGGGTGATGTCATCACTGCCATGTGTCACTTGAAAATGCCCCATTAGGACCCCTGAAAATGCCAAATCTGCGTGCTACGTGTCCTCCGTACTTCCAAGTCATAATGACGTCAGCTGCCATGTCATTTATAAGGACCAATGGTATTCTGCCACTAGCCCCGTTGAGGAGAGAGAAAAAGGTCCGCCCATCCTTGTTTTGCGTTGATTTCCTTTGTTAAATTTTTTCGGCCTTCCCCGACGATTTAACACTACAAGCCTAAATCTCAGCTATTTTAGTGCTATCGACCTATTCCTCCCGTGATTCCCTTAGGGGTGATCCATTGGAGACGCTAATTGCCGATTGCAATATGAGTGGGCTCCACTGATTGTCGATTTGATGATGCGCCATGCCTTAGACCCGCCAATCTGCGATTCGCGATATCGACGATTGGCGGATCATAGATTTTGCTGTCTACCCTTGTCGTTGCCTTAGAAGAGCCCTGATTTGCGATTTGCGATGGTCTGTCATCTTGCGATATGCCATGTTGGCGATCAACCAATCGCAGACTCTGATATCTTCCCTTGCCATTGTTTCAGTATGGCCGTGATTGCGATTTGCGATGAGCCCGACCCTTAGCCATATTTTCCTTTGTTTTTTGGCTTTGGAAGGGTATTTTCACTCTACTCTAATAGGAGTCCATTTTTGAACTTCCACCTACAGTTGGAAAACTTATTCTGAACACTATCCAATGGAAGAGTCCAATTTAACTTTGGGAATTTATGTGGCTTGGAAAATGGCTACAAACTTCCATATTCTTTGGTACCCTTTATGCAACCAAGACTTTGTTTTCAGAAAATAACAAGAAATCCATTATAAACAATTGACCATAATACACCACAAAAAAATAATTAGTCCATTATAACTCAAGTTCATACATAAAACTTTGATAATCACATAAATTTTATAAAAACGTTTTAAATTAAAAAAATTAATAAAAATAAATTATATAAATTTTATTTTTAATCACATTCAAATAAGTCGCTGAATTTTGAAATAACTAACCAGTAATAAATTCGAGCTGCTCGAAAACCCAATTTAAAAAAAATGTCATTAAATTCAAAAATTTAATATCAACTTAATTAAAATTATATATATAATACTAAAATTTATCTATAGTGATAAATAATATATGATATATTTACATAAAAAGGGGCTTTCCACCCGTCATCTTAATGCCACACAAGGATGATGAGTCCATTATTGGCAACTGCCCATGATCTCCAACTGCATTAGACCAAGGGGCGTTAAAGTTTTTATAATTTATGGTCCCACATAAAACTTTCAAAATCACGTATATTTTAGAAAAAAAATAAATTAAAACATTTATTAGAAAACATTACATCAATTTTATTTTTAACCACATTCAAATAACTTATTGAAATTTTGAAATAACTAATTGCATCGAGCTCCTCCACGACTATATATAAGTGTTGTTCAGGGCATATCGTGTTAGTTACATTTAATTAAAGAAACTACAAAATAACTTAGAAATCTACGAAAGGGAGGAGGATTTTAATAGTAAAGTAGTGAATCTAACATTTTTGGGTTTGAATATTTTTAGTGGTAATTACTTAAGCATTTAAGTATTAAGTTTAATTATTTATATTAAACAGTTTTCTATCAAATGATGCAAAAGTTGTATAATTATAAATATTTTTATATACATAATAATGTATTATTACTAGAGTCTGGTGTATAAATTACAAATATTTTATATAACATAAGTAGAATAAAAATTATATAATCATTAAATAAATAAATTTTTACTATATTTACTGGATATTAAAATTATGTAAAATTTATTTCAAATTCCAGTATATTGAGTAAAAATTCAATTTATAAATAAAATATATATATATAATATATATATACATAGATATATATCTATCTGACTAAATATATTATCTATAATTATGGTTTACAATAATTCAAAGCTTTTCTATTTTCATATGTAATTAAGCATACTTATTAAGAGTTATTACCATTATTACCTACTACTATTTATGCATTTTTTAATGCAAATAGGTAAAAGTAAAAATATATATGTGTAGATTTACAAGCCCACCAAAATTTATACAGTCTTTACACATGAATAACAAGAGAATTATGTAAACAAACATAGATCCATTTTAACTCCAAATTGAAGTGTTGATAGGTATCAAATGTTTTATGGTGTAATTTTTTTTCCAAATTTAACACTCTAAAAGGGGTTTGAATCTTAAAGATTTGATCCTTCTTGGCATTTGATAGATTCAGAATTAAGATGCATCTATGTTGGTAATTAAAAATTATAATAAAATAATATGAAGATTTTAAAATCTCACATATAAAATATTCATTTTTAAAAATGAATATTAAATATATCATTTACACATCCTCTTTTGAATCCATCCAACCAATAAATAAGTTGAACGCAATCAAGTGCTTACATTTTTGTAAATTATTTTACTCACAAAAGCTTTCATTGAGATAAATATATCATTAAAAAAATATAATATTATATATATTATTAATAGAATAACTTGAAAATTTTTAACATCTCACCTATAAAATATTCACTTTAAAAATAAATATTAAATATTCATTTTAAAAAAATAAATATAAAATAAATTATTTATTCATATACTAGTGCATTTGGAGTTTGGCGTAGGAGTTGTAGGTCTGGCAGCTATGGCAAGGTCTCTTGGTTGGGTCTGCTGGCTGGGTCTTCAGTTTAGGTCTCCTGGTTGGGTCTGCTGTCACTCATTGGTCGATCCGGTGGACCCCGCATCTCTTGTCGCCTAATATTGGGACGTTAGATGGTTAGTTTATTGGGACGTGCTATGGGGAGTTTGGTGTCAAACTATTCTCGGAAGATGGGGCAGGTGGGAACGCTATTCTCAAAATCTTTTCTAAAGTGAATCAATCAAGTCCAATCAATCAATATATCTCCAAGCCCAACCTACTTCCCTGGCCGTCAAAACCATCCTAGCGTGAATGAAACTATGCGTATGGCGCCTGATCTATCCTCAACGGATGCCTCATATATAATGCATGGCCCATCAAGTTGAGGTAGGAAAGTTCTGCAGCGTAGTGATGTCAAGTTATAGGTCAAGGGTTGAGGATCGAGGTGGAAGTGTAGGGCCATGGTTGTTTTGAGGTCTAGTTTCGAGGAGAGGGTCGAGGGCTATGTTTCCTTCGTGGAGTTCAAGTTGGCAGACCAGATCCAAGCTAAGCAGCCAGGGATCCAGCAGCTGGGGATCCACTAGCAGACATAAATAGGCAAATACTAGAGGTGAAAACTTCTCCATGCTACATAGCTTATCTCAAGTAGCCCAGCCGAGCAAGTAGTCCAAGTGGAGTAGTCTCTGAGTGAGGCCCAGCTCTGGCATTGGCAACCTGCTGGCTTAGTAGTAGTACATATGGCGATATCGAGATGGCAAATCCAAGTGGTCCACGTATCTATGTGACATCATATATAGCCACGTAGATATGACTAGCGAAGGTTCTACCTATGGGGCAAAGGGAAGACTAGATTGATTCTTAGCAAGGACGTAGATATGGCGATATCAGACGTGAAAATGTGGATATGGCTAGTCCAAGTGTAAACGTCTTTATGGGAAACCTGGGTAGTTAGCTTCATGGCTATTTGCTATGAATAAGATTCGAGTGTGATTGGATAAATACCAGTTACGGTAGAATTACTTAGAGAATATGGAGACTATTTCCTAAAGACTTCTCCTAAGGGGGTTGACCCACTTGTCCGCATCAGGCAAGGCATAGCAGGCTCACTAGTAAGTGAGATGAAAATCATTTGAAACCTGATGCAAAGCCTATCAAAAGAGGTCATACAGATGAAATCCAAGAATCAAAGAGAAGGTTGAACTAGAGCTTTATAAGATGTTGAAGGCGGGACTCATCTTCCCTATCGAGGAATCTTTGTGGATAATCCCCGTGATCATTAAGAATACAGGTGAGATCTAGATCTGTGTGGATTTCATAAGGGAGGGATTGAATTAAGCATGTGTATGTACATGACCCTTTCGCTACACCATTTGCAGATGAGTGATACACATCAATTCATGATAAACATAAAAATACTTAAAGTGAAAAATAATAATAAATTATAATTTTATTATAAATTATTATCCTTATCATTTATAAAAAGAATTAAGCACATGTTTATTTTACAATAGAACTTCAAGAATTTTAATTTAATAACCAATAAAACTGCTGATAGGTGTGTCTATTTTGGAATAGAACTTTCAGAATGGTAGCGATTTAATTTCCATGAAATATTGTAGAATATTCTTAATAGTAGTCACAAATAACCTTTTTGTCATTTTAATTAAATTGATTAATTAATGAATTATAATTTTTTAGGCATGTGGTATTATTAATCTATGGTATTAATGAAGCTTATTTATTCTTGTTACATGTTTATGTTTTTTTATTTTTTATTTTTTTTTGGTAGGTAAGCACCCATGAGGGATTTGAACCGTGATCTATTGCAAGGAATGTCTTAACAGTGCACCCATTTGCCGTCAATCCAAAGCCCTATGGGCTAAAAGGAATCTAAAGCATCTTTTTTACCTCATATAATAATAATAGAATTATTATTTAGTTAATTTTTAAAGCTGATATGTATGTTTATTTTGAAATATAGATTTTTAATTTAATTGTCATTTTTTCCCCCAAGGAAATTATCCTCTCTTTTAGCGTTAGCTTGAGAGTGAGAGTGAGGGCCAATACAACAACATTCATAGGCATCAAGTCATTACAACAATATTTTTCATCATCATATCATTGGTAGGGAATTCTATCCAATCACGGGAGATAACCCAATTAACAATTTAATTATGAATAATTATTAGATGGATGGTAAGGATTTAACTTCATTGAATATGCTAGAATATTATTGGTAGTATTCATAAATTAAAGATTAAGATTTATTTCCATAGTAGTTATGCTCCTTTTCCCTTTTCAATTAAATTGGTTAATTAAAAAAAAAATCATATGAACATGAGTTATATTTTTTTGGACATATAATTTTAGTAATTATGATATTTTAACGAAGTCTATTTATAAGTTAAGAATATCAATGATAAAATGAAATTAAATCTTCATAGTTAATAGCATATGGTTAGGTGGGGAAATGACATGTGTGAAGGGTCCTTTTGAGCCTCGTTAGACAATAAAAAACAACTGTTAAATAAGGGCTTGGTAATGAAACAGCACTATCCCTTCTAGTGGAAATAAGACTCATAAAAGATAACCACATCAATTTAATAAGACTCATAAAAGATAACCACATCAATTTAGTGATTATCATAACTGAAGATAACCACATCAATTTAGTGATTATCATAACTGACTCCGCAATATTAATTGAACATATTATTCGGAAAAAGGATTTCGACAAAGTAGACCTATCTCAAACCATCAATCACGTCAAAGCTACTTTCAAAAGCATAGACAAAGTTTAGTTCTCCTATCTCAAACTATCAATCACGTCAAAGCTACTTTCAAAAGCATAGACAAAGTTTAGTTCTTCCATGTTCTTAGAGAAAAAATAACAGAGCAGATTAACTTACAGATAATGCATGCTCGAGGTCTCAACTTCAAGGGGAGTTAAAGATCAACGAAATCATCCAAGGTCCCTATACCACACGTAGAAACATACAATCAACTTCAAATATAAATAAAGTTTCCTTCCTAATTTGGAAGCAATCCGTATATCCACGAGTTTCCCTTAAATCGAGATCCTATCAAACTAATGGTGTAACTCCCAAGCACATTTTGGGTATGACCCTTCCCCTGGCTGATTATCATAACAACGACCCTTTGTGATCCCTGAGGCTCTCTCCTTTATTTTGTATGCGCCTCTTCTACTCTTTCATTTGCGCCCCACCTCTTCTGGTCTCCATGGATTCAGCTCATGGCTTAGTTTGCAGAGCCCTACCTCTCAGCCTTTCATGACTTTTCAGTCATCGCTACCCCTCATCTTATTGTTCTCCTCGGTCCTCGAGCTTTATATCCCTATTTCTCATTCCCCATTTCGGTTCTTTGTCTTCTCCGATTTTAGAGAACGCCTCAGTCATCATCCCTCTCTGACTGTCCCTCATCGTTTCTCTGCTCTTCTCAGACTTTCAGTCTTAACTCTCAATGGAGCACTGTTGTTGTTTGTCCACGCTTCTAGAATCGGTCAAGACTCAACAATAGAATTGGAATTCCTCTGCCATCAGGGAACAATTTAACATAATTACAGTGGACATGGAAGCTCTGAGAAGGGACATTGCCAGGGTGAAATAAAAATGCAACCATTTAGAATATGAAATTTGGCTGCTGAAAAGTGCCACCAAGGAGCAACAGGAAAGTCTGGAGGGATTGATGTAGAAATTTAGGCATCTTGGGATCCGGGATCAGCCTTTAGAAAGATTTGTAACCAGCCTATCATTTACATTAAAGATGGAAACATTTATGTAGATCAACCGGGTACCATATCGGTAACCAAGTATTAGAGGATTGACCCAAACACAACAATGATGGAATAACAGGTCACCACCATGAAGTTTAATTGAATTATGTTGTATACCATTTTAATTTTTCTTAGGCCATTTGTTATTCAATATAGACAACTCAAAGTTACAGTAGCATTTAGGATTATAACCTTTTTTATATCATGTAAAAAACTTAGGGCTGAACCTCTCTACACTTGTGTATTTTGCTCTCTGTCTCCCAGATTGAGAGTTTTTTTTTCAAAATTTCAAAAATGCTAGTTAGTATTAAAGTGATTGGGTGTTTAATTTATATATTAATTTTTTAATAAATAATAATATTAAATTATAATTTAATTTAATTTATGATTTTTTTTAGTAATGTGAGAGGTATTATAAGTTAATTGTTTTGATTTGTATGGGTGTTTACTAGTCATTTAATTTATTAGTGATTTAATTTATTTGGTTCAGCTAGTAATGGTTTTTTTTTTTTGGTTACATGAGATGTATCATTATGTAAGTGTTTTGATGCATATTGATGTTTATCAATCATTTGATTTATATGGCGTCTATCAATAATTATTAAGTGGATGGTAGGAATTTCTTTTTGTTGGTTTGATAAAGGGGCGATTTGAACCTTGATTTCATAGTTTACATAATACTAAATAACTAGGCGATGGCTAATTGGGCTTCCTACCATCGACATGGATGGTAGGAATATAATGTCCATGCAATATTCTATAATATTTTTAATAGTTGTTATACATTAAAGGTTGAGATTTACCTAAAAACTAGTTGTTTTTTTTCCCATTTAATTAAATTGATTTCTCCAACCTAGTATGAAAAAATATGTTATTAACATTTTACTTTGTCAAATAACAAAATAATAAAAATAGAAATAGAAATAGAATAAAATAATAAAATTAAGAATTATATTTATTAATTAAAATAAAAATGAAAATACAAATAACCCTACATTAAACATTTTTTATTTGGTCAAAAAATAAAAAAAATAAAAATGACTCTATGTCAAAACAAAATTGACTTTAAACTAAAATAATATGGTAAACTTTTTTTTGAGCTCCAAGTTTATGGAAAACCAGAGTATTTAAAGATCTATCTTAACTTTAGTTTTAACATTTAATTTATGATTACACCAAATTAGTATATAATACTTCCTTATTTATAAGAAAAAGACGCATTATACCTACTTTACCACTATAGTTTTGAACCTGCAACATTAAAATATTATTATAAAATAAACCTACTTTTATATATATAGATGTAACAACCTCTGCTAAATAGATGTAAGGTCGTCATATAACAAAAGCGTGTGGACATCATATTTTTAACAAATTTGTTTTGAGTGGCGAAAACGTTTGCAAACTGCAGCGGAATTCTCACACAGTAACCAATGACATGCAACTAATGTAGCCTCCTTTGTAATGGTATACCAAAATGGCAACCAAGATTCAATTATAATCACACGGCCAAAGCAGATTTACACCATATATTACGAATCGATTGAAAAATATCGTCTAGCAACTTTGTCGCGAATAATCAAATGAACCTATGTACATATTTTTACAGGAACACCAGGCGGAATCAGCATGGCACTCTTTCATGGATATTATTGTGAGTGATCATATTGCTGTAAAACAGTCTGTCAGTCCTGTGCGGAGGATTCCTCACACAGGAACGCAGCCTCGGCGTTCTTGTCACTGCAGTACAGACATGGATGCTGTGAGTACTCTTCTTTCGCCAGCAATTTTCTGGCACCCAAAACCAATTCCCTGTTGCTGATGGGCTTTCCCTGTTGTTCCAGAATTGATTGAAGAGCGTTACTGAATGCTCCATATGCTTTATTCACATCCTCTGTAGGGCAGGCGTCCTCAGATGTTTCGTCAGTCTGGCATCCACTCAATAGAATACCCATATCCGGATGTATATTTCGCTTCCCCTGCAGCAATTCATGACGTTCTACTGCCATTTCTTCCAGGAAAGAGCAGTTATCGGTAACGGGCGTTTGAACTTTTGTGCTGGCTTTCTTCCCGAAAAGATGAAGGAGAGCACTCTTAATTTTATGAGCCTCCATGTCAGCTTCTCCAGTCTTTTCTCTCAGGACACGCAGTAATGACTCCAAGGGTAAAAACTTTCTCTTTGATAATGTTTTTAGGCCTTTTAACGATCTGTTGGCTGTGGCATAAGGTCCAATTTGCTCTTTCTCTTTATCAATTAAGCCTCCGCTGTGACACGAGTCTGAAACCATGGTGAAAGATGTCCCCGGAGGGCACATGTTCACCATTATCCGGAAGTCCTCATCTGCAATATCCCATATATCACATATTGAACATTTCATAATAATCATGAATGTTAAATAAAGGATTGAATTGATCAAGATAAAGACATTGGGTATATAGAAATAGGACCTGTAAGCAGGTTGAAATCACATGGAACGATACACTCGTCAGAGCCGGTAGAATTTTGCATTGGAACCAGAGTGCCATGGCCGCTGTAGTGAAAGAAGAGCACGTCTCCTGGTTTGGCCTGCTCAATCATTTTGACGAGAGCCCTGATAATGTTTTCACCGGTGGGCTTTGTATACGATTTGTCTGTGTCGATAAGCAAATTGATATTCTCTTTGGCAAAGCCGAAGCGGTGACTGAGGATGTTTTGCATCCTCATAACGTCGTTCACACATCCGTGAAGTTCATATTCTGTGTTGGGATAATTGCATCCCACCAACACAGCGTGTTTCATATTGTTGTTTTTGGCCATGCTTTCAATCTAAGTCCGATCAATCACAATTGGACACTGCCGACTTCTTGCAGGGATGTTATAGTACTGTGAGATAAGCAGATGACTGATATGAAAGAAGCTGAAGAATTCGCAATATGACAAGACGAAATTGGGGCTGTATTTGTAGTTTAAGAATTAGATGCAATATGGTCTAGCTAGGATGGTTGTTGCTTCATCAGCAATCCTTAAAGAAGTGTAGTGGAAGGAAACCCTTAACTTTCACGATTCGGAGTCCTTGTAAACTGAGAAAAGCATTAAACTGAGTAATCGTTACGGTGCCCAGAATGTGTTGTGTGTCGGAATCATCTTTCACACACAGACCTTCGTCGCTTGGAATGGACATATTGCTGCCCTCCACTATTACTCATCAAAACAATAAAATAAAGGGACTTTTCCTGGATGCGCAGGCAACCATTAAAGGAAGATGCGCTTCTTGAACTCCATATTGTGTGATGTGCAAGTTTGCATTCAGACGTTGCGTAGCCAAACAAGAAATCATTTACCTTGGTTTACAAAAAAAAAGAGATGAAAATTGGACAGAGGTCTTGAATCACATAGACAGCCTAAACAGCGACTTGTGTTGGATTGGTAGGGGAAACATTATAAACAAACGGTTTCATTTCATTGAATATTTCATAAAATTATTTTCCCTTTGGAATTTGTTCCCATCCAAAGGAGAGAGGAGAATGATTCATGCCAAAGGGAGACTTGTTAATTTAAAATTATTATCTTTACATTACCTTAACGTGCTGTCGTATTATATTTGAAAATGGCATAATTAGATTATAAACTATGGAACTTCGGTTCCCCATATTAGTGGGAAAAAACTACAGTAACTTTGTCGGTGTCGTTCCATGGACCAAGTTTATTCACGAAGTTGCTCCGGTCACGATAAGAAGACTTGGAACTACCCCTAGATCTGGTCATTCTTGATTTTAAGGGATTCGATCTGCTTGACCACCGGGTCCGTTGTCTCAAGGTAATGTCCTGGAGGATCCCAACATGTCATTCACGTAGTTTCCATGGTGGCTTTGACCTATTGTATTTCATCACGCTGATGCAGAGCGGTTAACCAGAATCGCAGAGCACGCCGTCTTTTTAGTTAAACTTCATGATGAGAGAACCTACCCAACTTGGATTTCATCATGCTGACGCAGAGCGGTTAACCGGAATCGCAGAGCGCGCTGTCTTCATAGTTAAGCTTCATGGTGAGAGAAGTGGCCCACTCCAACGGTAGCTTTAAGCCTCAGAGCTCTTCGATTTTATCATGCTGGCGCAGCGTGGTTAACCAAATCGTAGAGCGCGCCATCTTTTTCGTCAAGCTTCATGGTGAGAGTAGCAACCCACAGTATCTAAGAGAAATAAGAATTAATGTACTACCCGTTCCAACGGATTACTCAGAGACGGAAAATCCCAAGAAGAAAAAAATATTTTTTTTTTTTCTCTGGTTGGTAGAAGTCAGTGTCGATATCGTACTACTTACACGCAACAAGAAAAAAATACTTCACGAAGTTGCTCCGGTCACGATAACAAGTCTTGGAACTACCCCTAGATCTGGTCATTCTTGATTTTAAGGGATTCGATCTGCTTGACCACCGGGTCCGTTATCTCAAGAGAATGTCAGAGCGGTTAACCAGAATCGCAGAGCGCGCCGTCTTTTTAAATAAACTTCATGATGAGAGAACCGGCCCAGCTTGGATTTCCTCATGCAGAATCGCAGAAGCTTCATGGTGCGAGAACTGGCCCACTCCAACGTAGATCTAGATTCTAAGCCTCTGGGGTCTGACCTCTTCGATTTCATCATGCTGGGGCAGCGTGGTTCACCAGAATCGCAGAGTGCTCCGTCCTTTTGGTCAACCTTCATGGTGGGAGAACCGGCCCACCGCCCACAGTATCCAAAGAGAACTAAGAATTAAATTACTGACCGTTCCAACCAGTTATAATAGGCGGCACACTCAGAGACGGAAAAGCCCAATAACCCAAAAAAGCAGTAGTCTATAACGCTACTTTTTGAAAGCTTTTCTGGCGGATTTTTCCGGTCAAAATTCGGCAGCAATTCATTGGAATCCCACGTTTGATAGATAGTTTTTGCACAATCAGTGGCTCCCAGGGGTTTTTCAGGGCGCTGAATCCAAATATGCAGTTAAAAAACCATTTTAACTGCTAAAAATCAAGATTTAACTCCATTTCTTCCGCCGGATTCCGTCACCGGAATCTCCAAAAAGTCGCATTATAGACAACTCCCCCAAAAAATAGCAGTTGTCTTTAACGCGATTTTTTTGAGAGCTTTTCCATGGCTTTTTCCGGTCAAAAAGAGACGGAAAAGGCCAATAATCCAAAAAATAGCAGTTGTTTTTAACGCGATTTTTTGAGAGCTTTTTCGTGGCTTTTTCCGGTCAAAATCCGGCTGCAATTTATTGGAATCGCAAGTTTGATAGCTAGTTTCTGCACAATCAAAGCATCCCAGGGGTTTTCCAGGGTGCTGAATCCAAATATGCAGTTAAAAAACCATTTTAACTGCAACAAATCAAGATTTAACCTCAATTTCTTTCACCAAATTCCGTCACCGGAATCTCCAAAAAATCGCATTATAGACAACTCCCAAAAAATATACTTATGGTTGCTATAAGTCAGTGCCAATAGCGTGCTAGTTACAGGTATCGTTTGAAATGTCATTGTTACAGTGTCATCGCTGACGGTACAACAGCTGCTGTCCATGTTGTACTAGTTATGTCGTTGGTATATATTGTCAATGCTATGGGGCTCTTAACATTGAGGGTGGATGCTGTGTTAATGCAGGGTTAGAAATTATTATGGTTTTGGGTTAGAAATTGTTATTTTTTGGTGTTTGGTTAGTTTGGTAGTTTAGTTTAAATAAAGTTAAATTAAAAGATACGTTATTATTAAATTGTTATTTTATTATTAATTTGTAATAGATATTTGGTTTATTGATTATGAATTTTAGATATTTATTAATTTTAAAATAAGTTAAATTAAAGAATTTTGAAAATTATATTATCTAAAAATTATAAGATGGAGATTAATATTATGTGATAATTTTAAATAAAAAATTAACAAAACAAGAATGTAAGACATATAGGTTATATATTATGAAATTTGGTAATAGTAATTATAAATTGAAATATAATTTTTAGGAAATGTGATATTTTATTGAAATTTTTTAAGTTATGGAAAATTAAAAGAATTGAAAATTAGATGAATATCTTGTTTTTGGAGTAGATAGTAATTTTAAAAATAATAAAAATAAAAAAACAGGACATCATTTTTTGTTAGATCTAAGACTTTTGTGATCCATAATGTTGATATTAGTCTTTAGGATTAATCATATCATTTCTTATTTGATTATGCAAAATAATTTATTTTTCCTTATTTAAAATTAATTTTTTTTGTTATATTTACACAAAACTATAAATTATTTGCGAGAATGGATGTTTGTGTCTGCGTGAGGGCTTCTATAAGGCATTCGGAGTTGTGCGACGCGGTTGGGCGCCGGGCGACCGGGCGCGCACACACGGGCGCGTGTTGGATGTGCGACGGGCGGTCGTGCACGACGGTGCGACTGACTCCTTACAACCGGTTATGCGATGAGCGACGGAGGACTTGCGACGAACGCGACAGAGGACTTGCGACGATGGCGAACGAGAAGTGAAGGTTGCGTTGGTTTATACCCACGTTGGGGACGTTATGCGATGGGCGAGGCCGACTCACGATGGTGGAGGGCTGACCTATCATGGCGTTCACAAGGGGTGTGTATAGCGTTTGTGGGGCGGTCGGCTGGGCAGCCCACCCACACGCTATGGTGCGTATATATGTAATGCGATGGAGCGTTCAAAGGCCATCGATCAACTCATTCGATCATACGATCTTCGCTCAAGGATAAGGCGTTGTCTTGTGCGCAGAAATAAGAGAGCCAAGCTGATCCAGGTGGATATTGGTGGCCACCTGCCAAGTCCACCTAGACCCCCACCATTGTCTTTCTCAGCATTTTCAGTTTCCTTAATTGTAGCACAACTTACTATTT
>APFE031676973.1:128886-159985 GCA_000404065.3 Pinus taeda | reverse complement strand
GTTTCAGGTGGGTGACAAAGTCTGGTTGCATTTGCAAAAGGAACGCCTTACTGGAGCCTATCGGAAATTGAGACCACTCCGATATGGTCCTTACACCATTACTAAGGCTATATGAGACAACACATTTGAGCTCAGCATTCCCCCATTCCTTGGCCTGCACCCAGTGTTCAATGTGGACCGCCTTCGGCCATACTTTCCACCATTGCTAGACACATCCAACATTGCAAAACAACTCCAACCCACAGAATTAAATCCAGATTGCATGGAACAAGCTGCAACTGATCGGATCATGGACACACAGATCAAGAACACTCGCCAACAGAATATCCAACTGTATCGAGTTGTCAAAGCAGGCCAACTCCTTCAGCAGGGCATGTGGTTCACTAGGGAACAGGTTCAACAGAAGTTTCCTCATCTCATGGAGGAGCTCAACGTAATGGTGACCATTGCTTCCTAAGGGGGGAGGAATGATCCAGGTGGATATTGGTGGCCACCTGCCAAGTTCACCTGGACCCCCACCATTGTCTTTCTCAGCATTTTCAGTTTCCTTAATTGTAGCACAACTTACTATTTTTAGCAGTTTTTCGGGTCCTGAACTTCCGGAGCCGTTTTGAGGCCCTAAACGACTTTTTTTGGGGAATCCAGGGGAAACATGGGTCCATGGAATGGACTAATGTTTCTTGTTCCAACAATGATAATGCTCGAATAGATCTTTCTAATGAGCTATTGTACGCGTCAAACGGAGATCATATGCTAAAGTTACGACCCCGGGAAGTTGATGTACCAACTTACCCCCCAAACGGGGCCCACAGTTTGGCATTTCATCTCCTAGGGTTAGGTTTTGGAATGTTAAGGGTTTTTCATTGTTTCTCCACAATAAATAGGCCTTCGAGCCTCATTGTAACACAGTTCAGAGGCATGTAGCCATCACATCTCTTCTCAGAGATAAGCTACCATCGCCCTAGCTAGTTTATTTCCATTTCTGATTGTAAGCATGTTTCAGTATTTTCCATTAATGAAATGAAGTATTATTTCCACTGCATCTTTGTGTTTATGGTTATCTCTATAATTTGTTGCGTTCCTGTTTAAATCCAGATCACAAGCGCATAGCTCGCGCGCTCTCTTGGTGGAGTCGCACTTTTGGAAACACACTTGGTGAATGGGCGAGGTAGTTGGGCAAGGTGTGTCCGGGTGATCGTGTGAAGGTGTCGTTTGTGCTGAGACTTGGTGAGGGTGTCTTGGTGGCTCGGGTGAGTGCCCGCCCATCGTGCAAGTGTGCACAGAGATTGTTTTGATTGTAAAATTGGCTAAGTATGGGACTTGGCCTTGCCAAGCATACTTGTGTATTGTAAACTGGTATTCTTAATATATTGTTGGGCGGACTCATTGTTCAGGGAGTTTCCCCTCCCTTCATACTGTGCAATTGCGTTCTCGTTTATAATTGTTGTTGATAATGAATAAGTATGGGTGTTCATTGGTATAAAGGATAACTTAATTATACTTGGTTGAGAATCACAAACTAAGTAGGAGTAAGTGGATAGGCGTAGTCCAAGTGCACGAGTATTGTTAAAAAGAAAGTGTTCGGTGGTGCCGCACCTCGCGGGCACGGTTGAAAGACTACTGCCGCCGTTGGCGTCATGACAGTTGGTATCAGAGCTCGGTTGGAGCTGGTTTGAGCTTGGTTTAGCTCGTGAAGAAGTGACTGTGGTAACATGTACTTGCAGAGGAAAGAGGTTGGTGAAACACTTCTTGATAGTTGCAACAAGGACTTGAGTTGCAGGTGAAGCTATTGTATGGTTGAGACTAGGTTGCAAAGAAGGAAGAGGCTATTAGAAATGCCTGAACTAGATTGGGTCTAGTCGTGATGCAAAGGACACTACTCTTGGGTTTATTAAGAAAGTGTTGGAGAAAGTGGAGGACTTGGAGGCTTACTGGAATAAGAAGATTGACTTGGTTGTGAGAGAGCAAGAAGCAACTTTGAAGATGAAGGATGAGCTCGATGAACTCCGAACTCAACACAAGTACACTGATCTTATGTGTACACAACTTGAAGTAAGGGTCAAGGAGGTTGAAGAAGCAAGGGACCAGGGTCTTGCAGAGATCGTGCACTTGAAGAAATCTCTTGATGAAGCCAGAGATGAGATCGCGGTGTTGAAGAAGGCTGTGAGGCATGGCTCAGGTGGAGGAGTGCCTCATGTGAAGTTCAAGGAACCAGAATCTTTTGATGGTACAAGGAGTGCAAAGACTCTTGGCAACTTTCTATGGGACATGGAGCAATACTTGGAACGGTTGGGTCTATTTGATGATGAGACAAAGGTCAAGGTAGCTGCTCAGTTTCTAACAAAGGATGCTAAGATGTGGTGGTGAAGGAGGATGGACCAGATTGCCAGTGGTAGTGCTAGTGACATCACTTCATGGGATGAAATGAAAGGAGCTTTGCAGGCCCATTTTAGTCCTCAGGATGAAACATGGGAAGCAAGGATGAAGATAAAATTCATAAAACAGACAGGGAACCTTCAGACATATCAGCGGGAATTTGCAAGTGCGGTCCTAGAACTTCTGGACATGGCGGAGAGGGACAAGGTGTTCAATTTCATTATTGGGTTGAAGCCTTGGGCACGTAATGAAGTGAAGAGACAGAGGATTAGAACACTTGAAGAGGCCTTTGCTGCTGTGGACAGGTTGGTGGAGCATTATGATGAGACTTCTGATGATAAGAAGAAGAAGTCCGACAAGCCGAAAGAGAAGAAGAAAGATGATGCTTCGAAATCGGATGACAGTTCGAAGACGAAGAAAGTCTTGAAGTGTTGGATATGTGCTGGACCACATACAACGAAGAATTGTCCTTCTAAACCAAAAGTGGCTGCAATTGCACAATCTAATGCGAAAGAGGAAGGAGCTTCTGTGGGGATGATGCAAATACTTGGTGCTACTGCTGCTACAGAGGTGATCTCTCGGAAGGATCCTAAGAGGAATAAGTTGGAGTATGTTCGAATGAAAGTTGGAGATGCTGATGTACTCACTATGGTGGATAGTGGGGCTTCTCACAACTTCATGGGAGAAGATACTGCGAGAAGGATTGGGCTGAAATTTGTACCTATCAAGGCACAAATGAAGACAGTGAATTCTCCTCTGGATGAAGTTCTTGGTGTAGCTGAAAAGGTGGACACAACACTTGGTGAATGGACAGGGAAGGTTGACTTCACTATAGTGCGGATAGATGACTATGAGGCTGTGCTGGGGATGGAATTCATGAAACAATTTGATGCTATGATTGTTCCACATTTGAAGAAGTTGTACATTTACCATGGAAGGGAAGATGTACCCAATGGTGTGCCTACCATTGGAGTAACAAGGCTTGATTGTAAGTTGGCAGTGATGCAAGTGGAGGATGAGAAGTGAATGGGTGACATGAGTAAGCGGTTGTCCATGGTTGAGACAAAGCTTACTGAACAGTCATTGGTCATTAAGACACTTTCAGATAGTATCTTGGATTTGTCAAGAAGGCTAGAAGTGGTTGAGGACGATGATGATGATGAGGAGGCATATGTGAGGCCGGATGTCCGAGAGGAGGGTCGGGTCACTTATCTACAAAGGATGGAGATTGAGGATCCTGATAGATGGATTGAGATGATTAGTTAGGGTGAGCCTTCAGGCTCTACTCCCTCCACATCTTCTTAGATGGACAAGAAGATGGGGCTCATTGTTAGCTGCTCATGGAAGTGAGTCCTTAAAGTGTAGGGATGGCTTGGCATCAAGCATCATGACATGTTGCAGATGAGATGAGGGCTACTTCATGGGCCTAGACATGGTTTATTCTTGATGAGTTCAGGATGTGGCAGATGTTTTGAGAAACAACTGGTGGTGAGATGAGGATGTTCACTCTCATGATTTGAGCGTGATGGTTGGATTAGCTACCCAACTAGTTCAGACATGGGGTCCGGAAGTGTACAGAGGCATGTTGACATTGTGTTGGAGTATCATGGCAGCGGTTCACATGGACGAGAGGAAGTTCACATGGATGAGAGGAGATGTTGGCACATGGTAGGGATGTGTTAGCACTTGTTGGAGTATCATGGCAGTAGTGCACATGGTGATGATGACATGATGGGGTTGACACATTGTTGCAGTGGACGTGTAGCTTGAGATGGAGGGACCAACCTTCCATGGTGGAGAGCAGCATGTGGAGATTGTGACAGGGTGGTCGATGATCATGGATATCTGATATATGACATACTGATGGTATATGTACATTGGTATGGTTATCTTGGTGACAAATGGTTGATGAGGATGGTATGTTGTCGAGGACAACAACGATTTCAGGTGGAGGAGGATGTAAGGCCTTCGGAGTTGTGCAACACGGTTGGGCGCCGGAAGACTGGGCGCGCGCACACGGGCACATGTTGGATGTGCAACGGGCGGTCGTGCACGATGGTGCGATCGACTCCTTACAACCGGTTATGCGACGAGCGACGGAGGACTTGCGACGAACGCGACGGAGGACTTGCGACGATGGCAAACGACAAGTGAAGGTTGTGTTGGTTTATACCCACGTTGGGGAGCGCTATGCGATGGGCGAGGCTGACTCACGATGGTGGAGGGCCGACTTATCATGGCATTCACAAGGGGTGTGTATAGCGTTTGTGGGGCGGTCGGCTGGGCAGCCCACCCACACGCTATGGTGCGTATATATGTAATGCGATGGAGCGTTCAAAGGCCATCGATCAACTCATTCGATCATACGATCTTCGCTCAAGGATAAGGCGCTGTCTTGTGTGCAAAAATAAGAGAGCCAAGCGCATAGCTCGTGCACTCTCTTGGTGGAGTCACACTTTTGGAAACGCACTTGGTGAACGGGTGAGGTCACTGGGCAAGGTGTGCCCGGGTGATCGTGTGAAGGTGTCGTTTGTGCCGAGACTTAGCGAGGGTGTCTTGGTGGCTCGGGTGAACGCCCGCCCATCGTGCAAGGGTGCACAAAGATTATTTTGATTGTAAAATTGGCTAAGTATGGGACTTGGTCTTGCCAAGCATACTTGTGTATTATAAACTGATATTCTTAATATATTGTTGGGCGGACTCATTGTTCAGGGAGTTGCCCCTCCCTTCATACTGTGCAATTGCGTTCTCGTTTATAATTGCTGTTGATAATGAATAAGTATGGGTGTTCATTGGTATAAAGGATAACTTAATTATACTTGGTTGAGAATCACAAACTAAGTAGGAGTAAGTGGATAGGCATAGTCCATGTGCACGAGTATTGTTAAAAAGAAAGTGTTCGGTGGTGCCACACCTTGCCGGCACGGTTAAAAGACTACCGCCGCCGTTGGCGTCGTGACAGCTTCTATCTCGAGTGATGCGGACACCGATGAATGCAGGGCTACTGAAGGGAGTAAGAACTACATATCTGGCTTTCCGTTCATATCTACGCTGGAAGATTTATTTCTTGAAAAATATCTGCTTTACCCACTCATAGATCTGGAAGAAATCCACTCGGAGGCTTGGGTTGACTACGCTGTAGTCTTTAGTGGAAGTGGCAACTCTTGTATCACAGATTTGGGTGTGGACAAATTTGTCTTGAAAAATATCTGCTTTACCCACTCATAGATCTGGAAGAAATCCACCTGGAGGCTTGGGTTGATTATGCTGCAGTCTCTCGCGGAAGTGGCAACACTTGTATTATAGATCTGGGTGTGGACAAATTTGTTTTAAAAAATAAGGGGAGGTCAATCCCTCAGAAGAAGCATTATATTACCAAATGTCCAATACTTATAATTGGTGTGTCAATAGACAACAACGCATTATATAATTCATGGGTCTAACCTGGGTGGGGAGGTTAATAACGTGCCATCCTAACGACACGGGATATCACATAAATCTAAAATGGACAAATTTGTTATACCCAAGAAAGAGCGATCTAGAGAAACCCTAGTCAGTAAGTTCCATGGCTTGAAATCATATGGCATTAAATCTCGGGATAAAATCCCCGAAAATGTCTCCAACTCCCAACTCAAGGCACGCCGAGAAATCCATGAATGACTGGTTAAGATTTCCAGTCTAGTGGAACAATCACTTTGGGCGAATTTTCAAGAGTTTGTGCATGAATGAGAACCCCACCGAGAGAAGGACCTTTTTTGTTGATTGGGCAGAGGTATTATCTTTTGGGTGTGCTGATACAGATCAGATCGTGAAGGCATTGGGTGAACAGATCTCTTTTTCGCTGGATTCGTATGGAGCTATTTTTGCAACATTAAATCTAGTCCATTTCACCGTGGATCTGAATGCAGAGAAGGTGGAGACGTTTGTACACTGGAAAGAGCTCCAAGGGAACTATTTGCGGAGACCAATATGAAGATGAATATGGGTTGCCAACCCCCATATCTCATTGAAGGGGGACCAATCCAAATATTTATTAAATAAATGAGGGAGAAATCGGTGTGTATGAGGGTTTGGATCTAACATTGAGTACAAGATCTGAAGCAAAATATTCAATAATAGTTGGGTATTTGAGTAAGCCTAAAAAAGTTGATTTATATAAGGAAATCTCTATAAAAGGGAATCAAATTGCAAGACTATGGCATTGTATCTGATTCAACCATAATCCTGAACATGCGATTTTTTGGAGATTGTCCTAGATCTAGCTCCAAAGGCCCAACTTCGTTCAAGGATGCAGTTAAAGGGAAGACAAATTCCAAAATTAATGCAGAACATTGTCTCAATACTCCTGGCCCCTATATCATGGAGCAGATGCAGACACTGAAAATCAACCTGCCAGAGGTAAATGAACTATACTCCGATTTCCATGCCAGAGCAATTATATGCAGATTTAATGGATTTTGGCCCAAATCGGAGAGTTTACATCAATGGATTTTCTCTACCAGAAAACTATGAAATTGACCTATGTTCAAAAGGTTCTTTAATGTAAAGTTTGACACAACAATAGATCTGGAATATGTATTGAATGAGTGACCATGATTTTGGGTCAATGCAGGTCTCTTCTTGATACCTTGGTTTAGGGATTTTGATGCAAATACCATAATGGTCTTGAAAATGCTAGTATGGATCTGGTTACATAACCTTCCCTTGCATTTTTGGCATCATTTACTTAGTATTACAAGGAATAGGGAATTCATTGGGGAAGCTTTTGGAAGTGGATGTGACTAGAGTCTGAAAAGGCATTTTCACTCTTGCAAGAATATGTGTCGAGGTAGACCTCAGTAAAGGTTTACCTCATAGAATTATTTTGTTACACAATAATCTGAAGTGAACCCAACCTCTTGATTATGAGAATAAGACTTTTCACTCTCGTATCTGTTTACAAACTGGACATCTTTGAAATATGTGTCCACAAGAGAAAACATATCCAAAAAGGAAAAAATAACCAGCTCCAAAGCCAAAGGTTGGCAGTTTGTAGAATCCCAAGAAGTCAAAGCAGATGATGCATAAATCCCATAAAACACTTCAAACAACAATGTCTAGAAAACCCAGGAATCCATGCAGAAGAGTGGTGTTGAACATAATTTTTCAATAGTTCCAATGCTTTTTGTTCAGCAACTCAAATGTAAAAGGAACTCAAATGTCTATTGTATCTTCCACTCCCAACTCTAATGGTTGGGGGAGAGTGGAAAAAAAGAAAGGTAGAAGAGAGTAGATTTGTATTAACTCTTTGATGAGTTGTTATGATTTTGGTTTCCACGATCGATCAGTTGTTTTACGCATATGCTTTCTAACATCTACAATATGTAATTTTGTTCAATATGAACAAAATTGCGATTTTCCCTTGGGAAAAACAATGATTAAATAATATATATTTTAATGATAAAAGATGAAATTGTTGACATATTAAAGTAATAATGATGTCTTCAATTGATTTTACATTAATGCCATGTGTTAATTGTGAAATATATTGGACAAACATTTAGTTTTAGATCAATTTATGAAATAACATAATAAAAAATAATGAAATATAAACCATTGATTTGCTAGCATGTTCCTTGCATGACATTGATTTCATTTTAATGAAATTATCTAAAAATACCATTTAATTCATGCAAGTGGAGTGCAATTTCCCAAAAGAATCCATACTTAACAAATTATAATTTGCTAGTGCTAACCACGTCTCCAAAAATTTTAATTGACAAAAAAGCAATAAGTTTAAGTTGTTGTTTATTTGAATCTGATTTTGGTTCAGGCCGATGATCTTTTACTCTCCACTTTTACTTTTTTTCCCTGGAAAAATCGTAATCTTTCATTATATGATGAAAAATTACATATAGTATATGTTGATCAGCATATGCGATTTGTATCAGTATGTCCATAATATTTACAAACCCATTCTTGAGAGTGGTTGTATCAAAACCAAAATTCATTAGGCAGGATGATGCTATATAGAGTTCATATAAACATATTACACCTCGCAGGGTGTTGACCATAAATAAAAACTAAGTTATCTACATCATCGTATATAGCCGGTAGTTTTGCAAAAATTTAGAAACCATCCACCTGATGGTAGATTTGATCTATATAAGCCCTGTGATAGTATTGGTACTGTGTGGTACCGCTCTGTTCCTGGATTATCCACTGTCCTCTTGGCAGTTGCATGGCTTCCTTAGATAGTTCGTCGGCACTATGGTTATGCTCCGTATAGATATGACGAACAAGGATGGTATTAAAAAGAGATTTTAAATGCATCACTTCGTCCAGAATATTTAAAATTGTGTGTGCGTCACATCTAGAATTCTTGTTGATCCAATTGATAATAATATTTGAGTCACCAAATATCTGTATATCTCTGCAGTCATGATTTAAAGCAAAGTGCATAAGATATCGAAGAGTCATAATTTCTACGAAATTATTCGTTCCTTCGCCAAGACCCATCTTGACTTTGAAGTAATACTGTTCTGAGAGGTAGAGTATGAAGCCCCCCCCCCCCACATCTGTGTTACTGAGAAGCTCCATCAAAATAGGCCCATGGGGAGGATTAGTCTATAGGATCAGGAGCAGTGGGTCTACGCGGGCGAGGTGGGGAAAATTCAGGAAGTTCATGATAGGTTGCGAAGATTTTTGCAATAATGGACTGCCATTTGATCATGTCATTATCGAAAGTTAGTTTATTTCTAGCCAGCCAGATTGCCCAGCATACGATCAGAGGTAGGCATGGCAGGTTTGTTCCTGAATGTGCTTTGTTCCAAGCTTTCCAAGCTACTGTTATGCTATCTCCTTCCCATGTTCCTGTGAACCTGATCTCAACAGCCACATCTTTCCAAATTTGTTTTGTAGTGATACAGGTGAGGAACAGATGCTCAGTCGATTCGGTGCTCTGTTTGCAAAGTATGCACCAATGAGGACCATACATGGATCTGGCATAAGCGAGTCCCCTGTTGGTACCTTCTTCTGAAGGATGCACCATAAAAAAGTCTGGTCTGGGGAGGAGATTTTAATTGCCAAATGAGCTTCCACCATTTCAGAATGATTTTAGGTCGTTTGTCTTGAATCAGACACAGGTAGCCTTCCTTAGGAGAATAGAAACCAGATTCAACCTTACTACACATGAGCTCGTCTGGACCATTCTTTATGCGAATATGAGATTCAATCAATGCATTTTTATATTCATTCCAAATGTGGTGCCAGTGTGGAGGCAAGTTAAGCTGAGTGACCGATTTCCAAGCTTGTGTATAAATAAAGGAATTCTCAGCTAGTATGCTTCTAGGTATCCAGGCTAATGCCATCCAGAATACCAGGGTGGCCTCCAGGATAGATTTGATAAGCACCAGCCTGCTTGCTCTAGATAAAAAACGATGGCTCCAATGGGAAATTATTTTCTCGAGTTTGGTGATCAACCATGTCTAGTCGGCTATCTTATGTCCCAAGGGCTTGATCTAGAAACCTAAGTATTTGAAGCCTTCGTCAAGTGGCTGGGGATTATAAAGGAAGCAATGCAGGGAAAAAATGGACTCCTGTGCAGAAGTGTAAGCTTGAGTAATGGTAGATTTTGCATGGTTTGCCATCATACCAGAGGCCCTATAAAAAGTGGCAAGGATCTTTTCAAGAGCAATCGAGTCATGAATACTTCCATACAAAAAGATGAGGACATCATCCACAAACAGGAGATGAGTCAAGAAACACTGATCATTAATCTTTAATCCTGATAATCTGCCATTCTACTTTCCATGGTAGATGAGTCTGCTCAAGCATTCCATGACGATTAGGAAGAGGAGGGGAAAGAGTGGGCAACCTTGCCTGAGTCCTCTTTCAGCATGGAAGAATGGAGAGGTAGAGCCATTGATGAGGAGGTTGTAGGTGGGTGTTGATATGTAGTCCATGATCCATGTGGTAAAAAGATGGGGGAAGCCCAGGTGTAGAAGAAGCATTTTTATGTAAAACCAACTCACCCGGTCAAAAGCTTTGGCCAGATCGATTTTGAGGATGATTCCTTTTAGTCTTCGGGCTCACATGGAGTGAATGGCCTCATGAGCGGTACCAATGACTTCATGTATCTGGCGATCTTCGAGAAATGCAAATTGTTCAGGGAGAATATGCTGAGATAGGATAGGCATGATTTGATTTTCGATGATTTTGGTAATGATCTTGTAAAGGCAGTTGCAGAGGGAGATGGGTCGGAAATCATTGAAGGAAGAGCGGAAGTCAGTTTTAGGGATGAGAGAGATAAAGGTAGTGTTGATAGCATTGTACAATCTTCCTGATGACCAACATTCCTCAACAACCTGAAGCAGATCCTGGGCTAGTATGTCATAGAAATCCAGGTAAAATTCGATTGTCCACCCATCTGGACCCAAGCTTTTGTCTTTTTTAAACCACTTTAAGACCCATTCAAGTTCCTCCAAGGTAACTGGTGAATTTAGTTCGATCGCTGCTTCCTCCCCCACATATCTAGGGAATAAACCAACCATTTGTATGATATCTACCAGATTAGCTTCTTGGGGGGATCTAAATAGATTCTGGAAGTGGGAGGTGCCCAATTTGGATAGATTTTCGAAATTGTCAGCTTGCTCTCCACCAGGTAGAGGCATTTTCCAAATATTATTTGCAGTTTTCCTCCCCTTTGCAAAGTTTTGGTAAAACTTGGTATTTTCATCTCCTGCCTGTAACCATATAGCCCTACTCTTTAGTCTCCATGATTCTTCTCTCTCCTTTAGAATCTTGTCTTTCTGCCTTTCAAGCTTAATCAACTTTGCTTTTTCATCTGCAGAGGTAAAGCCAAGATTTCTGTCATCCATTAAATTGTTCAACTCAACATCTATGGTTGTAATCGACTGTTCATCCTTGGCTTTTTTCTCCTTTGCCCATGCCATGGTTATGTGTTTAAGCTGAAATAAGTTGTGGCAAAAAACTTCAACCACTGATCTGTGATTTGTAATTCGGTGGGAGGTCCAAAATTCCTTGACTAAACTTGTATATCCCGCATCTTGTAACCAAACATGATTGAATTTGAAGGGGGCCTTTGGCTTGGCATCAGGTCCAAGAATCTCCAGAAAAATATGAGAGTGATCCGATATTCCCCCAGACCCCACCCACTGTCTATATCTGGATAGTCTTTGAAACAGAGGAATTTTGACCAAGAATCAGTCTAGCCTTCTAGCCAAGGCTGCTTCCCCAGCTCTTTGGTTTCTCCCCGTGGGCATAGGCTTGATCATGGGAGTATTAATAAGATTGTGCTTGTCCAGAATGTCCTTATAGAAATCAAACATGGGCTCAAATTGGGCTTGTGATCCCCGGGATTACCCATAATCGATGGAAAATTTTAGATTTCCCTCGATGATTACCTGATCCATCGATGTAATATTTGATTGTAGAAAGAACTACCAGAAATCTTCTCTCCACTGGCAGGGGCCATAAACATCAATGAGTCTGATGGTTAATCCAAGCTTAGCTGAGAAAAGATCCAGTCCAATAAATCCCACTCCTCCCCAAGTGGCAAATACATTGATGGATCGAGGATTATATCCTATAGCTAAACCCCTAGATCTACCTGTGGCATCCAGGGCATGGAAATGACAACTAGGTTTGATGGTGGATAGGGTTTGCTCTATAGAAACAACATTGCCCAAGGTTTCCTGCAGCATAATAATATCTGTCGACTCAATATCAAAGAGCCTCTTCATGGCTAGTTTTTTGGAGGTACTAGCCAAACTTCTGGAGTTATAGGAGAGGCATTTCATGGTGGAACTCCTCCCGGGGTGTTCAGTGCTCTAAGAACCCCTTCCATAGTGGATTGCTTGCCAGAGGCTACTTCGGCTCTAGCTTTTTGAATGGCTTTAGATAGGTATGATTTACGCCCTCGGGAAGACTGTGAAGATGGTCCAAGGTAGGATAGACCTAGACCAGATTGAATGTTAGGATCAGGTATATACCGAGAGCGAAGATTGTAGGAATGGGGCATTACCAAATGGGAGATCGCCGAAACCCCAGGCAAGGAAGGGGGTGGAGGCAAGGAAGGGGAGGTAGTGGCGATGATGGGTGAAGGAATGGAGATCACACATGTGATTGCAGGTGCTAGAGGTGAAGGTAAATCCAAAGATGAACATGCGGATTGTGACAATGAAGTAAAATGAGAGGAAAGGGGAGAGAGAGGAGCAGTACCCGATTTTCGTGCCATCTCTGCAGCTGCAGCAGCTCTTGCCCGAGTCAGTGGGTGCGAGGGAAGATTGTGGATCTCCTCCATTATCCTTGAGGATTCACTAAGATTGAGCTATTTAGGGATCGGGATGCTAATTCGAGAAGTTGATGCAGAAACTTTTCCCTTTTGTGGCGCTGATGAGCCCAAAGGTTCTTCTAGTTTCGTGAGCAAAGGGAATTCCTTAAATACGTGCCCTACCTTGTGGCACCTTCTACAATGGAAAGGAACTCCCTCATAATCCAAAATCAGAACTCTAGTGTAGTGCTTCCACTTAAGGGTAATCTTCTCTTCCAGGCCCTCCCTTGTTTCCAAGTGTACCAGTATTCTTGCCAGCACACGGCTCTTTGTCTGAACATAGGTTTTATCATATTCCAGATAAGTACCAAGGGCATTCCCAATCCTAATAAACACTGTTTCAGACCCAAATTGTAGTGGTAGGCCTGGTAAACGCACCCATATAGGTCATGCTCCAATCTGCTCCTGTTCTGGATCGAATAGTGGAGACCAGTGCTTGAGGAGGACTGGTGCAATCTCTATATGCCAATATTTTGCAAGTATTAGATCAGTATAGTCTGCCTTAGAAAAATGTAACGTGAACCAACCTCTAGCTAGGCTCTAAACCTCTGGAAGTTCTTGTAGCATGCCCCCAGATTTCTTTTATCCAATTAGTGAGCCTGGTCGCAGAGTATGCTCTCCCTCTAACATGCCCAACAAGAACCTTGTTGGCCTTATCCACCACCTCGCCCATCGGGATATCTTCACCAAATGTAATGGTAAGGTCCTTTGCTGAAGGTTTCACGCACTTGACCTTTATCTTCCTTGTTCTTGGCGCCGATGGGTGTTCTGTCAGCAGATCCATGCCCACATCCTTCTATGGAGTCGAGGCTTTTGTCTTGATGACCGGAGAGTCGAAGCAACTCGAGGGGAAGGTATTAGGGCTTGCAAAGGATAGAGGAATAGTAACAAGAGGAGGCAAAGGGTTATGAGTAGGAAGTGAATCAAAAGTGGGCGATGGAGGCGTTATGGCCGTAAGAAGATTGAGAGTGTCAAGGGATAGAGGGGGACAATCAAGGCCCAATGAATCCGATGAGAGAGATATGAAGCGCAATGGAGAAGAGGAGGTTCCATGTAGCGAGACAATCGGCTAGGAACCCGGGTAGGATAGTGCATGGCAACCAATGTTAGGGTTAGGGCTACGACTACCAAAAATGGATTGTCCCTCAAACGGATCCAGGGAATAATCTAAGGCCTCCAGGGAATAATCTAAGGCCTCCTCCTCGATGTCTATTCTGTCCATTGACAAAAACTGCCACCGAAACCGCCAGGAGGTCAGTTGACTATGCGCACAGGAACCGGATGCCGATAGGTCGAAAGGAAATGGTAACAAATATCACGGGAGCCCAAAAATTTACTGAGTTAAATATTGTTCTGTCTCTATGCAGGTGCAGGGATGCGCGCACGCCACTTGCCTGCCTGTAGCCATGTCAGAGCCCAGAACATTGTCGCTCCTCCCATTTTTTACTCTCCACTTATTATTCTATGAGCATAAAAATGCAAATTTATGATAAGGCCTTTGTATCTCTGTGGCTTATTAATTGATAAGACCTTAAATGCAAATTTATGATAAGACCTTTGTATCTCTTTGGGTTATTAATTGATAATACCTTTATACCCCTAGCTCATTAATTTATGCATTGACCAATAACATATTTAATATAATGGCCAATAAGATTGTATAAAATTAAATTAAAATATTGTCAAAAATATTAAATTTCAATGTGTAGAGTAAAACTATGGAAAATTTATAAATTTTTTTAGTCAATCCTACACTAATATAGATTTGACCACAAATTGAATGCAATATCCCATGCCTACCACAGGGTTAATAATGAGATTATGTGTTTTTAATATTTTACAATGTTCCACTTAGTCGGGATGGGAAGGGAAAGAGAGGTGATATGCACAATGGGATGTATATAAGCAATTTTAAAATTTAGAGAAATTTTGGGGAAACATAGATGTGAGAGCTATAAAAATTATAAATTGTTAAATATTTAATATATAAAAATAAAAAATAAATTCCCCATAACATGTCAATAATTAAATAGTAAATTTTAATAATTATGAAATGTACAGCTAGATTGACTATTATTAATTATCATTTCTACAATGTAATATTCCTTTTTTTTGATATAGTAAAAATGGACGGAACCTACCCATGGTATTTGCTTTAGTTTTTGACGGAAAATAATAAAAAAAGTTTCTAAAGAGTCCATCAAGCTTATTAAAGGGGATAGGAGCTAGGCATTTGGATCATCCTGAGTTGTCTATCTATTTGTCTTTGTTGAGAACTTGTTTCCCTTTTCTTGATAGGGTCAAAATGGACCTAATCTACCCATGGTATTTTCCCATGGGATTTTCCCATAGTGTTTTCCTTCTTCTAGGGAAAATAATAAAAAAGGTTTCTAGAGAGTCCATCAAGCCTATTAAAGGGGATTTGAGCTAGGTATTTACCATGGTATTTCCCATGGGATTTTCCCATAGTACTTGCCTTCGTTTTTCGAGGGAAAATAAAAAAAGGTTTAGGTTTCTAGACACTCCATCAAGCCTATTGAAAGGGATAGGGGCTAAACATTTGGATCATCTTGAGTTGTCTATCTATTTGTCTTTGTTGAGAACTTCGCAAGGCTAGTTCTAGTTTGATCCCGGAAACCCATGGGTGTAAATTGTCAGTTGATCCATCCAGGGTCCATGATTGTGCTTCAGTGTCTGAAGTCAGTGCATGCGATTTGCAGGGGCTCCAATCTTATTAGTATGGACATGTATCTTTGTTTTGATCTATTAATATAAAAAAGAGGTTGTATTTTCAAATCCCCTTTTGTTTAGTGTTTTTTATGGTGATCATTTTTAATTAGAACACTAAAGTGTGGTAGATTTGTTAATTTTTTTAACATTTGGAATCTTACAGTGGTATGCGAGTTGGTTTTCCTGCTGTTTGAGGGTTTATTACAGATTAACTTCAGGGAAATTGAGAGTTTTATGAGACACTAGTATTCTGTGATCCTCCATAATCACCCAAGGTTTATTACAGATTAACTTAAGGGATATTGAGAGTTTTATGAGAAACTAGTATTGGGTGATCCTCCATAATCACCCAAGCTAGAATTTTGAAAATTTGGGTGGTTTGCTATAACCACCATCCATAATTAGTTGATCATTTTTATGGAGTTAATCATTTTGCAGGTGAAAAGTCCCCATTGCAGTTGCAGAAGAAATATTTTATTAAGGAGAATTTGGCCAAATCATATGTTCAACCCAAGATTATTGTTTAGCTATTTAGAAAAAAAAAGGCCAAATATTATCTTTCCAAAGTCAAATTATTTATAGAGGCAAAGAATTAAATTTGAAAAACTCATAAAAAGGCAGACTCTAACTTTGTAAGTCTGCGAATTAAATTTTTCTTTGCAAGGTAAAATCATTTATCATTGAAAGGATTAATTTATATTTGAAAGCTGTAATTCACAAAATTGTTCGAGGCTGAAGTTTACCCAAAAGGAGGTTGAGTTCATTTTGTTGAGCCTTCCTCTAATGGAAGCTGAGAATCCATTATGTTTTTTTTTCAGATCCAAGAGGTCGAATGCTCACTCCTTTCAGGTTGAATCTATAGCCCGGATCTCGTCATTATCCAAAGGCCCAGCTGTAAATTGAGATCTACATCATTAGGAGGCCAAGAAACTAGTCACAAGAAGTTCCAGGATCGTGGAGCCTTGCACGAAGGGAACACAGGTATTGGAAGACCATGGCGAGGTACGTGGGCTGAACAACCATATAACAATCATGTTAAAGTTGAAAAACCAACCATTACATTATATGAAGGCATGGTGTATTACTTGAAAGGGGCGTGAACACAACAAGTTCCAGGATCGTGGAGTCTCGCACGAAGGGAACACAGGTATTGGAAGACCATGGCCAACAAACCATGCTCTGGTTGTGCGCCATCGTGGAGTCGAGGAATGACTATAATTTGCATATCAACCGCATAGTCGCCAGAGATGGTAGATGTAAGCTGCCACTGTCGTGGATCAGATGCAAAAGATCGTTGTAGGGCTGCAAGTCTGTTAAGAAGTGAAGTGTGGGAACCTCTATTAACTCATACAAATTTTTGTTAAGGGCGCAAAAGCTGGAAAAATATCAATTTTGAAAAAGAAGAAACAAACATATTGTATTTGCAAAGGCCCGCAGATCGTCGAGATATCGACCATTTTTCATCGAATCATCGAATCCATCTGGATTAGGTTATTTTAGGGAAGAAATATCGACAGACAAGGTGTTGATCTATTGCATTCCTCCAGAAGTGAGTTGCTCCTTCCATGTTGTGAGAAATGAGAAGCTATATAGCAGCTGCACTGTCATATATTTATATTTCTCAGGTGGGAGACAAAAGACTATTGAACAATATATTAAGGCCAGAGAGGTCTTAGTCATTAGCGTCGTACAGTTGGTTGTGAGGGTTTGAAAATGAACACAACAACACTGTAAAAGGGACGAGTGGCCATACTCATCAGCATCGAGGCCAAAAAAAATCACATCAACATTGTGGATTGGAGAGGGACGAGTGGCCATATTTCTATCACATGGAGGTTATACTCCTCAGTGCTGAGGGCCATATAGGCTGTAGATCTAACTCATATCACCAAGATCTAAACGAAAACCACAAACATCTGATTATTGGGCACATGTATCACGATGGAATAGTGAATTTCAACCACAAAATTTCAAATACCAAGTTTGACTTTACACTTTTGGTTGTGGAAAGAATGGTGGAGTGAATGACCATTGGAGGTAGCATATTTTTCGGCTATTGCAGGGATCATCTTTGCTGAAAGTGTATTCCCAATTATTACTACAGAAGAATTTCTTCCATTGGGTTTTTATGGGTTTTTATTTTTGTAGCAGATTGCGAACATAAATCAATAGGAGTAAATTGATTGATGCCAAGCCATAATGTCATCACAATTGCATCTTGTCTCAGTAGGATCATAATTTTAACATCCCTACTATCACCTTACAATATGATATAATGAGGGAGATATTACAATTCATAGTAGAAACCCTTCAAGGGTTGAACAACAACATGCTTCCTACCTTTCAAAAGCGACAAAAATTTTTAGAACTCATGACAAAGTTCAGGTTGGGCACATTCATGTTGAATCTAGAATGTGACGACTTGATCTTTCAATTGCTCCAAAATTTTTACACCAACACTACATCAACTCATCCAGACCATGTCAAAAAATGCATGCAAAATATTGTTTCCCTATTCTTAGAAGGAGACACTGACATCTGCAAGATACTATGATCCAAATTGTTGACCATTTGGAGGAAGGAACCAATGGTATACCAGCCACCTATGATCTAGTCGAGATGTTGGTTAAGAAAAACATAAAAGTGCTCAAAAGGGTGCTGACCAAGAAGGAGTTGACAAGGATTTATGGAGGAAGCAAGAACAAAGGAAGTAAATTCCGCAACAAAAATAAACTAAGAAGAGGAGTATGCTTTATCTGCAAGGGACCATGGGCACCTAATCATTCATGCCGAGGTGATAGATTGGAGGCAACAGGACAAAATAAGAGGGGATGCCTTTAAATCATGGGGGATCTTCTATAGTTGGGTCCATTGACTTTAAGAAGAGCACCCATGAATAGTATGAGCAGTTAAGTAAAGATGATGAGAAGAAATGTTATTATGGGAAATTTATAGGATGATAAGGATTCAAAAGTGCATGGTGAGGTAAACTATTATACAATGATGTCCATATATTTCTAGAGGGACATCCATAAAGAATATGAACAGTCAAGCAATGTGCCAGTCACACACCACTGCATCCATGTTCAACAACCAGCGAAGATGAACAATAGATTGTCTCCACAGGTGGAAAAGGCCAAGGGGAAGACATCCAGGAAGACCTAAATGAGTAGCTAGTAGTAGTGAATCGACACGATGAGCATGATCATGAGGGGAAGCATGATAAACATAGTATGCATGATGAGCCATTTCCAGAGATCCGGTCAAAGGCTCAGGTTGAAGTTGTAGAGACATTCAACATGGCACCAAAAGTTCCAGGAGAGGATTGTCGAGAAAGGATTAAGCATTTCAAGATAGATCTTATGATGTTGAAGCAGAGGATTCAGACAGTTTGAGGCACTATGTTACAGGAGAACAAGAAGATTGAGGAACTCATAAGAGTATGTGCCAAGTCAACATTTAAGCTTTCTAGTATTGGCGAACAACTCAAGTCCGTTAAAAGGAAGCAATGGGAGTACAATTGGGAATTCCAGAGCAGCTGTCTACAATAATACATAGATAGGGCTTGCAACATTACCAACCCAAATTTATACATTAGGGAGACTAGGGTGAAGAATTCCAATTGGATCATGTTGAGTGACCACGAGGAGCAACATGAGTTGGACATCAAGAAACATAAAAAAAGTAGATTTGCTCCATGTGCAGGTATTCATCTTTCCCATGGGATGGATTGGCGAGAGATTATGAATTGGAACTTTGTTGATGGGATGATTCCTAGGAGGATACTCTTAGCCAAGGGAATATTGCAGCTTGGGCCCTTAGGCACAGGCAATGATGGAGGGATGAGATGGTATCATAACCCACAGGTCTGAGGACTTAGGTGGCATTGAGATCTAGGTGATCCTATTAAGGGGAAGCTTCACCAAAGGAATTTTTGGGATCCAAGTATTGAAGGATCCATTCAGGATCATTTAACATAGAGGCATGGAATAACACACGGGTTTGTATGAGATTCGAGTATCAGTATACAGATGTTTTTGTAGTGGATAGAAGTGGATTACTTGAGGGTAAGCAATCTTTGGGCAAGAGGATTTGTAATATTCCCTTTTCTTGATATGGTCAAAATGGATGGAATCTGCCCATGGTATTTACGATGGTATTTTCCCATGAGATTTACCCATGGTATTTGCTTTCCTTTTTTGAGGGAAAATAATAAAAAAGGTTTCTAGAAAGTCCATCAAACCTATTAAAGGGGATAGGAGCTACGCATTTGAATCATCCCAAGTTGTCTATCTATTTGTCTTTGTTGAGAACTTGGCAATGCCAGTTCTACTTTGATCCCAGGGACGAAAACCTCGTGGGTGTAAATTGTATGGTGGATCCATCCGAGGGCCATGATTGTGCTATAGTGTCTTTATTCTCTTTTGATGAGAAACCATGCATGCCATTTATAGGGGATCCAATCTTATTTGTATGAGCATGTACCTTTGTTTTCATCTATTAATAGAAATAATAAGTTGCATTTTCATATCTCCTCTTGGTTAGTGTTTTTTATTGTGAACATTTTAAATCAGAACACTAAAGTTTGCTAGATTTGTTAAAATTTTTAATATTTGGGATCTTACATGTACATCTAAAATCAAATTGAATCCATCATTTGAAATTGTGCAAGGTTCCATATAAATTTATCATTTGACATTATGCGAGGTACATACAAATTAATTTCATCATTTGACAATTGAAATTATGCAATGCACATCTAAAAGTAAATTCATCATATGAAAATGACATTATGTTTAAGTCTGAAACAACTTTATCAGAACTGGGCCTTCATCGAAGCAATAGACACCCAAGATCGGGAACTAGTCATAACCAGACTAGAATCGATGAAAAACCTCGACCAAAAAACAGGTCAACCAAAAACACATAAAATATTCAATTTTAAAGAAAAACATATATATTCATGTGCATCCATATGAATCCAAACATTTATACAAAAATAAGCAAAAGTTCTCATTTATATAACATGTAAAGCTGCACATAACCAATATAGCACCAAGTGCAATCCATCTCTAAATCAAATATACATCAACAAACAAACTCCACATGGCCTCTAGCATAAAAAAATCACGCTACAACAAATACCTACATTTCATCAAAATCATTGCCTATATTGGGATCTTCGTCATCAATATTACGTTCTAAGCATTAAAATAAGATAGAAAAAAACATAGCATGTCAAGTCAAGATTTTGTTTAAGTGATGGGTACTTTTTTTAGTTGGCTCATGATAAAGGGGTTTGAGAACCAATGCCACTAACATCAAGGTACATAGAGGGCTTGGTGCTCTTGATTAAATACTAGTTCCATACCATTGTACATGACAAAATTCAATAGAGCATTGCAACCCTCCCAATCCTGAAATCCTGGGAAACTATTAAGTTTGTTGGATTTTGAGTGGGGTCTAAAATTCTTCTTTCTCCATATGAAATTCAATAAGTTTAGAACCACTCTCAAACATCCCAAATCATTTCATGGTAAAGTTAAACATTTAAGTAAAATGATGAAAATGAAAGAGAAAGGAGAATGTCACTTTAATTTAAGAATATAAAATTACCATGAATTGCATAGCATTAGTAGGGCAATATTATCAAATACTAGGCTTCTCCTATCATAAATCATTGCCTCGTTGAAAAAAAGTTGCGTTCAAAGGGTCCTTGGCAATAATGCACAAAACTAGTGTCCAATTTCCTCCTACAAGAGAAATGCATTCCCTCACTAGGGAAACATTTCCCCCGACGTTTCCCATGTTTCCTCAAAAGAGAGACATGGGTAAACGTTTCCCCAAGATTTTCCTCGTCCTCAGAGCGTGGGAGAGCGAGGGGGCGTGCTCCCCACCATAGAGGATGCGTCCATGTGAAACACTATTTTTTTTATATAGATGTTGTGTTAATATCATTGTTAGAAGTTGTTAAAGTTAATACGATAAAAATGATATTATGTGTTTTTTATATTTAATTCTATTATTAGAAAAAATAATTTGATTATATATATATATTAATAATAATTTCACAATTTCCAAACAATATGTACAAGAATATTGGATTAATTCAATATATTTTTTATTTTTCTTTCCATAATATATGAAATAGTTATATGTGTGTATATATGGAAAATTTTTATGAGAGTCAATTTAAATAATTAAAAAAATGTTATATTTATAATGGATGAATTTATATGTTATTGTCTTGTAATACATTGGTTATGGTTTGTAATGCATTCATTATAGTTTTTGAAGTCATTTTTATATTAAAAAAAATAAAATTCATTAGTATTATTCTCTTCAGGTTTATTATATTTGATCTAGTTTTTTAACTATTCTTTGTCATATATAGATGTTGGCTTGATGGACCCTAACCCAAGTTCAACATTAAGTAGCTAAGAAAATCCCTATACTACTTGCCCTTTCGACATTAATCCGCAGAGCGCAGATTGAAGTATCACTCGAAGTAGTATGGGGGGATGAAGGAACCAAGTTTCTGCACCCTGAGATGGTTGTGATGTCAGTCATTTTCCCTAACCTTCCTTCGCATAGATCAATAAGCCCTTTAGAGCTTATCAAAGTACTTCTATCATTTGTCCTCGAAACCTCCACGAAAGTCTCTGATCATCCTTCACGAGCCCTAAATAGATAGATCAGGCACTTACGTGTCCCTGTAATTACTCTTACTTCTGTATCTACACAGATTCTCTTAATTATTGTTTATTTTAACATGCATTATGGTTAGCTTCGTGTAAACATATATCTCTACTTGCGGTCATATAAAACAAAGGATCATATAGATTCGCGCATCAGAATAGCAATAAAACATAAACCCAACATTCAACATAACATAATCACATGCAATGAATAGAAGTAAAATACACAACTAATTTTAGAATACTATTCTTTATTATTGATTCAAATATCTAGTATAGACTCTAACTACCCTATGCACACAGCTGCAGGGGTCCGTGCACTCAGCTGCAGATTTCTACCCTAGGCCTCTGCGCACTAAGATGCAAAGCCTTTTCCTACACTAAGACTCTTCACTCTTAGCTCTCTGAAACCCATTACATTCATCAACATCAAGTATCAACTATGAACTCCACTATCTTAGACTCCTCTTGGACCTCCTTTTTATACAATCCCATGGTCCGCAGACCATGGGTAGATCTCTAAATTCGACATGCTTTTACACAAAAGAAGGGTGAAAACCCTTTATTGACTCTTGACATCTTCACACTCTGTGACCACAAAATGCGGAGACTTTACAGAAAGCTTGGGCTTTTAGCCCCAAAACTTGGGCTTTTGACCCCAAAATTGACCCCAGGGGACCAGCTCCCTTCAAGCCCCCAACACAAATCTGGTGAATCACCCTCGAGTCACTTTGCTGGCGCGAAAATCTTGTTGTGAAGACCTCCTAGCTCGACTTGTACCACTGCAACTTCGGCGCTGCAGTATGCGGCTACCTGCTTCATCTGTTCGACCAGCTGCTCCATCGCTGGCCCTGTGCCCTTTGCCTGTACCTTCCTCTGTGTTCCCTATAGACTAGCCAGTTTTCCTTCGATGGTGGCTGTAAGCGCATAGGCTTCATCAAGCCAAGGCCCTACTCTGGCCTTGAGGACGCTCTCTTTGCGCTGCGCTGCATCCACCTACTCCTTTAGCACCTTTGCCTCCTATAGGTTTGCTAGCCTCTGCATAAGGGCGATGGTGTGTGCCATCGCTTTGACTGCATCATATCTCTATTGTAGCTCTTAGGCCATCATTTCCATCCCTTTCAAGATGGGATCCTCCTGAAAATTCTAACCACTTCGAGTGCCTGCTCGAAGAGTGCTGTGCACTCCTTCACTACGCTATCTACAGTGGTTGTTGCATCTCTGACAGCGACCTCGCACTACTCCTTTACTTCTAGCAGATTTGAGGGCTGGTCCCTCAACAAAAGTTCTGTTATCTTGAGGTTTAGGTCCAACTGAACCTTTCCCAGCTCCGATCTCGCTTTGCACACTCCGGCAACGAGCTTCTCAATTCGTTCATCCATGGGCGCATCTTCAGGAATATCCAGCTTCGAGACAAACCTGCATGCCTCCTCCACTACCTTGGTAGTGCACTCATTCTTCACCATGATAGCCTTAAAGAGCTTGATGGCAGAGGTCTTCTCGACAAACATTTGGGCGTTGTTCACCTTTTGCTCACTAGTGACGTTCAATGTTCGCTATTCCCGAGCCCGAAGTTTTGTGATCACACCATCATGTAGGGTGTGAAGGGCTTCTCTTGTAAGCACGACCAAGTCTAGCCCGACCTTCTAGAGGGTGCAGATAGTGGCCTGATCATCTTCTGCTTCTGTAGTCAGCGCTCCATCTAATAGCGCGATAAACCGGGGGTCCAAGGGGTGGACCATTTCTGCTGCTTCAACTGTCCTAGGCACCAAGCTGGTTGACGCTACACTACTTCGACCCACACTAGCTTGCACTTGTGATGCCTGGATCTGCAACTCGTGCAGACCTGTTTGAATGGTGCCCAAGGCCTGCTTTTGTTGCTGCTCGAACTGCTGTAGAAGTTTCACAGTGGAATCCTTCACCGTATCACCAATGTCATTCAGATCACCTTCTATCAAGGTGATCAGGTCGAGGGAAGTCTTGCTAGCCTTGGACTTCTTTCATGGCCCTACTTTCTCTAATTCCCTATTGTGCTTATTCTAGAGCAGAGTAGTCTCCAGATCTGCTCCTCCTTGCCCTGTCTATTGTTCCTCCTCCTGTTCTGTTTCCGGGGAAGGCGACTTTTGACTCCTGTCAGAGTCACGTTCCTCTTCTTCCTCTATCTGTTTTTTGGCAGCGTGCTCTGCCTTGGCTTTGTCCTCAAACTCCTTCTTCCTCTTTTCTGCTAGTTGATACATCTTTCCTTGGTCTCTTCTTTCTTTCACTGCGCTGCAAACTTGCTAGACCCAACATTCAAGTTCAAAGCAGTGTACCAATCTGCTGGCCAGCAGTCAAGGACCACTGTGATTGTGTCATTGGTGGCCAGGCATGGAAGGTCATACCAATTTTGTTCAAGATCCTTCCCCACGCGCATGGAGACCCGATGGAAGTCCGCCTTGAACTCCACATACTCTGCTAGTTGATCATAAATGGTCAGTGACAACCGCAGTTTGTGGTTGATGGCCATGTGGATATTCATCTCCATCAAGATCCAAAAGACCTTGATGTCCTTGACTCTTTGGGGGTCCTTCGTAGCCCAGAGTGAATCAAACTTCACTACTTCCGGTAGGTCCTGCACGATCGGAGGAAACTGACTATCCTCTGGTAACTCCCATGCGACCAGCACTATGGATAGCAGCAACCATGCATAGTGAAACATCTTGCTTTAATCTTGTGCCTCTCTGTAGTTATCAAGAAACCCGCTGTAGAGGTAGAGCGCCTAATTGAACTGTACGCCCTCCGCGCACTGGGCTGCTAATGACACTACTGGTGCCGACACTTCATTTGCGTGACACTTCCTCATAATCTTTCCTGCCTGGATCTAAGCGGCTACCTTGACCACGAGGTTGGTTATGCTAGTGATGGAGTAGCCGTGCGGCTTCTTTGTGAGCTTAAATTTATCCTTCATTGCTTCAGCAAGGTCGCGCTCACCTTCCTTTCCTCCAAATGCCATGGCCGGATTTTCTCTTGCGTGTGACAGCTTAGTGGTCCTATGGATCAGCATGTTAGTGATCGGTATCGACTCCTCTAGCCACAGGCACCCATCATGCACCAAGCACATCAACTGCTTGATCACTATCATAGTTATGGGCATGCGGTTGTAATGCGGTACCCACAGCATGTTTAACAGACTAGCCTTATTCACCCCTTTTACCCACTTTCTTGGCTCCAACGTGGTCACACCAGAGTCTTTGTAGAAGATGCGGTGCATTAGTTTATCTGTGGCTATGTGGGGAAGCACTCTGTATCAGCCAAATTCCAATCCTCGAATTTTAACACGGGGACGTGCCCCAGGCATGGTCCTTCAAAGGCGATTTTCTCTGGCAGCAAGGGTGTATGTAGCGCGACCTTGTTTTCGTCAATGTCCTTTGGAACCTTTATCTTGCCCCTGCACGGAGGAATGTACTTGGGCAGCTTAGAGATAGGGTCAGGCCCCTCAACGTCAACATCCTCCACCCCCATTTCATTGTCTTCCTCATCCATAGGGAACTCCTCAACATCCTCTTTAAGTTCAAGGTCAGTTAGATCTCCCTTCTCCTACACGGTGGGCTTGTCCTTCTCTGAGTGCCTTTTGGGTGATGCACGCACCGACTGTGGCGCTTTTTACTTATCTTTCTTTGATTTTGGACCCTCTTGGGTCGGCGTAGGCCTCAACCTAGGCGTCCTCAGCGATTTAGGCACTTCTGCTGGTACTTCGATGCTCTCAACCTTCGAGGCATCTCCCTCTTCCTGCACTCAAGGTTTGTGCGGGCACCGACATAATACTAGACAACAACTCCTATGTCTCTTTTGGCAACCTCTCAAACGCTGAACTCACTATCAAAACTTCAAAGTTCTCACGGTTCATGCGCGCCTGAGAGCTCAACACCTTAATTCTCAAAATGCCAAGTGTTTTTCGTTGGGCATCCATCTGTACTTTATAGGCATTT
Organism: Pinus taeda; assembly: GCA_000404065.3. Lineage (NCBI taxonomy): Eukaryota > Viridiplantae > Streptophyta > Pinopsida > Pinales > Pinaceae > Pinus > Pinus taeda. Next base: position 133,880 of record APFE031676973.1, on the reverse strand, counting down.
TTGAATTCAAATTTGACCGTTCCCCCAGAAATTCATTCATAAATGCTGGATTGGCGACAGATTTTCACAGATATTGCCCTTAAATTCTGACTTAAATGCCGCCCATCGCTCCATTTAGCCGTTTTCCCATTGTCAAGTCATGAACAGTGACCATAACTGTCAATTTTTGGCTGCCGTATGTGGTTCCTTCTTGGATAGCACAGCTCCCTGTGCGTTTCTATTGACACTGTGACATTCCTTCATTCTGTGTAGTTCCCTAATCGCGCAGCTCCCCAACCCAGGTAGTGTAGTTTATAGTCCTGCACCTCCTTTCAGCTGCCTGGAGTGCTAAGATTGTGCTTCCACCATGTAGTCATCTAGCTAGATCGCTGGTGTATGCTTCAATCAGCTACCATTCACCCACCCTGGGAATGGTTCTCCATTCAACTTTACCAACTGAACTGCTCCACCATTGGTAATCGCCTTGATGACATAGGGCCCTAGCCAATGCATCCGAAATTTTCTTGGAAATTTATCGAACTTGCTGTCATATAATATAACTAAATCATTTACCTTGAAGGTGTGCAGTTTGATGTGCTGATTGTGCCATGCCATTTCGCGCTCCTTTTGAACTTGTTGATGGAATCTAGTTAGAAATCTATCTTCTTCAAGCTCTATTAGTTGCACGGGCTTCTCCTCCGAGAATCCACGATCTGCCATTCCTGTGAATGCTACTATGCACAGACTAGGTACAATGTACTCCATCGACATCACAGTTGCCACGCCATAAACCAGTCTGAACGGTATTTGTCCAGTCAACTTCTTGTAAGTTGTTCTATAAGCCCTTAGCACTGCGGGCACATGAACATCCCAGTCGTTTCTTTGAGCATTGCAAACCTTTGTGAGTGCGCTCTCCAATATTTTATTAAACACTTCCACCATCCCATTAGCCTGCGAGATATGGCGTGCTCTTCTGATGGTAAATCTGAAACTATTCTATCATTGTCCTGATTGTCTCATTGAGAAAGTGTGTACTGCAATCGCTCATTAGAATTTTTGGACAACCAAGCCTTGTCAGCACGTACTCAAAGATGAATTTTTCTGTTGTCACACTTGTACAATCCTTCATAGGTTGTGCCTCTGCCCATCTGATTAAGTACTCAGTCGCGATGATGATGTGCAGCACACTCGTCTTCTCCCCTGGAGGCTGAATTGGTCCTACAAAGTTAATCGCCCATTTCTCGAAGGGCTGTAGTGATATCTGTGGATTCAGCGATAGCTCATCCCTGTGCGAGGGTCTGCCTATCTTTTGGCATGCGTCGCATGCCCTACAATACGCTGTTGAATCTTTATGCAAGTTCCGCCACCATAACCCAACGCATAGAATCTTCTGCGCTATTGCTTTTCCTGCATAATGACCTCCTGCGGCTCCGCCATGAGCCTCATCAAGGATGTTGTTTTGTTCAAACTTTGGCACATAACATCACAATATTTCATCTGATCCCATTTTGTAGAAGTTCCCTGCAATGACAGAAAAGTCTGTCGCGTGCACCACCAGTTCCTTCTTCTGTTGGATTTTATATCCTTCCGAAGCTGTACTATCGTCAGGAAGTGTATAATATCTTCAAAGTGGTTTTCCGCGATGTGTACTGCAAAGAGCTGCATGTCAGGTATTCCTTCCTCCAAATTCGTAAGTTCCTCTCTTGTTTCAATGCATGACAGATGATCCGGTACAGCATTCAAGCGTCTTGGTTTCATAATAACTTCAAAATCGTACTGTTGGAACAACAACAACCACCTGCATATCTTCCCCCCCCAACACAAGCTTTCTGATGAGGTATTTTATTGTTGAATGGTCTGTATACATCTTAAAATGTATGCCCAACAAATAATGCCTGAACTTCTGGAGTGTGTACACCATAGCTAGTCCTTCATGCTCTATCATGGAATAATTTTTCTCAGCTTTGGGCAGCTTCCTACTTGCAAATGCTATAGGGTGATCCAAGTCCCCTTCAATGTCCTGTGTTAGTACTGCTCCTAGCACAAAACATGATGCGTCCACATGCACATGAAATTCCTTCTTCCAATCCGAGAAGACTAGGATCGATGCGGTGACCATTTTCTCCTTTAGCACATCCAAGCTCTTCTGGCATTCCTCATTCCAACAAAACGTAACATCCTTCTTTAACAATTTTTCCATCGGCATGGTGATCTAGGCATAACTCTTGATGACTTTCCTACAGTATCCCGTATGCCCCAATGTTTCACGCAACTGTTTCACACTCTTTAGCGCCTCCAAATTGATGATGACTGCGATCTTCGTAGGGTCTACCATCAAGCCTTGCCTGCATACCAAATGGCCCAGCAAGATCCCAAAAGGGACAAAAAACAAACATTTCTTCATATTGAGCGTGATTTGGTACCTTCGGCATGTATCTAGCATCAAGCGCAGACTTGCCACATGGTGCTTCACTAGTCCGAACATTGTCCAATCATCAAAGTATACTTCCAGAAATTTATGAATGAAATCCTTGAACGTCGCGATGACTACGCGTGAAAAGATCGCCGGCGTGTTCTTTAGCCCAAAAGGCATCACCGTATAATGGAAGCATTCCCATTCAGTCGTGAAGGTCGTCTTACTTCTATCCTCCGACGCGATCTTGATCTAATGGTACCCAAAGAACCCATTAGTGAACGAATATGCTTCATGGCCACCAACATTATCTAGGACCTCATCGGTGAATGGAGTAGGGAAGGGATCATGCACGCAGACATCATTCAACTTCCTAAGATCTACACATATCCTTATTTCTTCCTTCTGCTTCTTTTCCTGAACCATTATTGGGCTTACCCAATCAGATTCTTCCACTGGTTCAATAATACCTATTGCGAGCATCTTGTCTAACTCTAAGTGGACCCTTTCTTTATACTTCAGATTGAGGCAATAAGGTCTTTGCTTCACAGGTTTCATGTCCGGTTTTAGGGTGATCTTCATGACACCCATGTCCCCTATTATCCCTTTCAGATCTACAAACTTTGTGGGAAACAAATCCTGACATTCATGGAGTAGCTCGACGACCTTATCTACTCTCGCATCATCCCAGTAGTCCCTAATCTTTGCAAACTTCGACTCTGCCTCCTTGCCAATGTTCACCTACCTGGTTTTGAGCGGCTCAGTTATGTCTGGGTTCTCTAGTTGTGGTCCTTCAACTTCACGGTGTCCTTTAGTCTCTGGAATAGTAATCTTCCTTGGGTCTTTGTCTTCTTCTTCTGCTGTGACATTTTAGCACTCTAGCGTGTGGCTCAGCTGGGTGGTCCAATCAAGTTGAATAAAATCTAGAGGATCTTGTGGTATCTTGAAAATTGTCATCTTAACCTCCTGCAATGCTTCATTGATAGATTCGAATCCATCCTCAAAACTGAATGTCATAAAAAATCCCTAGCGCAAAATATCCCATTCTTCGTACCATGGGGGATTTTCCATCTCCAAGTACCAATTCATTGGTATAACATCCAAGGTATGAAAAAATAGATGGACCCATTCCGGTTGAGGCTTCGCTCCATACACTCCAGTCCATTTGGTCAAATGGTCGCACAGATCATCTCTCCCATCATATTTTTCTGTTAATTGCACCTTCAGATGACCAAAGCGTACCCTCATCATCCTCCTATATTCGAGCCAATCATCAAAACTATCTTTTTGTGTACCCCACCATCTTGCGGGTGTAGCACACAACGCCCAATCTAATGCCTGGAAGTGATGCTTCTCTGGTACTTCCCTTCCAAATGCATCCAAAAAGTGATTAACATCAATTAACCTGTCATAGAAAGGTAGATCTCTTACCTCTGATGATACACAGCACAATGACTTGGTCATCATATTACAACGTAGCGTAGATACTTCATGTAGTCGATTATGCCAGTGGTCCAGTTCTTCATTTGAATCTGATGTGCAGGAGCTCTCGTGGTCCCATGCAATACACCCGTCTGCTGTCGGATTCAGCCAATCTTGATCTCTCGTCGTTATCTTGTAAATCTAGTCCAAATTGTCATCACTTTCATAATTGCAGGCCAGTTCAGTATAGCCCGCTCCTTCTTCAAGGTCTAGTGGCACTGCTACACGGAGAAATTTCTTCTCAAATATCATCTTTTTCTTCTTCACGTTGATTACCCCATTCATGTTAGTGGCCCAATCGATCCCAAGGAGTGTGGGGTAGGGATTTCTATCATCCACAATCTCTACTACTTCAAAATCCGCTAGTGCATTAACGCCTTTGATATCAACTGTTACCCCCTGCAACCTCCCCATTGGGATGATTTTTTGTTGATTTTCCATCCTTAACTGAATAAGAGACCATTGTAGTGCAGGTCTCCCCATTCTTTCACATGTCTATTTGGGCAAAACATTCGCGTCGACCCCTAGGTCCAAGATAACCTGGTCTATTTCGTATTCTCCTATCTATGCAGTGAATCTCATCTCACATCCAGTCCTTGCCTTATGCTTACCAAGCTTTCTGACTACACGCGGTTCATTAGTAGCATTTTCCTTGCCAACACACCTATTGATCAATTCCTGTAGTCCCTTCACAACCTTACTATCATGGAGTGGTTTCATGTAGGTCTCCATGAACGTGGTAATCATGGATGGGTCCATCTCTTCAATCGATTTCTCGTGACTCCCTCAGGTAGAGGCCTCAGAGAAACTTTTCTTTGCTTCCATAAATGTTTCTTTTACGTGTTCTAGATTGTAGGTTTTAACCCCGTACAGAAATTACCTGCATACGAATTCTAAATGACAGGAAAAATAAAAATGCGAGAGCAAAACACATAAAACACATATACACAGAGATTTCCCACTGGATCTCAAAACCGAGACTACCAGCTTGATTTTTCATTATTTTCCTTTCAATGTTACAATACATATTTATACATGCGAAGCATCCAATACCATGGACCGAAAACCATCGCGTCCAAAACCATGGACCGAAAACCATCGCGTCCAATACAAAACTGTT
>APFE031676973.1:83373-121190 GCA_000404065.3 Pinus taeda | reverse complement strand
CTTTCAATGTTACAATACATATTTATACATGCTGAAGCATCCAATACCATGGACCGAAAAAACCATCACGTCCAATATCATGGACCAAAAAAAACCATCGATCCAATACCATGGACCGAAAACCATCGCGTCCAAAAAACATGTGCGAAAATCATGCACAAAACCATAGGTGGGTCCGCCCAACCTAACATAGGGTCCAAAACCAAAATTTTCCGGGCCGCTGCCCCGGACCCCATAAAGTGGGGTTACGGGTACCCCTCAAACCCCTTGTTAACTATGTGGAAAGAGTATAACACAACCCAACATAGATCAAACCCAGTCTCCTTTTTAGGTGCTTTATGGACCCACTTGCCTTCTTCGCGCTGCTTCCCCTTATCCTCACCTGTCGTCACTCCACTACGCAACACAATATTTAACTTGGAGTCTTCCTCATGAGGCTGAGCCCTCGTCATTTGCAATTTCTGAGTTGGATTCTGAAGCTATGCCCCCTTCTCACATTATTTTGGCTAACATTATAAGGCAATCCTCCGTCACATGGTCAAACTGATTACAATAGTGACATGACAGTTGTGTCAGATTCAGGAAGTATCGTGCATAGTGTCCTAGTCCTCCACAATTGTAACAAATAATATGCCCTCGACCTCTACCAGGTCCTCCTCCACCTCGGCCTTGTCCGTGCCCTTGATACTTGCCTCGCACTCCCCTAGCGCCTTAGTCTAGAGGCCATGTTTCTGCCTACACCCTGTATGCAGTTGTTCTTTCCATCATTAATTCGTAACTTTGGCAATTGCACACATCATGACCCACAAATTGATAAAAGTTGCAGAAGACTTGTTGCGATGTCTGTACGAATTTTTGTAGCAAATGGCAATTATCTGTTGCATGTTTCCCAACTACCTGACAGATAGCACTCCATAGCACAGGCCCTGTACTTGGCCCTGCTACAGCTTCCGGCCTCAGAGGAATTGGTCCCCCTGATGCAACATAATTTGTGAAAACATGACAGTGATCTTTGTCATGCCCCTGGCTTTTGCACTTTAGGCATCACACTTCTTTGCGCGCCTCTAGCCGAGCTGTTCTGTCTTTCTTCAGGCTTTGCATTTCGAGGCAAAGGTTCTGCAACTACGCGTGAATCTATTGAACCCCCAGATTAACATCCTGCATTAGTGTCTCGTGCAACCTCATCGTGATCTCCAGAGCTTCCTCCTAGGTCCCGATCTTCTATTGTGATAGCACAACCCTCAGGTGAGGCTGGAGTGAGGCCACAAGACCTTTGCGGTGCTTCCCATCAGTCAGATTCATGTGGCTTCACGAATCGTACACTTCAATATTTGATCCAAATCATAGGGCATCTCTCTAGGCTTCATCATGATCTCCTTGAATCCCACAATTGATTGCACCTCAGACCTAGGTCTACTAAATTCCTTATTCAACGCGGGTTGGATATCGACCAACGCGGACGTCGGATTATTAGTGCAGTACTTAATGTACCAAGTTAGTGCGCAGTCCTGAAAAGCACTAACCAATGTTTCTTTCTTCACTTGATCATCCGTGGTACCCTGAGCTTCCTATACAGCCTTCACGACGAACCAAAACTGGTCCGGATCTTCATTTCCTACACCGTTGAACATAGGTAGCTTTACAGAGTTTTCCATGTTGAATGGTGGCGGAGGTGGTGGAGGTGTGGGTGAAGGGGTAAGCGGTGGAGGTGAGGATGGAGGTGGTGTAGGTATTAGCGGGAATCCATGTCTTATCAATTGAATAACGCTCAACGAAGAAGCATGTGCTGCTCCTTCGTTGTCACTCAGAGGAGGCTCAATCAATGTGCTATATTCAAGGCCTTTTCTTCCACCGTCCCTGAAAGTCCTTCCCCTTCGCGTAGCCCCAAACACAAAGGTAACTGCATAACCCTCTTTTCACACAAGAGCATCTTAATCCAACTATTTAATGATTTCAAATACTTACCTCATGGCCCCTTGAAGAAGCGGTGCTCTGCTTCACTGTAAATGACCGAAGTATCGACTACGAACTTTGTCACAAACCCTCCTATGATACGGTTGAGCCAATGATCGAGAGCGCACATGATCTTATCTTCAAAGGCTTCCAATTTCTGCACTAACTCCGGGGTCCAGACAATCGAACTGTCAAACCTCCACCTCCCTTGGCCATCTGCCAATTTCGTGATCCACTCATATAATTCAACCAGGAAGGAACATAATAAGATTTCTTTTATCTCTGTGTACAAATATCTTTCCAACCATTGTTCTTTAGTAAATCATGGATTCCTATTGTCTTGCATCGTGAATTCATAGATCTTTCTATCCAACCAGTTTTCAATATACTTCTTAGTTGGATTCCAATGATGCGACATCACACATCTCGTTATGCAGATCCTGGTCCTAGCAACGGAACATTTGTTGGCTTGATGGGCCTTGACCCAGGTTCAACATTAAGCAACCAAGCAAATCCCTACACTACTGGCCCTTTCGTTATCAATCCGTGGAGTGCAGACTGAAGTATCACCCGAAGCAGTATGGGGCGATGCAGGGACCAAATTTTCGCACCTTGAGATGGTTGTGATGTCGGTTATTTTCCCTAACCTTCCTTCACATAGATTGATAAGACCTTTATGGCTTATCAAAGTACTTCTCTTATTCATCCTCGAAGCCTTCGCTAAAGTCTCCAGTCATCCTTCACAAGCCCTAAATAGATAGATCAGGAACTTACGCGCCCCTGTAATTACTCTTACTTTTGTATCTACCTAGATTTGCTTAAGTATTGGTTACTTTAACATGCATTATGGTTAGCTTCGCGTAAACATATATCTCTACTTGCAGTCCAATAAAACAGAGGAACTTATAGATTCACACATCAGAGTAGCATTAAAACATAAACCTAGCATTCAACATAACATAATCGCATGCAATGAATGGAAGTAAAATACACAGGTAATTTTAGAATACTCTTCTTTATTATTGACTCAAATATCCAGTACAAACTTTGACTACCCTGCACACACAGCTGCAAGGGTCCGTGCACTCAATTGCAAACTTCTACCCTAGGTCTTTGCGCACTCAGCTGCAGAGCCTCTTCCTATGCTAAGACTCTTCGCCCTTAGCTCTCCCAGACCCATTACATTCATCAACACCAAGTATCAACTATGAACTCCACTATCTTAGACTCCTCTAAGACCTCATTTTTATACAATCCCATGGTCCGCGGACCATGGGTAGATCTCTAAAGCCGACATGATTTTACACAAAAGAAGGGAGGAAACCCTTTATTGTCTCACATCTTCGCACTCCGCGACCACAAAATTCAGAGAATTTACATAAAAACTTGGCCTTTAGCCCCAAAACTTGGGATTTTAACCCCAAAATTGACCCCAAGGGACCCACTCCCAACAATAAATTTAGTTTCATATACAAAATTGTTCATCTGTATCAAAGATAACATAAAATATATTAACAAAAATACATTATGTTGGTTTTTGTAGATCATAACCACTAAAAAACTCAATAGTGACAATCCATTAATTCATATTCCTCTCTATCCACAAATTTTGGGATATTGAAATAACCATTAGGGAGATCCAAAACTTCCTTAAAGAGAGAATTTACTTTTGAGTTGTGCTATTTAAGCACATGATAGAAAGATAACCATTCAGAGGAGAGCATAACCTTTTGAATGTCCTGAAAATAGTCTACAAGAAGACATTTTCAACTTCAACTTTCTTGTTTTCCCAATCAATCACCAATATTGAATCCCCCATCACTTGTAATTTTTTAACATTTTTCAAAGAAAAAGAGAAGCATTCTTAAGGCTATAAATTATGCTCAATTATTAGTCACATGACCTGGATCATATAAAACATGCATGAAGTGAGAATGATTAAGATATACAACTACATCAATCCTACAAATAGGGGGAAGGCCCTGAGAAGTGCCATCAAAGAAACTCCATGGTTCTTGGAAATCCAATGAAGGCATTACCTGATTTATCCTCTTCTTCTTTTGTTTTGGATCCTATATAATCAAACTCATTGTAATTTAGACCCAGATATCAGATGAATTGAAACATTGGAATTTCTTGAACACAAAATCCCATATATGAGAATGCACATAAATTCTTCAAATTGGGCTACATATTTATCCTCGCTTGAAGCCTTCATAAAATTGACCAGGTTTGATTGAATCCAACTAGCTTGTCCACCAAGCTCAAAAACCATCTTCCCGGATACCTACAATCTCTATGGACATAAAATTAAGATATGAGAAACAAATGCTTCAGAAGATATACATAGAGGACATCTATTTGGGCCAACCCATCCCCTTTTCAACCCATTATCCCTGGTAAGGAGTTTTTTGTTTAGAATAAGTAACATGGTGATTTTACTTTTTAATGGGCATGGAGCTTCCATATAGAGCTCCAACACCACTTTGAATTCACTATAAAAAAGATTTGACATGTGAAAAATATCTAATTTTTGCTGTGAAATCACCATTACACGTGTTCTTTGATCACATAAGTTCATCCTCAATTTCGTTTCTCAATGTAATAAAGTTGGATACAAGAAGGCTAAAATAGTTCTCCCACCCTAAAACTTATGGCTTTGATAGCCCTAGAATTGACGAAGGATTTCCATCTATTGTGAACCCATAATTAGGGAGATTGAGCCTTGGCATTAGAGAGAAAGAAAATCATAGCTTGATGCAGCTACTTGAGAAGAGATTTAGAAAAATAGAATTCATATCCTACCCCAAGTCGAGGGTCCTTCCCTAATTTCACCTCATGCCATTTCCTATATACCACATCATTAAGGAACCTATTTAGGGAAAAACCAAAATGAGTGTTTTCCATACATTAGAGCCCTTTGTAGATTTTTTTGGGTTACCTGAACCATTCCTCAAAAGAAAAAGAAGGGAAATACTTCAATTTCATGACTATTTTACAAAGATAAGTGTTGTGAACTACTTGCCAAAGACTATGAGCTTCCAAATCTTTATTGAAATGGAAAATATTTTTGATCCCCCAACCTCCAAGCTTTTTTGGTAGGTTGACATTGTCCCACTCAACTCAAGGGATTATGCCTGGGTGACAAGCACCAATACATAAGAAGTGGAAACTAATCTTGTGAATCTTGGTAATATGCCTTTGGGGACATAAGCAATCAACATCCAATATATAGGAATACTTTTAAGAACAACTTTATGAAGGGTAAGCTTCCATCCTCTAGGAAAAATACGATTGACCCAAAACAAGATTCTAACTTCTAGTTTTATAGAGCCACAGTTATCAATGCACATATCTGTAACAATTTGGCTTGGGGAAGAAACCAAGATATTTAAAACCTTCATCTAAAGATTTACGTAGGAATAGGATTTTTTTTTTTTTTTTGTCAAGAAAATTGACTAGATAGAGTGTGGGAGATAAACCATGATTGTGCAATATATACCTCTATCCTCGAAGCCTTATAGAAAATATCCAACATGAATTTTAATGTTGAAAGGTCTTGCAAAATTCCAATATAGAAAACTAAAAAATTATCTACAAAAAGTAGATGGGAAAGGAATTTACTATCAACTACCTTGATACCTTTGAGAATACCCTTGGATTGTGTCTCCATATATAATTTATTGAGATATTCAACTACTAAAAGGAATAGTAATGGAGAGAGTCGACATCCTTGATGCAACCATCAAGAAATCTTGATGAAAGGGATACAAATCCATATATCAACACTGCATAAGAGACAAATTGTAAATACCCTTACAATGTGGATTCCTATTCTTAGCTTGAGCATAACTAGCCATAGGAAAGTCTAGCTCACTCGATACACCTAAGAAAATCCTATTTTGAGGGCTATAGTTGGGATATTTTGATGGCTATTCAAGATTTTTATAAAGTGAATTGCTTCATGTGCAAGAAAGACTACATCATGAATCTCCCTGTCATGAAGAAAACCAAATTTCTCTTATGAAATTGTGTTATTGAGTATTGGCTTTACTCATTGAGCTATGGTCTTGTATATTATGTTATAGATTACATTACAACAGGATATTGTCATGTAATCATCAAAAGTAACCTCGCTTTTTTTTTTTTCGGGTATGAGCATGAGAAAGGTAGAATTGAATGATACCAATACCTTTCCATATTCTTGTGATTATAACAACACTCAGGAGATCATCCTTGAGTAACTTATAAAAAGCACATATATTCTACAAAAAAGCCATCTGGATTTGGAAATTTGTCTCAGTACATGGAAAAGTAGCAACCTTGTCCTTTTTTTTGAGAGTTCTTGTTCTAAATCTTGATTCATTCAAGATTCCTTTCCTCTATAATCATTGAGAAAATTTAGAAATACCTCTAAAATTTCTTCAATAGGGCATCCAATTGGATCTTTTAATAAAGCTTCAAAGTGCCTTATGATTTCAGAAGCCTTGTCCTTAAAATATTATACTAGCAATCCATCATCTTTCTTTATTTTCCATATAGAGTTTACATTTTTCTTAAAAGATGCAAATTGGTGGAAGAGCTTCGTGTCTCCCTCCTTTATCCGAATTTCTTTACTTGTTAGCCTCGGTTCAATTCCCTATTTTTCAACCAGGACTAACTTGTCATCTCTATGGTGTGAAGACTAGAAAAAATTGCAATATGAAAAAACAACATTCACATTTGATTTGAATAGGTTTTTTATACCTTGTTCCATTTATTTCAGTTGTGCTTTATTTTTCTCTCTATAAGTGAGAGACCCTTTTTTTTTTGGTAGTTTCCTTTAGCCTCGTAATGTTCTTTGAAATTGAGCCATATACATAAATGTGGATCAATTTAAATTTTATTTAATACATCATGAAATATACTTATTTTGATACTTTTGTTGGTTATTGTTACTTTTAATGTCCACAATCTACATAAGGATACAACGTTATATTTTGTTGATAAATTATGACTTGAACGAATTAAGTTGAGTTGACAACTCCATAGTATTTTTTTTGTAAGTTGACATTGTATTACATATTATATTGATTACATTTGTATTACATATTATATTGATTACATTGTTCATCCAGGTAAGACTTGAACTCGAAACTTTTGGAAACCAAAGTCTTTGTTTACACGACCATCACCAGTCAGGATGCCTCACCTAGGCTAAGTTGACAACTACATAATGATATAGAAGCTAAGATAATCTATTGTTATATAAATAATATGTATCTAACAATGTAATATTAAATGATTGTACAAATACATTAGGATATGCATTGTTTGGTGTCCATAATCTTTAGTTTTACAATGTATACCTTGTTTTAAACATCATTTGATGAAATAATATAAGGGGTTTATTGTTTATTAAATTTGTCCTTTTAAGTTGTAGAGACTATACTAATTAGCTTGTTATGTATGTTATAAAATTCAATGGGCATTAACGGGCCTGGAGTCAACTATGGAGGAGGAGTGCTTGATAAATTCCCGACATTCAATAATGACCTCAGCGTAGAAAGAATTCAACCTCACAAGCAGAGTGCAGGTTACTTGCATTGTGGATATTTTCATATCCTTCACTCTTCCAGGTTCACTGTACATAGTGCCCATTATAATTCGGTTGTGTTTTGGAGCTCACTGGACTTTAATGCATGTTGTCATCTCAAAGATATCTGGTCTCAAGTATTATGCCACTCTTTTGTAATTTTGGATTGGTTGTGAGCCCCTTGGGATCATATATTTTGTTTGTGAGACTTGTGTCACACTTGTGTGAACAAGAGACAAGAAAGCATTGCACTTCTCTCGGCACTTGCTCATCTAAGAGTGTGCTTACATGTACTAGGCATAAATGTTTTTAGCTTTCATTATAAATCTATTTCTTTAATCACCTAGAAAATGAAAAGTTTATCTTAGAATGATTATTCATTCATCACAATAAGAATTCATCATGGCAAGAGGTACATGAGTGCGGGGGAATCACATTCTCTGCAGTTCCACATTCAATTATGTGCTTATCTGATATCTTGCGAGCGAAAAGATTCTACCCTTTTGTTGCACCCAACTACCTCATCCAACTCAGCTTAGGCATGTTTCATTTTCTTCGAATTTTATGAGTTCTGCCATCGCCCACTCAATTGTCGTCATAATGGGGTCACTTCCTACCCCCATATATGTCCACAAGAAATTAACCATAAGAGATTACTTTGACAAAGTTTGAATTCTTCCTCCATACCTTTGTACTCTGCACAGTGTATCAAAGTTATAGAGATTTGTTTAGCCCTGCCCCACCCCCTCATTTCTTCCTCCGCACCTACGTACTTCGCACAATGTATACATGTTATTGAGATTTCTTAAGTTTCAACCTCCCACGGTCCCTTTATCCCCCATTGCGCCTAGGTAAGGGACTTGGAACCCTGTTAGTTCTTGCATCATTAGGTAGAGGAGTAGTAGAGTAAGGCATAATGTTAGAGCACTCACTGATAGGATGACCACTCACAAAATTAGTTTTTTTTTTTAACTATTTGTTAGGTATTGGCAAATACCGAAAATAAAATGCCCTCCACCAAGGGAATTATGTCACATCTTAACCAATGGAAAATTAGAAATAAGATTTCCGTAAATTAGAAAATTTATTTTGAATTTACCTAAAAATAAAAATACTAAACATTTTTACAGAAACTTTGGTTAAAATTGCAAAAACTCAGCAAAATAATGAAGAGCCAATGAACTTTGACTACAAGTCAGATGCCATAGTCCCTTTGACAGCAAGGAAAATGCAATATAATATATGTACATCAAAGAGTCTTTCCACCCTTATCATTTTGACACCATAAAAAGATGATGAACCTATTATAAGCACTGGCCATGAATCCATTATAAGCAACTGGCCATAATCTCCAATAACCTTAAACCCATAGGTATTAAATTTTGATAATTCTACCTAAAACTTTGATAATCGCATAAATTTTATAAAAACATTCTATATTAAAAAAAAATAATAAAAGTAAATTATATCAATTTTATTTTTAATCACATTCAAATAAGTTGTTGAAATTTTGAAATAACTAATTACGTGACAACCTAATATAAAAGAGAGGAGTCATCTACGAAGGCGGAGGAATTGCCAGGATCGTCAAAAGTGGCTGGAATCCAAGCAAAAAAATTTCAAAAAATCTTGTAGAGGCAATGTTGATGGTGGAAATGGATTCAACACCATCAAAAACGTCCAGGACACCTAAAATTTTGAAGTTTAACAACTATAACTTAGATGTACAAAAATCTTTGCCAGATTTTTTCAAAATATGACCAAATATTTCATAACTTTCTAGACCAAAAAACAGTCTCATTAAATTACGGCTAAAAGAAATGTTCACACTATATCATTAAATATTTAAATATAATTTTTTTACTCTTTGACTTATTTAAAATTATTCAAAATACTATAAATAATACGAAAGATTATCAATAACATTGATAAATAATATATAACATTTTTACAACAAAAGGGGGTTTCCACGCCCCTATGGCGGTAAAGTCTAAAAAATTATAATTTTAAAACATTTATGAAAAAAAATCATATCAATGTCATTTTTAATCACATTCAAATAAGCTAGTGAAATTTTGAAATAAGTAATTGCATCGAGCTCATCCATAACTAAATATAAAAGAGTTGTTCACGGTATATCGTGTTAGTTATATAAAAAAAAATTTAATCAAAGAAATTACAAAATAACTTAGGAATCAGAGGGAGGATTTTCAGAGTAAATTAGTGAATCTAGCATTTTTTTTGTTATGAATTTTTTATTTTTTATTTTTATTTTTCTTTCTTTTTCTGGGTAATTGTTTAAGTATTAAATTTAATTATTTATATTAAATAGTTTTTTATTAAATGATATTGACAGAAATAGTTTGGCGTTTGTCTTTCTGTTTATCAAGTAAGTACTGAGTCCAACATCTTTCTTTATTGGTATTAGAGTCTCTTACTGATTCTGTGATATGTGAGAAGTAATATAAACTATAGACAGAGTCTGAAGCAAGCCAGGGAGCTTTCGCACCGCTTTTGTTCTACAATTGCGAATTAGATAAAAGCTACTTTAGTCCATCTCTGGTTTAGTTTATATTCTAAGTTTCTTCTGTGTGTTTCAAATGGATCATATGATAAAATCATTTTCTTTGGTAAATAGAACAAGGATTGGCAAAGTAAATAGTAGAGAAGCTGAACATGATATAGAGGAACAAGCCATAAAAGATCCTTCAAAATGGAATCCTCCCGAGTTAACCAGCTCTTAGGTCTATAAGGACACTACTATGCAAGTACTTACCAAGAAAATCATACTCAAAGAAGTAGAATTAAAAATACGAATCTCAGGAGAAGCAACCCAAATAGTTGGCCTAAAATTGTTTCAGGAAAAAGAGTTACAAAAATTTCAAGAGTATGTTAAGGCCAAAAAATATGCCTATATACATTTTGGGGGCACCAGATTAGGTTTAGTACCTTTATTTAAAAATGGGATCAATGCTCCAGCCTTAGCAGAATTGTTTGACTCCAGACATTTAGATTATGAACAAGCTAGAATAGGGTCAATCACAGGTAATCTAATTGCAGGATGTTAATATGGAACCATTTACCCAAACTATACAATGAGCTTATCTGATAAGCATCTTAAGGATGCATGGAAGTTAATGATAGGGGTGCAACATCTAAAAATGTTTCCAGAATCCGAATATCTGTCAATAATTATGCAAGCCTCTTTTCAGTTAACTAATACAGCTCATCCTAAGATGAAACAACCCATTCTTAAAGATTGTGTTACAAGAGGACTAGCAACAGTAGAAGCCCAAGGAGTAACCTACGATGAAGTAGGTTTACCAGAAAGTTGGTATTTTGAATATAAAGAAGCAACCAAGGCAGTAAAGAAAGATAAACATCCCCAAAGGATAGCTTATTCAGAAGGGAAAATCCAAATAATTCCTTCTCATATAGATTAGATAGAAAGGCCTATCGTTATACCTCTAAGGTTATCTATAGATAATCCAAGAAATATGATAGAAACAGATAAACCAAACCAACTAAGCAGTAACATGTCATATAAGTCAAAAAATAGTAATCACTTGATTATACTAGAGGAAAAGCCATTTATGTTAAAAGCATTTCGATTCAGAGGAGTGATGTTTCAAACATCTGAAGAGCCAAAGGTACCTAAGGGATATAGATCATTATATGAATCTGATAGTCAAATGTGTTTACCAAAAGGATACCAAGCTTTAAATCAAAAGGCATTTAGAACATCCTCATCTTCTATCCCTTAAGCAGAAGAATGGCAATTTCAAGGGAAAAGATTTCATAGAGGTGGAAAATGGCCACCTAAGACAAAATATTGTACTACCAGTGACAATAAGTCACAACAGCTAAAAACAAGAGCCGATTGTGCTCCTTTATTAAAACATGCAACTACATCTCCAAAATATCTAAACGAATCTTATCAGATCTCAAATCATCTGTCAAACTGGTGCAATCATGATTTTGAAGCAGTAGATGATTTAGGATGTTAGGGTGAAGAGATATTGCAAAATTTAAAGTTAGTTCGAGATAATCTAACTTTAGACAGGCAAGCACAGGAAGAACGTAGAAAGAAAAGGGAACTTAAGAAAAAGAAGAAATCTAAATCTAATCAATTTCAAAATTTGGGCTCATGGCAATATTTTAAGTAGGATGATTCAGAGGTCTCTAATTCTCAGTCCATCCTCGAACCAAAAAACACTGCAGTATTTTCTTTTCTGAGGGGGAAGGAATAAAAAAGATATCAAAAGAAATACTAAAATATATGACTTCAAAAAAGGAAACTTAAAACTAGAAGAAGCAGCAAAGAAAATTCCTAGTTTTATAAGACCCAGTCTCAATAAAGCTCATATTTTCCATTCAATACCAAAGTATCCAAAGATAGAACAAGATCTAATGGCATCAAATAGCAATGACTACATTCTAGATCTAGATCATTTAGAGAATCTTGAAGACTCAATAAGAGTATGGATTGGTGCTTTATGGCAAATGCAATTAACAGCTAAGTTGGATAATGCTTCAATATTTAGCGTGGCAGAAAAAAAGGATAACTGCTATAGTCTATATTTGGTGGCAAGGACCATCACAGGCTGAACGAGAAGAAGTCATAAAAGCAGGATTGCCAATATTTGAGAAATTACCGAGAACCCAGTTCTGTATAGAGCTAGAGGACTCAAAGAAACAAACTATGGTTGATTTAGCAAGAATGGAGCTAAAAGATGCCAAACATCTCGATGAGTACTCAAAAGAATATTTCATGTTGGTAATGACTACATAATTGAGCAATGATTTAATGACTAAGGTCACATATTTATCAAAACTCCCAAATAATATAGGTGACTTACTGTTAAAAGATCTAGAAGAAAAAGGTAAATCTTTGCAAACAATCTATTGGGTAGATCTTATAAATCATTGTAAGCAGAAATTGAAATATCTCTATTGGCAAAAGAATGCTCAAGAAATTGCTACAAAACCTTCACAGGAATGTTGCAAAGAACTTCTCCCATGGACGCCTATTAGAAAGAAGCATCATAAAAAGAGAAGGTATGGGAAATACAAAGTAAGAAGGGTAGCAAATCCAAAAAAGCCGTTTCCAAAATATAGATATTTTAAAAGAAGAAATACTCCAGTAAAATTTGGATGTTGTTTTATTTGCAAAAACAAAGGGCATTTTGCTGCTAAATGTCCAAAAAACACATTGTCAAAATTAAAGAAATGTTTGGAAATTGATGAATTTATAGATGATTCGTCTATTGTAGATAGCGATGATGATTGCTCTGAAGTTTTTATGTTATCTGAAATTATATCTGAAGCAGATGATACAGAAGAAGAAAATGATATAAATACAAAACAAAAAATGAATATTTGTATCAGTTCAGATTGTGAACTAGAATCAGAATAAGAAGAATTAGAAGACTTAAGCATTTCAGACTTCAGTGAAACAGAGTATGAATCAGAAGAATTAGAAGACAAAGAATCAGAAATAGAGGATGAAGCATAAATATATATAAGATCAGTCAAAGGTAAAGAAATAGTGAGTGATATCTATTCAAAAGCTCCAAGCCTTTGCCCTGTTCCAAAAAACATTGGTCGTTCAACTTATTTTGATTATTCTAATTAGTATGATGTAAAGGATGAAAGTAATTTGATGAAGAAAATTGTTAGAGCCAATGATTTCTTGTACATAATAGTAGGATAACAGTGAGGTAATAGTTGGATTGAAGTTGATGCTTTCATTAGTTCTAGAGGATCTAATAATCTAGCAAGGCCAAGCCTATTCAAATCCTCTTGGAAGCCATTAAAAAATCTCATCAATTTAGAGACAATTGGAGGCAATATTACCTTTAACACATTATGTAGTTAATATTCCAATGAGAGTAGGAGGGAGTATTATAAAAATTTCAACCATCCAGTATTATGATCAGTGAAGCAGTCTGACATTGGGTATTCCATTCATAACATCTGTTCTCCCAATGACAATCACCGGAGACAAAGTAATATGCAATATTAAGAAAAAAGAAATATGTGTAAATAGGATATCTCTAGCAAATTCAGAAGTAAAAAATAAAAAGATGAACAAGAAACCCAAAATGAGAAAGCAAGAAAATGATAGCAATGATTGGCAAAAAGTGTTGCAGAACTATGAAACAAAGGAAAAACAACATCTTAACAAAGGAATCAGAGAAGACAATTGGTTAGAAGAACAAAAAGAAATACAAAAGAAGCTACTTAAATTTTGTTCCAGCAATCCTCAAGAATTCTGGCATAGAGAAAGTCCAATGCAAGACATAGAGACACTCCATGACAATGGAGTTCAAGGAGGTATAATTCCTTGCACACCTCAGGATGAACAGGAAATGAAAGCACAAGTATGAGAACTACTTGCACTTAAACTTATTGAAGAATCAAGTTCTCAATATTCATGCTCAGTTTGCATTGTAAGGAAACATGCAAAAGTGGTTAGAGGAAAGGCCATATTGGTTATCAATTATAAACCACTTAATGCTATTACAAGAGATTACAAATATCCGCTCCCGAGACAAGAAGTTATAATGCAAAAGATTCAGAAATCCAAGATATTCTCTAAATTTGACATGATGAGTGGATATTATCAAATTCAGATCAGACCAGAAGACAAGCATAAAACAACATTCTCATGTCCAACGGGATTCTTTCAGTGGAACGTCATTCCCTTTGGTCTAAAAAATGCACCTGCTTTCTTTCAAAGAAGAATGGATAGCATTTTTCACATGTATGATTTTATAATTGTATATATAGATGATATTATGATACATAGTGAAAATATAGAAGAACATATTCTACATCTATATATTTTCATGAAAGAAATAGAAGCCCATGGAATTGTATTATCAGATAAGAAGATAGAGTTGTTCAAAGAGACTATCGAGTTTCTTGGGATTATTATAATCGATGGAAAAATCCAAATGCAACCTCATATTGTACAAAAAAATCCAGTTTTCCGGATGAGTTGGGATACAAAAATCAGATTAAAAGATTTTTAGGAATACTAAAATATGTACATAAATATATTCCTTTGTTATCAGAAAAGACAAAAAATATCAAGAAATGCTTAAATGGTGGATGGAGCAGTGCTGCAACTATAGCAGTTCAACAAATCAATAAAGAAGCTCAGAGCTTGCCAAAGTTCAAACCTCCAGGTAATGGATAGCTCATTTTACAAACAGATGCATCAGATGAATTTTGGGGGGGTAGTTCTCATCGAAAAAGGAGAAAATAATGAAGAACAATTCTGTGCCTACAAATCAGGAGAATTCTCAGCAAGTCAAAAGAATTATTTTACAGCAGAAAAAGAGGCTTTGGCCATATTCAATGGAGTGCAAAAATTTGAATTATATCTTGCACCAGTACTTTTTATTATCATAACTAATTGTAAAAACTTTCAGTATTTTTTAAATGCAAAAATTGGGTGACAAATTGCTAGAGGAAGACTCTTATCTTGGTAGATCTGGTTTCAACAATATGGTTTTGAAATACAATGGATACTAGGGAACTCCAACCAGTTAGCAGATGTGCTAAATAGAGAAATGAATAAGATGTTTAGGGTTGACATCAAAGATGACTGCCAATATACATTGGAAAAAATACTTCACAGGCTTGAACAACATTTACCAGAGATCACAATAGAAATTAAAAAAGTGGTAGGATTAAGGCTCAGAAGAAATGAATGGATAAATCAAATCAGAGGTTATCACACCAAAAATATTGATCCGCAGTTGGGCATAAATGCAAAACTCTGTAAAATATATCCATGTGAAGGTATGAAGATCAAAATCCTTTTTTGAGCTCTGACAAACATGTGGTCCGTTCCTTGGACTCCACATATGATAAATATTTTGAAAACACTTAACTACTATCAATTAGTAGGATGTGTTGATTTTGGCTTAGGAATTTATAATTCTACAAGATTTTTAGATGAACATAAAATTCCCATTCAGAACGAAATCGCTAGATGGCTACTTTCTCTTAGAATCCCAAATCTATGGGATCAACTACATCAAACCTTTCAACAAAGTTGTGGGGGAAGATTATAAAGGAGATGACAAATTTCCAATGTTCAATCTAATAGAAGAACATGCAAATTGGATTATGAAAGAAGGAAGATGTATAAAGAAGACAAACAAAAGAATATCTCAGTGTATAGAAAGATCTCTAAAATATTTGAGATTACAGTCTACACCATCGGAAACAATCAGATTAATAGAAGAATTAAGTTTAAATCCTTTTGATCTGCTATGGGCAGAATCATAATCCAAACCAAAGGCTTTCAAGTTAATCAACAATAAAAAGTTAATTCAGGAATTTTATGACTGGTTTAAAATTTTTCCTGGAAAGCCATTAACTCATAAAAAATCCATTATCCAAGAAGCAGATAAAATAATTGAAGACATAGCAGTTAAAATAATAATTAATGTTAAATCATTAATTACATTGTTGATTTGTTCAGGGATTTGGAGTATGACACATTATGTCTTATTTGCCTGTTGGTAACATCTGGAAGTTGCAGCCATAAGATAATAATTGGATTCAAAAGGATGAAGTTAATATGATTTGTTTGCAATGGATAAGGAAGTCTATAGACAGAAACGTTGAAGTTTCTGACTTGACAGGTTTGAATTCCTAGTAGATCATGTGAAGCATCTCTGTGCAGACAAAATTTGGATCCAAAGTTTTGAGATAGATAGTTTAGCGCATGCAGATGATCTAAGCAAAGGAAAAATATTGGATATGATGAGAAAAGAAAAAGAAAAGATTGAAGAAGGACAATCATCCACCAAAGATGCTCATAAACAGGAAAATTCAGCTCCACCTTGGTACAAAGATGCCTATAAATAGGAAAGTTCAGCTCTATCTTGGTACAAAGATTCCCAAGCTGGCACCATGCTTGAAGAAACTGACATCGAATATTTACTAATGGATCTTGAACAACAAAAAGCAGAAGATGCTGATATGACTTGTGATAATTGTAACATGGACCCTTGCGTCTGTGACGATAGCCACAGTGGATACTTTTGTACAAAGAATATTTTGCCTTTTCTTTTTGAAAGATTGAGTAGACACTATGTGGGTACGAGTCCGGGCAAGACCCTCAATCATTCAGATTCTTAGGCTAAGTTTGAAATCCAGATTTAGAATCCGAAGAGACTTCTCTAGTCTATAAATAAGTGTTTTGAAATGAGAAGGCATCGTGAGGTGTGCTCTCACATTATGTTGTTCACATGGTATGTACATGTTTGCTTGATTTAATATAGAAGCCCGTTGGGCTGCCTATTTGAGGACAATTCTGTATTTCTCAAAAGACCTTTGGAGAGTATAAGGCGAAATGTGAAGACCAGTGGTGTGGTGGTTGTTTTCGCGTCTCTCGGTGAGAGAAATAGCCTGGCGTTCGTATTTCCATTTATCAAGTAAGTACTGAGTCCAACATCTTTCTTTATTTGGTATCAGAGGCTCTTACTGATTCTGTGATCTGTGAGAAGTAATATAAACTATAGATAGAGTCTGAAGCAAGCCAGGAAGCCTTTGAACTGCTTTTGTTCTACAATTGCGAATTAGATAAAAGCTACTTCAGTCCATCTCTGGTTTAGTTTATATTCTAAGTTTCTTCTATGTGTTTCAAATCAATTGTATGATAAAAGCATTTTCTTTGGTAAATAGAACAAGGATTGACGAAGTAAATAGTAGAGAAGCCGAACATGATATAGAGGAACAAACCATAATAAATCCTTCTAAATGGAATCCTCCCGAGTTAACCAGCTCTCAGGTCTATAAGGACACAACTTTGCAAGTACTTACCAAGAAAATCATACTCAAAGAAGTAGAATTAAAAATACGAATCTCAGGAGAAGAAACCCAAATAGTTGGCCTAAAATTATTTCAAGAAAAAGAGTTACAAAAATTTCAAGAGCATGTCAAGGCCAAAAAATATGCCTATCTACATTTTGGTGGCATCAGATTAGGTTTAGTACCTTTATCTAGAAATGGGATCAATGCTCTAGTCTTAGCATAATTGTTTGACTCCAGACATTTAGATTATGAACAGGCTAGAATCGAGTCAATCACAGGCAATCTAATTGCAGGATGTCAATATGGAACCATTTACCCAAACTATACAATGAGCTTATATGATAAGCATCTTAAGGATGCATGGAAGTTAATGATAGGGGTGCAACATCTGAAAATGTTTCCAGAATCCGAATATCTGTCAATAATTATGCAAGCCACTTTTCAGTTAACCAATACAACTCATCCTAAGATGAAACAACCCATTCTTAAAGATTGTGTTACAACAGGACTAGCAACAACAGAAGCCCAAGGAGTAACCTACGAAGAAGTAGGTTTACTAGAAACTTGGTATTCTGAATATCAAGAAGCAACCAAGGCAGTAAAGAAAAATAAACATCCCCATAGGATAGCTTATTCAAAAGGAAAAATCCAAATAATTCCTTCTCATATAGATTAGATATAAAGGCCTATCTTTAGACCTCCAAGGTTATCTGTAGATAATCCAAGAAATATGATAGAAACTGATAAACCAAACCAACCAAGCAGCAACAAGTCATATAAGTTAGAAAATAGTAATCGTTTGATTATACCAGAAGAAAATCCATTTATGCTAAGAGCATTTCGGTTCATAGGAGTGATGTTTCAAACATTTGAATAGCCAAAGGTACCTAAGGGATATAGATCATTATATGAATCTGATAGTCAAATGTGTTTACCAAAAGGATACCAGGCTTTAAATCAAAATGCATTTAGAACATACTCATCTTCTATCCCTCAAGTAGAAGAATGCCAATTTCAAGGGAAAAGATTTCATAGAGGTGGAAAATGGCCACCTAAGACAAAATATTGTATTACCAGTGAAAATAAGTCACAATAGCCAAAAACAAGAGCTGATTGTGCTCCTTTGTTAGAACATGCAACTACATCTCCAAAAGATTTAGACGAATCTTATCAGATCTCAAATCATCTGTCAAACTAGTGCAATCATGCTTCTGAAGCAATAGATGATTTAGGATGTCAGGCTAAAGAGATATTACAAAATTTAAAGTTAGTTCAAGATAATCTAACTTTAGATAGGCAAGTAAAGGAAGAACATAGAAAGAAAAGGGAACTTAAGAAAAAGAAGAAATCTGAATCTAATTAATTTCAAAATTTGGGCTCATGGCAATATTTTAAGCATGATGATTCAAAAGTTTGTAGTTCTTAGTCCATCCCCGAACCAAAAAACACTGAAGTATTTTCCTTTTTTGAGGGGGAAGGAATAAAAAAGACATCAAAAGAAATACCAAAATTATATGACTTCAAAAAAGGAAACTTAAAACTTGAAGAAGCAACAAAGAAATTTCTTAGTTTTATAAGACCTAGTCTAAATAAAGCTCATATTTTCCATTCAGTACCAAAGTATCCAAAGATAGAACAAGATCTAATGGCATCAAATAACAATGGCTACATTCTAGATCTAGATCATTCAGAAAACCCTGAAGACTCAATAAGAGTCTAGATTGGTGCTTTATGGCAAATGCCATTAACAACTAAGTTGGATAATGCTTCAATATTTAGCTTGGTAGAAAAAAGGATGACTGGTATAGTCTATATTTGGTGGAAAGGACCATCAGAGGTTGAATGAGAAGAAGTCATAAAAAGTAGGACTCCTAGTATTTGAGCAATTATTGAGAACCCAGTTCTATATAGAGCCAGAGGACTCAAAGAAACAAGCTATGGTTGATTTAACAATAATAGAATTAAAAGATGCCAAACATTGAGATGAGTACTCAAGAGAATATTTCAGGTTGGTAATGACTACAAAATTGAGCAATGATTTAATGACTAAGGTCACATATTTATCAAAACTCCCAAATAATATAGGTGACTTAGTGTTAAAAGATTTATAAGAAAAAGGAAAATCTTTGCAAACAATCTATTGGGTAGATCTTATAAATCATTGTAAGCATAAATTGAAATATCTCGATTGGCAAAAGAATGCTCAAGAAATTGCTACAAAACCTTCATAGGAATGTTGCAAAGAACTTCTTCCATGGACGCCTGATAGAAAGAAGCATCATAAAAAGAGAAGGTATGGGAAATATAAAGTAAGAAGGGTAGCAAATCCAAAAAAGTCGTTTCCAAAATATAGATATTTTAAAAGAAGAAATGCTCTAGTAAAATCTGGATGTTGTTTTATCTGCAAAAAGAAAGGGCATTTTGCTGCTAAATGTCCAAAAAACACATCGTCAAAATTAAAGAAATGTTTGGAAATGGATGAATTTATATATGATTGGTCTATTGTAGATAACGATGATGATTGCTCTGAAGTTTATATGTTATCTGAAATTATATCTGAAGCAGATGATACAAAAGAAGAAAATGATATAAATACAAAACAAAAAATGAATATTTGTATCAGTTCAGATTGTGAACTAGAATCAAAATGATAAGAATTAGAAGACTTAAGCATTTCAGACTTCAGCAAAATAGAGGATGAATAAGAAGAATCAGAAGACAAAGAATCAGAAACAGAGGATGAAGCAGAAATCAATATAAGATCAGTCAAAGGTAAAGAAACAGTAAGTGATATCTATTCAAAAGCTCCAAGCCTTTTTCTTGTTCCAAAAAACATTGGTCATTCAACTTATTTTGATTCTTCTAATTAGTATGATGTAAAGGATGAAAGTAATTTGATGAAGAAAATTGTTAGAGCCAATGATCTCTTGTACATAATAGTAGAATTACAATGAGGTAATAGTTGAATTGAAGTTGATGTTTTCATTGATTCTAGAGGATCTAATAATCTGGCAAGGCCAGGCCTATTCAATTCCTCTTGGAAGCCATTAAAAAATCTCATCAATTTAGAGACAGTTGGAGGCAATATTACCTTTAACACATTATGTAGTTAATATTCCAATCAGAGTAGGAGGGAGTATTATAAAAATTTCAACCATCCAGTATTATGATCAGTGAAGTAGTCTGATATTGGATATTCCATTCATAACATTTATTCTCCAAATGACAATCACCAGAGACAAAATAATCTGCAATATTAAGAAAAAAGCAATATGTGTAAATAGGATATCTCTAGCAAATTGAGAAGTAAAAGATAAAAAGATGAACAAGAAACCCAAAATGAGAAAGCAAGAAAATGATAGCAATGACTGGCAAAAAGTGTTGCAGAACTACGAAACAAAGGAAAAACAACAACATCTTAACAAAGCTATCAGAGAAGAGAGTTGGTAATTAGAAGAACAAAAATAAATCCAAAAGAAGTTACTTAAATTCTGTTCCAGCAATCCTCAAGAATTCTGGGATAGAGAAAGTCCAATGCAAGACATAGAGGCACTCCATGACAATGGAGTTCAAGGATGTATAATTCCCTGCACACCTTAGGACGAACAGGAAATGAAAGCACAGGTACAAGAACTACTTGCAGTTAAACTCATTGAAGAATCAAGTTCTCAATATTCATGCTCAGCTTTCATTGTAAGGAATCACGCAGAAGTGGTTAGAGGAAAGGCCAGAATGGTTATCAATTATAAAACACTTAATGCTATTACAAGAAATTTCAAATATCCGCTCCCGAGACAAGAAGTTATAATGCAAAAGATTCAGAAATCCAAGATATTCTCTAAATTTGACATGATGAGTGGATATTATCAAATTCAGATCAGACCAGAAGACAAGCATAAAACAACATTCTCATGTCTAGCGGGATTATTTCAATGGAACGTGGTTCCCTTTGGTGTAAAAAATGCACCTACTTCCTTTCAAAGAAGAATGGATAGTATTTTTGGCGGGTATGATTTTATAATTGTATATATAGATGATATTCTGATACATAGTGAAAATATAGAAGAACATATTCTACATCTATATATTTTCATGAAAGAAATAGAAGCCCATGGAATTGTATTATCAGATAAGAAGATAGAGTTGTTCAAAGAGACTATTAAGTTTCTTGGGATTATTATAATCAACAGACAAATCCAAATGGAACCTCATATTGTACAAAAAATTTCCAGTTTTCCAGATGAGTTGGGAGACAAAAATCAGATTCAAAGATTTTTAGGAATACTAAACTATGTACATAAATATATTCCTTTGTTATTAGAAAAGACAAAAAATATTAGAAAACACTTAAATGGTGGATGGAATAGCGTTGCGACTATAACAGTTTAGCAAATCAAGAAATAAGCTCAGAGCTTGCCAAAGCTCAAACCTTCAGGTAACAAACATCTCATTTTACAAACAGATGCATCAGATGAATTTTGGGGGGCAATTCTCATCGAAAAAGGAGAAAATAATGAAGAACAAATCTGTGCCTACAAATAAGGAGAATTCTTAGCAAGTCAAAAGAATTATTTTACAGCAGAAAAAGAGACTTTGGCCATATTCAATGGAGTGCAAAAATTTGAATTATATCTTGCACCAATACATTTTATTATCAGATCTGATTGTAAAAACTTTCATTATTTTTTAAATGCAAAAATCGAGCGACAAATGGCTAGAGGAAGACTCTTATCTTGGCATATCTGGTTTCAACAATATGATTTTGAAATACAATGGATACCAGGGAACTCCAACTGGTTAGTAGATGTGCTAACTAGAGAAATGAATAAGATGTTTAGGGTTGACATCAAAGATGACTGCCAATATACATTGGAAAAAAGACTTCACAGGCTTGAACAATATTTACCAAAGCTCACAACAGAAATTAAAAAAGTGGTAGGATTAAGGCTCAGAAGGAATGAATGGATAAATCAAATCAGAGGTTATCACACCAAAAATATTGGTCCGCAGCTGGGCATAAATGCAGAACTCTGTAAAATATATCCATGTGAAGGTATGAAGATCAAAATCCTTTTTCGAGCTCTGACAAACATGTGGTCCATTCCTTGGACTCCACATATGATAAATATTTTGAAAACACTTAACTACTATCAATTAGTAGGATGTGTTGATTTTGGCTTAGGAATTTATAATTCTACAAGATTTTTAGATGAACATAAAATTTCCATTCAGAACAAAATCGCCAGATGGCTACTTTCTCTTAGAATCCCAAATCTATGGGATCAACCGCATCAAACCTTTCAGCAAAGTTGGGGTGAAGATTATAAAGGAGATGACAAATTTCTAATGTTCAATCTAATAGAAGAACATGCAGATTGGATTGTCAAAGAAGGCAAATGTATAAAGAAGACAAACAAAAGAATATCTCAGTGTATAGAAAGATCTCTAAAATATTTGAGATTGCAGTCTACAACATGGGAAACAGTGGAATTAACATAAGAATTAAGTTTAAGTCCTTTTGATCAGCTATGGGCAGAATCAAAATCCAGGCCAAAGGCTTTCAAGTTAATCAACAATAAAAAGTTAATTCAGGAATTTTCTGACCAGTTTAAAAATTTTCCTAAAAAGACATTAACTCATAAAAAAGCCATTATCCAAGAAGCAGATAAAATAATTGAAGACAGAGCAGTTAAAATAATAATTAATGTTAAATCATTAATTACATTGTTGATTTGTTCAGGGATTTGGAGTGATGACACATTATGTCTTATTTTCCTGTTGGTAACATCTGGAAGCTGCCGTCATATAATTTTTGATAATAATTGGATTCAAAAGGATGAAGTTAATATGATTTGTTTGCAATGGATAAGGCAGTCTATAAACAAAAACGTTGAAGTTTCTGACTTGACAGGTTTAGAATTCCCAGTAGATCATGTGAAGCATCTCTGTGCAAACAAAAGTTGGATCCAAAGTTTTGAGATAGACAGTTTAGCGCATGCAGATGCTGTAAGCAAAGGAAAAATATTGGATATGATGAGAAAAGATAAAGCAGAGATTGAAGAAGGACAATCATCCACCAAAGATGCTCATAAATAGGAAAATTCAGCTCCACCTTGGTATGAAGATGCCTATAAATAGGAAAGTTCAGCTCCACGTTGGTACGAAAATACCCAAGCTAACCCCATGCCTGAAGAAACCGACATCGAATATTTACTAATGGCTTTTGAACAACAAAAAGCAGAAGATGCTGATATGACTTGTGATAATTGTAACATGGACCCTTACGTCTGTGACGATAGCCACAGTGGATAATTTTGTACAAAGAATATTTTTCTTTTTCTTTTTGAAAGATTGAGTAGACACTATGTGGGTACGAGTCCCGGCAAGACCCTCAATCATTCAGATTCTTAAGCTAAGTTTGAAATCCGGATTTAGAATCCGAAGAGACTTCTTTGGTCTATAAATAAGTGTTTTGAAAATGAGAAGGCATCGTGAGGTGTGCTCTCATATTATGTTGTTCACTTGGTATGTACATGTTTTCTTGATTTAATATAGAAGCTTGTTGGGCCGCCTATTTGAGGACAGTTCTGTATTTCTCGAAAGACCTTTGGAGAGTATAAAACGAAGTGTGAAGACCAGTGGTGTGGTGGTTGTTTTCGCGTCTCTCGGTGAGAGAAATAGCTCGACGTTCGTCTTTTTGTTTATCAAGTAAGTACTGAGTCCAACATCTTTCTTTATTGGTATATATATGTGTGTGTGCGTGTGTGTGTGTATTATTACCAAAATTTATTATATTCATTTAAAAAAATAAAGATTTTTTATTTATTTTTATTTTATTTTTTATTTTTAAGTTTGGCAGGATTATATTTTCATTATGTCCAATATATTACTTGGACTAGGGAGGGTAATTGAACCAGTGACTTCACGTCAAAGTACTCAGGGAGGGTAATTGAACCCTTGACTTCAAGTCAAGGAGTGCCTTAACAAAGCACTTGATCACTATATATCCAAGGGGAATTAAACCAGTGACTTCATTTCAAGGAGTGCCTTAACAAAGCACCCGATCACCGTCTATCCAAGACCCCGTGGACTACTAATCTTAAAATTTATGCAAACCTTGCTTCAAAATTCATAGTATGCCCAGAGTATCAAATTCAATTCATCGAAATAAGGAAACTACATACATTCTTCATACTCATGTAACTAAATATAATACCTAGAGTTATTGCCTACAATAATTCAAAATCTTTCCACAGCTTCATATGTAATTATGCATACTTATTAAGAGTTATTACCTAATATTATTTATGCATTTCTTAATACAAATAGGTAGGAGTAAAAAAATAGATGTGCAAACTTACAAGCCCACCAAAATTTATGCAAGTCCTTATACATGAATAACAAGAGAATTATATAAACCAACATAGATTCATTTTAACCTGAAATCTAAGCGTTGATAGGTATCAAATGTTTTAAGGTGCAACACTTTTTCCAAATTTAACACTCTAAAAAGGGTTTGAATCTTAAAGATTTGATCCCTCTTGTCATTTGATAGATTCAGAATTAACATATATCCATGATCACAATTAAAAATTATAATAGAATAATATGAAGATTTTAATGTCTCAAATATAAAATATTCATTTTAAAAATGAATATTAAATATATCATTTACACAATTGTTTTTTGAATCCATCACATAAACAAGTTAATTATAATCAATTGCTTTTCATTTTTAAATAATTCTACTCACAAAAATTCCAATAATACAAATATCATTTTTAAAAAATAGATATTAAATATATTATTTAATCATAAAAATTATAATAAAATATGTAAAATTTTATCCTTTCACATATAAAATATTCACTTTTAAAAATAAATATTAACTAATATTTGCACCCGATGTGGTGAACCGGCCCACGGCCCACATTATCTAAGAGAACTAAGAATTAGAGTACTGCCCGTTCCAAACACTTTATAATAGGTGGCACACTCAGAGACGGAAAAGCCAATAACTAAAGAAGATACTGCCTACTTGTGGTTGGTGTAAGTCAGTGTCAATATCGTGGCAGTTACAGGTATATTTTGAAATGTCATTGTTACAAACTGTCATCGCTGAGAGTACAAGAGCGGCTGACCATGTTGTACTGCTTATGTCATTGTCATATAGTGTGAACAGTGTGGATGTGTTAATGTTATTGTTAGAAATTGTTATGGTTTTGCTTATAATAATGAGATTATATGTTTTTAATATTTATTTTTTTACCATGTTCCACTTTGTCGGGACGGGAAGGTAAGGAGAGGGGATATGCACAATGATATGTATATAAGTAATTTTAAAATTTAAAATAATTTCGGGGAAAGATCGAATAACTAAATTGATTATTATGAATTATTATTTCTGTAATGTATATTTAAAATTAAATTGAATCTATTATTTGAAATTATGTAATGTTTTATTTAAATTTATTATTTGGTATTATGTAAAGTATATCTATTTTAAAAATTCATTATTTGACAATTGTAAGATATATATGTTTTATATATATATATACCAGAAGAGTGGATTGGTTTATTTATCTAAAGTACAAGTCATGTATTTCTGGTATTTTTTTATATAAATAGTTTCCATAAATATACACATAAAATAGCAGAGGTCGAGTAATTTGAGAACTTACAGTTTAATAAGCTTTTGCAGAGTAAATGAAAGAGGATAGGGAGAAAGAATAACCCATCACATAGAGTCCAAGCATCAAGAATTCTATATTTAACACATAGAGCTTGAAACAATAAGAATTTCTACACTTATTTGAGTTATAGGTAGATATAATGGACAAAGAGAGGCTGGGTGCTATGGTTCATGTAACGCACTTTTAGAGATATAATTTAAGCCCTTCATACATGCATATGCATTAACAAATCAATACAAATGAATTTGTAGGAAGTATGAAATATTTTTAGCAGTTATTGTTGCATGAATTCAGAGAAGAAACATGAACATAATGGATTTTAACAAGAGGATAACATACTGTGATACTCGAAGGGGGAATCACCACCATTTCTTTGATATTCTAAGATATCCGTATTATTAAGTTATACAATCTGAAAATACATGTAGCTTTTTCTTATAGATTTGTGAACCTTTGTGAAGTGTTGCTTTCTCCTATTTATCTAGAGAGGGGAGCATGGACATTCATTACAACAAAATATCTTCGACAGAGTCTCAGCTATCGGGTCGACTAACTGTCTTAGCTAGGGATGGCTCTGTGGCCCAAAAACATTACATATTAATTTCATCATTGAAGGGAGGCACAATACAGGACAACAAATAAGTAAACGATTAGAAAGAAACATAAATGGAATATCTTCATGCCTACCCCTGTGATTACGTCTGCTTCTGGTTGTAGTTCACTCTTTGTATGGTCTCTTGTGTTGCTCAACCGACTCCCGTCGTTTCAGCCTTCATTGTTTGAACCATTTATCCTTTAAAGCTAAGAGTGGGCACCTTCAGTTTCATGCCACATTACTGGAGCAGACGACCTCTGGGCAATATGTCATCCTCTCTCTATATGGGACACCATGCCGGATAGTTAAATCCTCCCGAGCTACTATGTCCTCTTTTTTACTCTTGTCAGCACCGACTCTGGTTTCATGTCGCAATGGGCCTTTCTGGATAAGCCCACGCCACGTTGGAATGCACCACTTGTTTTCTTAAATGCCACAACTGTCGACCCATCATGCCTTTAAAGTCCTGCACTGCACTATCGACGCCCTAATATGCCTGGTGATGTGCTTTATGGTGTAATATGGATGAATTTCCGGTGCTGGCCCCTATCACTAAAACATTGCGAAACGTGCAAGTCTCGATCCCCTTTAGGCCCCTTTGCTTCGACCCCTTTCTGTGATATTCTTCATATGACCAGGGTCTTGAACCAGGTGCTTAGCCTGAAGGCGCTAGAGCCTTTAAAAGATTTTTCGGGGGCCTTTTTCATTTAATACATGAAATCCCACACTTCAACGATTTTTGATGTTTGCCATTGATATTTCCTCTGGACCCTTGCGATCGCCGATCTGCGAGGTTGGGCCCACAAAAGGTATCATAATCGCCATATGGGGGAGAGAGACCCCTTTACCTCCTTTCATAGTGTTGGCCAACAATCCGGACGTGAAATTCTCATGAGATATACAACATAAAATATCGCGTCCGGGAGGATCTTCACATATCAGAATTGCAAGTTGGAGGGGACTTTGGTGGAGGAGGGACCTTGCCTTGTGTGATTGCAGATCACTGATTTGCGATGGGTGACGTGATCACTGCCATGTGTCACCCGAAAATGCCCCCTTAGGACCCCTGAAAATGCCAAATCTGTGTGCTACATTTCCTCTGTACTGCCACGTCATGATGATGTTCGTTGTCATGTCATTTATAAGGACCAATGGTATTCTGCCATTGACCCCCTTGAGGAGAGAGAAAAAGGCTTGCCTGTCCCTGTTTTGCGTTGATTTACTTTGTTAAATGTTTTCGGCCTTCGCCGGCGATTTAACACTACAAGCCTGAATCTCGGCTATTTTAGCGCTATCGGCGTATTCCTCCCGTGATTCCCTTAAAGGTAATCCATTGTAGACGTTCACTATCAATTGCGATATGCATGGGCTCCACCAATTGTCGATTTGTTGATGCGCCATGCCTTAGACCCGCATATATGTGATTTGTGATATCAGCGATCGACGGATCACAGATTTCGCTGTCTACCCTTGCCGTTGCCTCAAAAGAGCCCCGATTTGCGACTTGCGATGGCCAGTCATCTTGCAATTTGCAACATTGGTGATCGGCTAATCACGAACTCTGATATCTTCCCTTGTCGCTGCTTTAGTAAAGTTGCGATTGCGATTTGCGATGAGCCTGACCCTTAGCCATTTTTTCCTTTGTTTTCTAGCTTTGAAAGGGCATCTTCACTCTGCTCTAATTTCTAATCCAGGAGTTTGTCTTTGGACTTCCACCTACTGTTAGAAGATTATTCCGAACACTCTCCAATAGAAAGATTTGATTTAGTTTTGAGAATTTATGTGGCTTGGAAAATAGCTACAAACTTCCATGTTCTTTGGTATCCTTTATACAACTAGAATTCTATTGTCAGAAAATAACAAGTCCATTATAAACAACTAGCCATAATACACCCTAAAAAGATAATTAGTCCATTATAATTCAAATTCATACATAAAACTTTGATAATCACATATTTTTTATAAAACATTTTTTAATTTAAAAATTAATAAAAATAAATTTTAATTTTATTTTAATCACAGTGAAATAAGTTGCTGAATTTTGGAATAACTAACGACTAATAACGTCAAACTTCTCGACAACCCCATATCAAAAAATGTCATTAAATTCAAAATTTTTAATATCAACTTAATTAAAATATAATATATAATATTAAAGTTTATCAATTTGAGTGATAAATAATATATAATATATTTACATCAAAAGGGGCTTTCCACCCGTCATCTTAACGCCACACCAGGATGATGAGTCCATTATAGGCAACTGCTCATAATCTCCAGCTGCCTTAGACCAAGGGGCGTTAAAGTTTTTATAATTCATGGTCCTACATAAAACTTTCAACATCACGTATATTTTAGAAAAAAGGGTGAATTTAAAAATAATAATTTTAAAACATTTATTAAAAAACATTATATCAATTTCATTTGTAACCACATTCAAATAAGTTATTGAAATTTTGAAATAACTAATTGCATCGAGCTCATCCACAACTAAATATAAAAGAGTTGTTTTGGGTATATCGTGTTAGCTATATATATAAAAAAATTAATTAAAGAAATTACAAAATAACTTAGAAATCTACGAAAGGGAGGATTTTAATAGTAAAGGAGTGAATCTAACATTTTTGGGTTTGAATTCTTTTTAGTGGTAATTACTTAAGTATTTAAATATTACATTTAATTATTTATATTAAACAGTTTTCTATCAAATGATGCAAAAGTTGTATAATTACAAATATTTTTATACACAAAATGTAAATCTGGTTATATAAGTACAAATATATAATGTAGTATTACTAAAATTTATCATATTTATTTAAAGAAATAAGGTTATTTTACTAATATTAAAATTTATGTAAATTTTATTTCAAAATTCATAGTATATTTAAAGTATCAAATTCATTTCATCAATATACATTTTTTATATTTATGTAATTAAGTATATTTATCTAGAGTTATTGTTTATAATAATTCAGAGTCTTTTTATCTTCATATGTAATTAAGCATATTTATTAAGAGTTATTACCTATTATTATTTATGCATTTCTAAATACAAATAGGCCAAAGTAAAAATAAATATGTGTAGATTTACAAGCCCACCAAAATTTATAGAGTCTTTACACATGAATAACAAGATAATTATGTAAACACACATAGATTTATTTTAACTCCAAATCGAAGTGCTAATAGGTATCAAATGTTTTAAGGTGCAATCTTTTTTTTTAAATTTAACACTCTAAAAAGGGTTTGAATCTTAAATATTTGATCCCTCTTGACATTTGATAAATTCAGAGTTAAGATGTATCTATATTGGTAAATAAAAATTATAATAAAACAATATGAAGATTTTAAAATCTCACATATAAAATATTCATTTTTAAAAATGAATATTGAATATATCATTTACACATTGTATTTAAACCAGTTGAATGCAATCAACTGCTTTACATTTTGTAGAAAATTATTTTACTCACAAAAGCATTCATTTAAATGAATATATCATGTTTAAAAAATAAATATTAAATATATATTAATAGATAATTAAGAATAACATTCACATATAAAAATTTCACTTTTAAAAATAACTATTAAATAGGATCATTTTTTAAAAATATATAAAATAAAATTATTATGCATCAATAAATTAAATGAGTATACACATCCATTCATATTATATAAAAATATTAAAGTTAAAATAATAATAAATATAATTTTATTTTAAATTATTTTCCTTATCATTTATAAAAAGAATTAATCACGTGTTTATCTTACATGAATAATACTGTTGATAGGTGTGTCTATTTTGGAATAGAACTTTTAGAATGGTAGTGATTTAATTTCCATGAAATATTCTAGAATATTCTTAATAGTAGTCACAAATAACTTTCTTGTCCTTTTAATTAAATTGATTAATTAAAAAAATGTACATGTGTTATATGAAAATGAATTATGATTTTTTAGGCATGTGATATTATTAATCTATGGTATTAATGAAGCTTATTTATTCTTGTCACATGTTTATGTTTTGTTTTGTTTTTTTTTTTTTTTTTAACTCATATAATAATAATAGGAAGTTATTATTAGTTAATTTTTTTAAGTGAATATGTATGTTTATTTTGGAATATGGATTTTTAATTTAATTATCAATATTTTTTCCCAAGGAAATTATCCTCTCTTTTAGCCTTAGCTAGAAGGTGAGAGTGAGGGCCGATACAACAACATTCATGGCATCAAGTCATTACAACAATATTTTTCATCATCATATCACTTGTAGGGAATTCTATTCAATCACTGAAGATAACCCAATTAACAATTTAATTATGAATAATTATTAGATGGATGGTAAGGATTTAACTCCACTGAATATGCTAGAATATTATTGGTAGTATTCATAAATTAAAGATTAGGATTTATTTCAAAAGTAGTTATGCTTTTTTTTCCCTTTTAATTAAATTGGTTAATTAAGAAAAAAGTCATATGAATATGAGTTATATTTTTTTGGACATATGGTTTTAGTAATTATGATATTGTAACAAAGCCTATTTATAGGTTAAGAATATCAATGGTAAAATGAAGTTAAATCTCCATGGTTAATGGCATGTGGTTATGTGAGGGGTGACATGTGTGAGAGGTGTTTTTGAGCCTGATAGGACAATAAGAAGCAACTATTAAATAGAAACTCAGTAATGAAACAAATAATAGAGAGAAGGCACTATGCCTTCTAATAGAAATAAGACTCTTTAGTAATTAAGTGACTCAGCGATATTAATTGGAAAAAGGATTTCAACAAAATAGACCTATCTCAAACCATCAATCACGTCAAATCTACTTTCAAAAGCATAGACAAAGTTTAGTTCTTCCATGTTCTCAGAGAAAAAATAACAGGGCAGATTAACGGGCAAATAATGGATGCTCCAGGTCTCAAGGGGAGTTAAAGATCAACGAAATCATCCAAGAGGTCCCTATACCATAAGTAGAAACATACAATCAACTTCAAATATAAAAGAAAGTTTCCTTAAGCAATCCTTATATCTAGGAGCTTCCCTTAAATCGAGATCCTATCACATTAATGGTGCAACTCCGAAGTACATTTTAGGTATGACCCTTCCCCTCTCTTGATTATCATAACAACGACCCTTTGTGATCCTTGAGGCTAAATTACTTCTCATTATCTCTCACTATACTTTGCAATCCTCCCATGGTGTATCTCTCTGCTACCTCACGTTTCCTCCATTGGCTCTCCTTTATTTTGTATGCGCCTCTTCTACTCTTTCATTTGCGCCTCACCTCTTCCCCGTCTCCATGGAGTCAGCTCATGGCTTAGTTTGCAGAGCCCTACCTCTCAGCCTTTCATGACTTTTCAGTCATCGCTACCCCTCCTCTTATTGTTCTCCTCGGTCCTCGAGCTTTACATCACTATCTCTCATTTCCCATTTCGGGTCTTTGTCTTCTCCGATTTTAGAGCACGCCTCAGTCATCATCCCTCTCTGACTATCCCTCATCGTTTCTCTGCTTTCCTCAGACTTTCAGTTTTAACCCTCAATGGAGCACTGCTGTTGTTTGTGTCCGCTACAATTGGATCTAGTATCGGTCAAGGCTCAACAATAGAATTCGAATTCCTCTGCCATCAGAGCGATCAGGGAACAATTTAACTTAATTAAAGTGGACATGGAAGTTCTGAGAAGGGACATTGCCAGGGTGAAATAAAAATACAACCATTTAAAATCTGAAATTTGGCTGCTGAAAAGTGCCACCAAGGAGCAACAGGAAAGTTTGGAGAAATTGATAGAGAAATTTAAGCATCTTGGGATCCTGGATCAACCTTTAGAGGAGCAACAGGAAAGTCTAGAGAAATTGATAGAGAAATTTAGGCATCTTGGGATTTTGGATCAACCTTTAGAAGGGTTTGTAAACCATCCTATCTTTTACATTAAAGATGGAAACATTTATGTACATTAACCAGGCCTCGTCTCGGTAGTCAAGTATTAGAGGATTGACCCAAACACAACAATGATGAAATATCAGGTCACCACCCTGAAGTATATTTGAATTATGTTGTATAACAATTTATTTTTTCATAAGCAATTTGTTAGTCAATAGAGACAACTCGATGTAAGAGTAGTATTTAGGATTAGAACTCTTTTTTTTATATAATGTAAAAAACACTAGGGTTGGATCTCTACACTTTTGTATATGTTTTTGTTTTTGTTTGTTTGTTTGTTTGTTTTTTTTTTTTTTTAATTTAAAAAAAAAGTTTGTTAGGTGTTGTGTGTTTAATTTATATTTTAATTTTAATAAATAATAAAAATAATAATATATAATTAGTTATTTTATGATTTTTTAATTGGTAATGTAGAATACATAAGTAAATTTTGATTTTGGCGTTTTACTAACATAATTTAATATGAGTGACTTTACTAGTTATTTGATTTATATGGTTGAGCTAGTTATGTTTTTTTTTAATTTTGGTAATATGAAATGTAACATTATGTAAGTGTTTTGATGCATATGGATGTTTATCAATAATTTAATTTATATGGATGATAGGAATTTCTTTTTGTTGGTATATAATTTATATGAATGAATTTACTAGTCATTTAATTTATATGGTGTCAATTAATAATTATGTGGATGGTAGGAATTTCTTTTTGTTGGTTTGAACTAGAGATTTGAACCTTGATATCCTAGTTTACATAATATTTAATAATTAGGATGGCTGATTGGGCTTCCCCCATGGACATGGATGGTAGGAATATAATCTCCATGCAATATTCTATAATATTTTTAATAGTAGTCTTAGATTAAAGGTTGAGATTTATCTCAAAACTAGTTATGTCATTTTTCTCTTCTAATTAAATTGATTGCACTAAGAGGTGCTCTCCAACCTAGTATGAAAGAGATGTTGTAAACATTTTACTTGGTCAAATAACATAAAAATAAAAATAAAATGAAATGAAATGAAATAAAAAGTAAGAATTATATTTATCAATTAAAGTAAAAATGAAAATACAAATAATCCTACATTAAACATTTTTACTCGATCAAAAGTAAAATAAAGAAAACATTTAAGGTAATTCTATGTCAAAACAAAAGTGACTATAAATTAAAATAATAAGGTAAACTTGTTTTTGAGCTTCAGGTTGATGAGAATCCATGATATTTCAAAGAGGAAATTAAACCAATTTAGATCCATCTTAACTCACATGAAAAAAATTGTCATATGAATATGTGTTCTATGTATAATGTTATGGCTTTGTAAACATTTGGTATTAGTAATGTAACATATTCTATTTATAGAATCTCCACGGTAAAGTGGAAATGAATATTGTTTTGTTAAATTTAAAAAAATATGTAACAAATTTTTTAACCATAGAGATTCAATCTCACTTTTTCATTGAGATTCTTAACTTGTAAGTATAATTTGTTATAAATCTACAAATTAATACATACGCTACTCTTCCTAATTTCAAACTTGTGACCTTTTTAAGAAAAAACACATACTCTTAAACATTAAACCCACTCAAATATACTCTAAAATATTTTAAAATATTCTAAATTTTTTATAAATATTAAATCTCTCCTATCCATCTAATAATGAAATTATAATTCTTAAAATCATAATCCTACTTATTTATTTAAATAGGTCGAAGGATCGTTATATAAACAAAAGCGTGTGGACATCACATTTTTAACAAATTTGTTTTGAGCGGTGAAAACGTTTACAAACTGCAGCGGAATTCTCAAACAGTAACCAATGACATGCGACTAATGCATCCACCGTTGTAATGGTATAACCAAATGACAACCAAGATTCAATTATAATCAAACGAGTACACAAGCAAATTTACATCATATATTACGAATCCATTGAAAAATATGGTCCAGCAACTTTGTCGCAAATAATTAAATGAACATATATTGTACATATATTTACAAGAACACCAGGCGGGATCAGCATGGTACTCTTTCATGGATATTATTGTCAGTGATCATATTGTTGCAAAAGAGTCCGTCAGACCTTTGCGGAGGATTCCTCGCACAGGAACGCGGCCTCGGCGTTCTTGTCACTGCAGTAGAGACAAGGATGCTGTGAGTACTCTTCTTTCGCCAGCAATTTTCTGGCACCCAAAACCAATTCCCTGTTGCTGATGGGCTTTCCCTGTTGTTCCAGAATTGATTGAAGAGCGTTACTGAATGCTCCATATGCTTTATTCACATCCTCTGTAGGGCAGGCGTCCTCAGATGTTTCGTTAGTCTGGCATCCACTCAATAGAATACCCATATCCGGATGTATATTTCGCTTCCCCTGCTGCAATTCATGACGTTCTACTGCCATTTCTTCCAGGAAAGAGCAGTTATCGGTAACGGGCGTTTGAACTTTTGTGCTGGCTTTCTTCCCGAAAAGATGAAGGAGAGCACTCTTAATTTTATGAGCCTCCATGTCAGCTTCTCCAGTCTTTTCTCTCAGGACACGCAGTAATGACTCCAAGGGTAAAAACTTTCTCTTTGATAATGTTTTTAGGCCTTTTAACGATCTGTTGGCTGTGGCATGAGGTCCAATTTGCTCTTTCTCTTTATCAATTAAGCCTCCGCTGTGACACGAGTCTGAAACCATGGTGAAAGATGTCCCCGGAGGGCACATGTTCACCATTATCCGGAAGTCCTCATCTGCAATATCCCATATATCACATATTGAACTTTTCATAATTATCAGAACGATCATGAATGTTAAATAAATGATTGAATTGATAAAGATAAAGACATTGGGTATATAGAAATAGGACCTGTAAGCAGGTTGAAATCACATGGGACGATACACTCGTCAGAGCCGGTGGAGTTTTGCATTGGAATCAGAGTGCCATGGCCGCTGTAGTGAAAGAAGAGCACGTCTCCTGGTTTGGCCTGTTCAATCATTTTGACGAGAGCCCTGATAATGTTTTCACCGGTGGGCTTTGTATACGATTTGTCTGTATCGATAAGCAAATTGATATTCTCTTTGGCAAAGCCGAAGCGATGAATGAGGATGTTTTGCATCCTCATAACGTCGTTCACACATCCGTGAAGTTCATTTTCTGTGTTGGGATAATTGCATCCCACCAACACAGCGTGTTTCATATTGTTGCTCTTGGCCATGCTTTCAATCTAATTCTGGTCAATCACAGTTGCTGCAAGACTGCCGACTTGTTGCAGGGAAGTTATAGTACTGTGAAATGAGTGAATGAATGACACGAAAGAAGCTGAATAATTGGCGATATGAGAGGTCGAAACGGGGGCTGTATTTATAGTTTAAGAGGATGCGATATGGTCTAGGATGGTTGTTGCTTCTCAAGCCATCCCTGAAGAAGTTTAGTGGGAGGCATTAACCCTTAACTTTCACGACTCGGAGTCCTTGTAAACCGAAGAAAGCATTCAAGTGAGTAATCTTTAAGGTGCCCTTCTGGATCACCGCCCCGTGGCAATGCCTGCATCTTCTTCTTCTTAATATGGTTAATCACGTGATGGATACACAAAATAGACGACCACGCAAGCCCACAATGTCTTGTGTGTCGGAATCATCTTTCACAATTTTCAGCAGAGACCTTCGTCGGTTAGAATGGACATATTGCTGCCATCAAGGCTCCCACAAGATACACATCAAAACACTAAAATAAAGGGACTTTTCCTTGATGCGCAGGCAACCATTAAAGGAAGATGCGCTTCTTGAACTCCATATTGTGTGATGTGCAAGTTTGCATTCATACGTTGCGTTGCCAAACAAGAAATCATTTACCTTGGTTTACAAAAAAAAAGAGAGAGATGAAAATTGGACAATTGAACCACATAGACAGCCTACGCAGCGACTTGGGTTGGATTGGTAGGGGAAACATTATAATCAAACGGGTGGAGAACCTTATAATCAATCGGTTTCATTTCATTGAATATTTCATAAAATTATTTTCGCTTTGGGATTTCTTCCCATCCAAAGGAGAGAGGAGAATGATTCATGGCAGAGGGAGACTTGTTAATTTACAATTATTATCTTTACATTACTTTAACGTGCTGTCGTATTATATTTGAAAATGGCATAATTAGATTATAAACTATGGAACTTCGGTTCCCCATATTAGTAGGAAAAAACTACAGTAACTTTGTCGGTGTCGTTC
The DNA here is from genome assembly GCA_000404065.3 of Pinus taeda. NCBI lineage: Eukaryota > Viridiplantae > Streptophyta > Pinopsida > Pinales > Pinaceae > Pinus > Pinus taeda. The sequence continues at coordinate 84,395 of APFE031676973.1, read as the reverse complement.
TATGGACCAGGTTTACTCACGAAGTTGCTCCGGTCACGATAACAAGACTTGAAACTACCCCTAGATCTCGTCATTCTTTATTTCAAGGGATTCTATGTGCTTAACCAGAATCGCAGAACGCGCCGTTTTTAATATAATGTCAAGAGAATGTCAGAGCGGTTAACCAGAATCGCAGAGCGCGCCGTCTTTTTAAATAAACTTCATGATGAGAGAACCCGCCCAACTTGGATTTTATCATGCAGAATCGCAGAAGCTTCATGGTGCGAGAACTGGCCCACTCCAACAAGCTCTAGATTCTAAGGCTCTGGGGTCTGACCTCTTCGATTTCATCATGCTGGCGCAGCGTGGTTCACCGGAATCGCAGAGTGCTCCGTCCTTTTCGTCAACCTTCATGGTGGGAGAACCGGCCCACCGCCCACTGTATCCAAGAGAACTAAGAATTAATTTACTGCCCGTTCCAACCAGTTATAATAGGCGGCACACTCAGACGGAAAAGCCCAATAACCCAAAAGAAGGTACTAGTTATAGTTGGTGTAAGTCTGTGTCAATATCGTGGTAGTTACAGGTATCGTTTGAAATGTCATTGTTACAGTGTCATCGCTGAGGCTACAACAGCTGCTGTCCGTGTACTAGTTATATCAGGCGATTCCTATTTCCACTACAAAATTTTAATGAATGCCCCTGACATGTAGGGGAGATAAAGAAATATAACGCGCCCGGTCATGACCGTAGGACAAAAAAACCGAAAAAACCCGCGAGCGCTATATTTCTTTATCTCCCCCACATGTCAGGGGGCATTAATTAAAATTTTGTGGTGGAAATAGGAATTTCCGTATTGGTATATATTGCCAACGCTATGGGGCTCCTAACATGCGGGGTGGACGCTGTGTTAATGCATGGTTAGAAATTGTTATGGTTTTGGGTTAGAAATTGTTATGGTTTTGGTGTTGATTAGTTTTGTAGTTTACTTCCCATAAAGTTAAATTAAAATATATGTTATTGTTAGTTTTTTTTATTAATTT
>APFE031676973.1:45590-66439 GCA_000404065.3 Pinus taeda | reverse complement strand
TGTAGCTGATGGCAAAAGGGCAAGAGGCAATGATGATCATCAAAGGATCTCAAGGCAGCAAGGCTTCAGAAGTACATCAAGGAAACCTCCATCTCCCAGGTACCAAAGTTCATTTTTTGGTTATTGTTATTCTTTCTCAAACTTTGGTCATATGGCAAAAGACTGTAGAGCATTTCATGGAGATAGATGTTGTGGTCCCCGACAATCTCCAAGAAATAATTTCACAAGAAGAAATCATGAATTTTTATTCATGAAAAATGTTGAATGTTTCAAGTGTCATAACATTGGGCATATGGCATGAGATTGTAACTTGACATGGGCTCATACACAAGCTAGACCCATGCAAAAGAAGAAAGTTACACAAGTATGGAGAAGGAAGGAAAGGCAATTTGAAAATCCCTTGAACTCCCCAGCTGATCTAAATTTGTTTTGAGAAGAGTCTGCCAAAAGAAGACAAGCACACATTAAAAGGGAGCTTGTAATTTTTTTTTGTTGCTGAACTGTCTCAACAGTCACTCTTTGATGAAGACTTTTTTTTAAGGGACAAATATGAAGTTAAATCTGCCATAAAAGCAGAGAAGAAAAAGGGGCAGCGCTCAAATGTGAAGTGTAGCAGCGCAATAAGAAAAGTGTGCAAAGTATGGAGACCCTCACAACAGTGGGAAGATAGAACATAAAACAGCAGATTTTGAATTTTGTTATGGAGCGCATGCATTTAAATGCATAGCAATGGAAGGTAGTTTCCTTCTATGTAATCTGAGAGAACATACTCATAGCAGAGTGAGTACAATACACAGCAGTAAAAGAATGTAATGTTTTTCTTCATATGCAATTCAACATGCAAAGAAATGCATAAAGAGAAACAGGGACAGCAGATTATTAATGCACATGGGTGAATGATAATGTGTGGCAGCAGAAAAATGAAAGGAACTGCACAGCAGTGCATTGTGTACAAAACAAAGGAGAATGAAGACTAAGATTGTGTGAAGCAAAGGTGTAAAAAGAAAAGGCAGCAGCCTATGTTATTTTTTGTTGTGTGGAGAATGCAGCTGAAAAGAGCGTGAGGATGATTTCTCTCTATGTGCAAGTAATGGAGAGTAAAGAGTTAGTGTATGGGCACACAGCAGTATGATGAAACAAAAGACAGCCACAGTGCAAATTGCAGAGGCAACGCAACAGCAAATAAAAACCCAGGATGACAGAGTCTATGGTTATGGGTATGGACAGCAGTGCATAAAAAAAGGCAGCAGCTTGAAGTTTTTGGACAGCAGCAGATGTAAGAAATGTTTACACACAGCAGTGTAAATTTGTAAGGTGGGATAGAGTAATTGTTCCAAAAAAGATTGAGCATTCTATCTTTGAAGAATGCACAACAATGCAGAGTTTGCAAAGAAATGTAAGTGAAGTGCAGCGACACATCAGCAAGTGTAGACACAGCAGTGTGGGGTAGACGCAGCAAAGAAGATGGCACAACAGTGTAGCAGAGAATATGCAGCAGCATAAAAGAACAATGTAATGAGTATGCACAACAGTGCAATGAATGTATTGTTTTGAAATTGCATCTAAAGCAGTGTTTGACAGTAATCCCTCCGTGAGAGGAAGTAAAGTTCTTAGTGAATCCCTTTGTTAAAGAGGAAGGTGCTTTTCAGCACAGTGTCATGGTAAATCCCTCTATCAAGAGGATGATGCTTTTCAGCATAGTCACAGGTAAATCCCTCTGTCAAGAGGAAGGTGTTCTTCAGCACATTGTTATGGTGAATCCCTCTATCATGAGGAAGGTGCTCTTAAGCACAGTTTCAGGTTAATCCCTCTATTAAGAGGAAGACTATTTTGTTGTTTGTGGAACTGCATCTAAAGCAGTGTTAGTGAATCCCTCTGTTAAGAGGAAGATTTGTTGTCTTTGGAGAATCCCTCTAGTTTAGAGGAAGATGCTTTTCAGCATAGACAGTGGTGAATCCCTCTGTTAAGAGGAAGACTCTTTTGTAACAGTAGCATGTCAAGGAGTTGAGAAAGTGTCTGGGTATGACTGAATGCACAGCAATTGAAATTAAAGGGGAGTGTTGAATTTATAATTTCCACTACGCGCGCGGGCTAGCATTCAACGCCATGTCAAAACCACCAAGTAGAAAACCTGAAATCACCGGTAAGTTATCGCACCGCTCTTTGGCATGAGAGGTTTCCGTACGAAGGGGCTCCGATGCAATTTGGAGGAGGCACGTGGATTGGGGTGACATCACCCTCAAACACTTTTCGGACGATAAAAGTCAGTTAAAACAGGGCATCCGATATGCGTCCCATTTGGTTCTTTCTCCGCCGTCCGATCGCGGGGAAGGTGCATACGGGGTCTGGTGAAATTAAATGTTGCGTGGAGTAATGTTATTTCCCATACCTTATGTTAAAGAACTGACATTTTTTTTGGTAATGCATTTATTTTTTTACGGCAAGTAATATCTGTGTTATACGGAAGTATGGGGCTATGTAACTTTTATTAAATTACATATGAATTGTATGAATTTTTTTATGAGTGTTGACTTCCAGTTAAGTGCAGCACACGGGGAGAAAAGAAACCTGAGTTCACTGCAGCGAACGAAAACCAGGGAACGCACAGATGAGTAAATGAATTTTTCTTTGAGTTGTAATGTAATGTTAGGAAATTGAAAGAATGCACAGCAGTGCATAATACATGCATTATGTTTATTATTCCATTGACTGGTGTGAGGAGATGGTGAAAAACGCAGCAGGCGTAAAGTTTTTTTTGTAAGTGAAATGTAAGGAATGAAAAAGAACGCACAACAGGGCAGGAGAAGAGTTGAAGAGGTGAAAGAAGAAAAACTAGGGGCAAGTATGTAAAACCATGAATTGTTTCACACATCAGTGAAAAGGTAAAACAGTAAATCCCTGTAATTTTTGTTTTCACACAACAGTGAATGTAAATAAAATTTTTACACACAGTGGTGTAAAATTTCAAAGGAGACAGAGTAATTTCTTTCGTAATGTTTTGGTGAATCCCTCTGAGTGAAAGAGGATGAATATGTCTCAGTGAATTCTCAGGTGAAAACAGAGTTTTGGTTGAATGTTTTTTTTGGTAAATCCCTCTGAGCAAAGAGGATGAATGTGTATCAGTGAATTTATTTTAATGAATAGAAATCTTTATGGTGGTGTAATGTTTTGGTGAATCCCTCTGAGTGAAAGAGGATGAATATGTCTCAGTGAATTCTCAGGTGAAAACAGAGTTTTGGTTGAATGTTTTTTTTGGTAAATCCCTCTTAGCAAAGAGGATGAATGTGTATCAGTGAATTTATTTTAATGAATAGAAATCTTTATGGTGGTGGAATACTCTGTTCAGTAAAATTTTTTTTAAGGCTTCCCTGTGCACAAAAGATCCTGGAGTAGAAAAAAAACAGAGCATTGACTTTGTGTTCAGTTAATGTTTGGTTTTGGTATTTTCCCATTGCAAAAATACCCAACAACCCCTGCAGTTTTTGGTATAAATCGTAATGCTAAAGTAGATAGTGTTTGAAGGGAATCAAGGTTGACAGAAGAGTTATCTATTATTGATGCTAAGGCCGACAGGTAGCCACAGCCATCGACACACCAAAATTCCAAGGCCGACAAACCATGCGCTGGTTGTGCGCCTTCGTGGATTCGAGGAATGAGTATAATTTGCAGATCAATCGCATAGTCTCCAGAGATCGTAGATGTAAGTTGCCACTGTTGTGGATCAGATGCAAAAGATCGTTGTAGGGCTGCAAGTCTGTCAAGAAGTGAAGTGTGGGAACCTCTGTTAACTCATACAAATTTTTGTTAAGGGCCCAAAAGCTGGAGAAAAATCAATTTTGAAAAAGAAACAAACATATTGTATTTGCAGAGGGCAGCATATCGTCGAGATATCGACCATTTTTCATAGAATCCATCCAGATTAGGTTATTTTGGGGAATAAATATCGACAGATAAGGCGTTGATCTATCGTATTCCTCCAGGTGTGAGTTTCGCCTTCCATGTTGTGAGAAATGAGAAGTTATACAGCAGCTGCACTGTCATATATTTATATTTCTCGAGTGGGAGACAAAAGAATATTGAACAATAGATTAAGGCCGAGAGGCCTTAGTCGTTAGCGTCGTACAGTTGGTTGTGAGGTTGAAAATGAACACAATAACACTGTAAAAGGGACGAGTGGCCATACTCATCAGCATCAAGGCCGAAAAGATCACATCAACACTGTGGATTGGAGAGGGACGAGTGGCCATATTTTTGTCACATGGAGGTTATACTCCTCAGGAGGGCCATACAGGCTGTAGATCTAACTCATATCACCAAGATCTAAGCGAGAGCCACACATATCTGATTATTGGGCACACGTATCACAATGGAATAGTGAATTTCGACCCCAAATTTTCAAATACCAAGTTTGACTTTACACTTTTGGTTGTGGAAAGAATGGTGGAGTGAATGACAATTGGAGGTAACATATTTTCAGCTATTGCAGGGATCATCTTTGTAGAAAGTGTTTTCCCAATTATTATTGCAGAAGAATTTCTTCCATTGGGTTTTTGTTTTTTAGCAGATTGGTAACATAAATCAATAGGAGTAAATCGATTGATGCTAAGCCATAATGTTATCACAATTGCATCTTGTCTTAGTAGGATTATAACTTTAACATCCCCGCTATCACCTTACAATAATGATATAATGAGGGAGATATTACAACTGACAGAAAAAACCCTTTAAGGGTTGAACAACAACATGCTTCCTACCTTTCAAAAGCGACACAAAATTCTAGAACTCACGACAGGGTTCATCTTGGGTACATTCATGTTGAATATGGAATGTGACGACTTGATATTTCAATTGCTCCAAAAATTTTACACCAGCACTACATCAACTCATCCAAACGATGTCAAAAAATGCACGCAAAATATTGTGTCCCTATTCTTAGAAGGAGATGCTGACATCTGCAAGATACTATGATCCAAATTGTTGATCATTTGGAGGAAGGAACCAATGGTATCACTAGCCACCTATGATCTAGTTGAGAAGTTGGTTAAGACAAACATAAAAGTGCTCAGACAGGTGCTAACCAAGAAGGAGTTGACAAGGATTTATGGAGGAAGCAAGAACAAAGGAAGTAAATTCCGCAACAAAAATGAACTAAGAAGAGGACTATGCTTTATCTGCAAGGGACCATGGACACCTAACCATTCATGCCGAGGTGATAGAATGGAGGCAACAAGGACAAAATAGGAGTGGATTCCTTTAAATCATGGGGGTCTTCTATAGTTGGGTCCATTGACTTTAAGGAGAGCACCCATGAATAGTATGAGCAGTTAAGTAAAGATGATGAAAATAAATGTTATTATGGGATGATAAGCATTCAAAAGTGCATGGTGAGGTAAACTATTATACAATGACGTCCATATATTTCTAGAGGGACATCCACAAAGAATATGAACATTCAAGCAATGTACTAGTCACACACCACTGCATCCATGTTCAACAACCGACGAAGATGAACAATATATTGTCTTCACAAGTGGCAAAGGCCAAGGGGAAGACACCCAGGAAGACCTAAGTGAGGAGCTAGTAGTAGTGAATCGACACGATGAGCATGATCATGAGGGGAAACATGATAAACATAGTATGCATGATGAACCATTTCCATAGATCCGGTCAAAGGCTCAAGTTGAAGTTGTAGAGACATTAACCATGGCACCAAAATTTCTAAGAGAGGATTGTTGAGAAAGGATTAAGCATTTCAAGATAGAGCTTATGATGTCGAAGCAGAGGATTCAGACGGTTCGAGGCACTGTGTTACAGGAGAACAAGAAGATTGAGGAACTCATAAGAGTATGTGCCAAGTCAACATTTAAGCTGTCTAGTATTGAGGAATGACTCAAGTCTGTCAAAAGGAAGCAATGGGAGTACAATTGGGGGTTCTAGAGCAACTTTCTACAAGAATACATAGATAGGGCTTGCAACACTACCAACCTAAATTTATACATTAGGGAGACTAGTGTGAAGAATTCCAATTTGATCATGTTGAGTGACCACGAGGAGCAACATGAGTTGGACATCAAGCAACATCAACAAAGTAGATTTGCTCCATGTACAGGTATTCATCTCTACCACAAGATGGATTGGCGAGAGATTATGAGTTGGAACTCTGTTGATGGGATGATTCCTAGGAGGATACTCTTAGCCAAGGGCATATTGCAGCTTGGGCCCTTAGGCATGGGCAATGATGGAGGGATGAGATGGTATCATAACCCACAGGTCCCAAGACTTAGGTGGCATTGGGATCTAGGTGAATCTATTGAAGGCAAGCTTGACCGAAGGAATTTTTGGGATCCAGGTATTGAAGGATCCATTTAGGATCATTTAACATAGAGGCATGGAATAACACACGGGTTTGTATGAGATTCAGGTATCAATATACAAATTTTTTTGCTATGGATAGAAGTGGGTTACTTGAGGGTAAGCAATCTTTGGGTAAGAGGATTTGTAATATTCCCTTTTCTTGATATGGTAAATATGGATGGAATCTACCCATGGTATTTACGATGGTATTTTCCCATGGGATCTACCGATGGTATTTTCTTTCCTTTTTTGGGGGAAAATAATAAAAAAGGTTACTAGAGAGTCCATCATACCTATTGAAGGGGATAGGAGCAAGGCATTTGAATCATCTCGAATTGTCTATCTATTTTTCTTTGTTGAGAACTTGGCAATGCCAGTTCTACTTTGATCCCAGGGATGAAAACCTTGTGGGTGTAAATTCTCTGGTGGATCCAGCTAGGGTCCACGATTGTGCTATAGTGCCTTTATTCTCTTTTGATGAGCAACCATGCATGCCTTTTATAGGGGATCCAATCTTAGTTGTATGAACACGTATCCTTTTTTTCGTCTATTAATATAAATAAGAAGTTGCATTTTCATATCTCCTTTTGGTTAGTGTTTTTTATTGTGAACATTTTAAATACACTAAAGTTTGCTATATTTGTTAAAATTTTTAACATTTGGGATCTTACATGTACATCTAAAATCAAATTGAATCCATCATTTGAAATTATGCAAGGTTCCATCTAGATTTATCATTTGACATTATTCAAGGTACATGCAAATTAAATTCATCATTTGACAATTGAAATTATGCAATGCACATCTAAAAGAAAATTCATCATATGAAAATGACATTATGTTTTATTCTAAAACAACTTTATCAGAACTAGACCTTCATCGAATCGATAAACACCCAAGATTGGGAACCAGTCATGACAAGACTAGAACCGATAAAAAAACCCGACCAAAACACAGGTCAACCAAAAACACATAAAATATTCAATTTTAAAGAAAACATATATATTCATGTGCATCCATATGAATCCAAACATTTATACACAAATAAGCAAAAGTTCTCATTTATATAGCATGTAAAGATGTACATAACCAATATAGCACCAAGTGCAATCCATCTCTAAACCAAATATACATCAACAAACAAGCTCCACATGGGCTCTAGCATAAAAAAAATCATGCTTCAACAAATACCTACATATCATCAAAATAATTGCCTATATTGGGATCTTCGTCATCAATATTACATTCTAGGCATTAAAATAAGATAGAAAAAACATAGCATGTCACGTCAAGATTTTGTTTAAGTGATGGGTACTTTTTTTAATTGGCTCATGATAGAGGGGTTCGATAAGCAATGCCACTAACATCAAGGTACATAGAGGGCTTGGTGCTCTTGATTAAGTACTAGTTCCATACCCTTGTACATGACGAAATTCAATAGAGCGTTGCAACCCTCCCAATCCTAAAATCCTAGGAAACTATTAAGTTTATTGGATTTTGAGTGGGGTCTAAAATTCTTCTTTCTCCATATGAAATTCAATGAGGTTAGAACCACTCTCAAACATCCTAAGTCATTTCATGGTAAAGTTAAAAATTAAAGTAAAATGATGAAAATTAAAGAAAAAGGAGAATGTCACTTTTACTTTGAGAATATAAAATTACCATGAATTTCATAGCTAATAGGGAAATATTATCAAATACTAGGCTCCTCCTATCATAAATCATAACCTTGTTGAAAAAAAGTTGTGTTCAAAGGGTCCTTGGCAATAATTCACAAAACTGGTGTCCACTTCCCCCCTACAAGAGAAATGCATTCCCTCACTAGGGAAACATTTCCCCCGACGTTACCCATGTTTCCTCAAAAGAGGGACATGGGTAAACATTTCCCCAAGAGTTTCCTCATCCTTGGAGCGTGGGAGAGTGAGGGGGCATGCTTCTCACCATGGAGGATGTGTCCTTGTGGAACAATTTTTTTAGATGTTGTATTAATATCATTGTTAGAGGTTGTTAAGGTTAATACGATAAAAATGATATTACGTGTTTTTAATATTTAATTTTATTTTAGAAAAAATAAAAATTTGATTATATAATAATAATAATAATAAAAAATTCACAATTTCCAAACAATATGTACAAGATATGGATTAATTCAATATATTTTATTTTTCTTTCCATATATATGAAATAGTATATGTGTATATATGGAAATTTTATGAGAGTTAATTTAAATAATTAAAAAAAATGTTATAGTTATAATGGATGAATATATATGTTATTGTCATGTAATACATTGGTTATGGTTTGTAATGCATCCATTATAGTTTTGAAGTCATTTTTATATTAAAAAAGAAAACAAAATTCATTAGTATTATTCTTTTCAGGTTTATTATATTTGATCTAGTTTTTTAACTATTCTTTGTCATATATAGATGTTGGCTTGATGGGACTTGACCCAGGTTCAATGTTAAGCAACCAAGAAAATCCCTACACTACTGGCCCTCTTGGCATCAATCTGTGGAGCACGGATTTAAGTCTCACCCGAAGCAGTATGGGGGGATGCAAGAACAAAGTTTTTGCACACTGAGATGGTTGTGATGTCAGTTATTTTCCCTAACCTTCCTTCGCGCAGATCGATAAGCCCTTTAGGGATTATCAAAATACTTCTCTTATTCATCATCAAAGCCTCCGTGAAAATCTTTGGTCGTCCTTCGTGGGCCCTAAATAGATAGATTGGGCACTTACGCACCCCTGTAATTACTCTTACTTCTGTATTTACCCAGATTTGCTTAAGTATTGGTTACCTTAACATGAATTACAATTAGCTTCATGTAAACATTTATCTCTACTTGTGGTCATATAAAACAGAGGAACATATAGATTCGCACATCAGAGTAGCAATAAAACATAAACCCAACATTCAACATAACATAATCACATGTAATGAATGGAAGTAAAATACACAGGTAATTTTAGAGTGCTATTCTTTATTATTGATTCAAATATCTAGTACAAATTCTGACTACCCTGCACACACAACTGTAGGGGTCTGTGCACTCATTTGCGGACTTCTACCCTAGGCCTCTATGCACTCAGCTGTAGAGCTTCTTCCTACACTAAGAATCTTCACTCTTAGCTCTCCCAGGCCCATTACATTCATCAACATCAAGTATCAACTATGAACTCCACTATCTTGGACTCCTCTAAGACCTCCTTTTTATACAATCTGATGGTCTACGGACCATGGGTAGATCTCTAAAGCCGACATGCTTTTACACAAAAGAAGGGTGGAAACCCTTTATTGACTCTTGACATCTTCGCGCTCTGCAACCACAAAATGCGAAGACTTTACACAAAACTTTGGCTTTTAACCCCAAAATTGACCCCAAGGGACACACTCCCAACAAGCCCCCAACACAAATCTAGTGAATCACCCTCGAGTCACTCTACTGGGGCGAAGATCTTGTCGCGAAGACCTCCCAGCTCCACCTGTACCACTGCAACTTCGATGGTGCACTATGCGGCCTTCTGCTTCATTTGTTAGACCAACTGCTCCGTCATTGGCCTTGTGCCCTGTGCCTGTACCTTCTGCTACGTTCCCTGTAGACTAGCTAGTTTTCCTTCAATGGTGGTTGTGAGCGCATAGGCTTTATCAAGCCAAGGCCCTATTCTGGCCTTGAGGACACTCTCTTTGCATTGCGTTGCATCCAACTGCTCCTTTAGCACCTTTTCCTCCTGCAGTTTTGCTAGCCTCTACATAAGGGCGACAATGTGCACTGTTGCTTTGACTTCGTCATATCTCTGCTGCAGCTCCTGGGCCTCCATTTCCATCCTTTGCAAGGTGGGATCCTCTTGCAAATTGGTAACCACTTCGAGCGCCTGCTCGAAGAGTGCTGTGCACTCCTTCACTGTGCTATCTACAGTGGCTGCTACATCTTTGACAGCGGCCTTGTGCTTCTCCTTTACTTTTGGCGGAGTCGAGGGCTGGTTCCTCAACATAAGTTCTGTGATCTTAAGGTTTAGGTGCAACTGAACCTTTACCAACTCTGATCTCGCTTGGCGCACTTCGCCAGTAAGCTTCTTAATTCGTTCATCCACGGGCACATCTTCAGGAATATCCAGCTCGGGGACAGACTTGCATGCCTCCTCCACTACCTTGAAAGTGCACTCATTCTTCCCCGTGATAGCCTTAAAGAGATCGATGGCAGAGGTATTCTCAGAAAACATTTGGGCTTTATTCACCTTCTGCTCACTAATGACGTTTAATTCTCACTGTTCCCTAGCCCGAAGTTCTATGATCACACCATCATGTAGGGTGTGAAGGGATTCTCTTGGAAGCGCAGCCAAGTCTAGCCCGACCTTCTGGAGGGCGCGAACAATGGTCCGATCATCTTCTGCTTATGTGGTTAGCACTCCATTTGGCATCACGATAAATCGGGGGTCCAAGGGGCGGACCATTTCTGCTACTTCAACTGTCCCAGGCGCTAAGTTGGTTGACGCCACGCTACTTTGACCCACACTAGTCTGCACTTGTGACGCCTGGATTGGCAGCTCGTGTAGACCTGTCTGAATGGCACCCAAGGCTTTCTTCTGTTGCTGCTCAAACTGCTATAGCAGTTCTGCGGTGGAATCCTTCACCATATCACCAATTTCATTCAGATCACCTTCTATTAAGGTGATCGGGTTGAGGGAGGTCTTGTTGGACTTGGAATTCTTCCGCAACTCTACTTTTATGATTCCCTGTTGCGCTTAATCTAGAACAGAGTAGTCTCCGGGTCCACTCCTCCCTGCCCTGTCTGTTGTTCCTCCTCCTCTTCTGTTTTTGGGGAAGGCGACTTCTGACTCTTGTCAGAGTCACGTTACTCTTCTTCTTTTGTCTGTTTTTTGGTAGCACGCTCTGCCTTGGCTTTGTCCTCAACCTCCTTCTTCCTATTTTTTGCTAGTTATTCCATCTTCCGCTTGGTCTTTTCTTTCTTTCGCTACGCTGCAGACTTGCTAGACCCAACTTTCAAGTCTAAAGCGATGTGGCAATCTGTTTGCCAACGGTCAAGGATTGTTGTGATCACATCGTTGGTAGCCAAGTATGGAAGGTCATACCACTTTTATTTAGGATCCTTCTGTAAGCACATGGAGACGCGGTGGAAGTCTGCCTTGAACTCCACATACTCTGTCAGTTGATCATAAATGGTCAGTGACAACTGCGGTTTGTGGTTGATGGCCATGTGGATATTCATCTCCATCAAGATCCAAAAGGTCTTGTTGTCCTTGACCCTTTGGGGGTCCTTCATAGCCCAGTGTGAAGCGAACTTCACTGCTTCTGGTAGGTTCTGCGCGATTGGAGGAAACTGATTATCCTTTGGTAACTCCCACGCAACCAACACTATGGATAGCAGCAGACATGCGTAGTGAAACATCTTGCTTTGATCCTGCGCCTCTCTGTAGTTATAAAGAAACTTGCTGAAGAGGTAGCCTGCCTAGTAGAATTGTATGGCCTCCACGAACTGGGCTGCTAATGACACTATTGGTGTCGACACTTCATCTGCGTGACAGTTCCTCATAATCTTTTTTGCCAGGATCTGAGCGACTACCTTGACCATGGGGTTGGTTATGATAGTGTTGTAGTAGCCACGCGACTTCTTTGCGAGCTTAAATTTATCCTTCATTTCTTCGGCGAGGTTGTGCTCACCTGCCTTTCATCCAAACGCCATGGCCGGATTTTCTCCTGCATGCGGCAGCTGAGTGGTCCTATGGATCAACATGTTAGTAATCAATATCGACTCCTCTAGCCACAAGCACCCATCATGCACTAAGCACAACAACATCTTGATCACTATCATAGTTATGGGTGTGCGGTTGTAATGCGATACCCACAACATGTTTAACATACCAACCTTATCCACCCATTTTACCCACTTTCTTGGCTCTAGCATGGTCACACTAGAGTCTTTGTGGAAGATGCGATGCATGAGTTGATCTATGGCTAAGTGGGGAAAGCACTCTGTATCATCCAAATCCCAATCCTCCAATTTTAACAGGGGGACGTGCCCTAGGCACGGTCCTTCAAAGGCGATTTTATCTGGCAACAAGGGTGTATGTAGCGCAGCCTTGTTTTTGTCAATCTCCTTTGGAACCTTTGTCTTGCCCTTGCGTGGAGGAATGTACTCGGGAAACTTAGAGACAGGGTTGGGACCCTCAACGTCAACATCCTCCGCCCCCATGTCAATGTCTTCCTCATCCATAGGGATCTCCTCAACATCCTCTTCAGGTTCAAGGTCAATTAACTTTCCCTTCTCTTGCACGGTGGGATTTTCCTTCTGCAGGTGCCTTTTGGGTGATGCGCGCACCGGCTATGGCGCTTTCTCCTTATATTTCTTTGATTTTGGACCCTCTTGGGTCGGTGTAGGCCTCGGCCTGGGCATCCTCAGCAATTTAGGTACTTTTGTCAGTACTTCAATGCTCTCAACCTCCGGGGCAGCTTCCTCAACTGTCATTACTACTTCTGGGGCAGTTCCCTCAGTTGTCATTACTTCTCCCGCACTCACTATTTCTGTAGGCATCGACATAATACTGTGAACTCACTATCAAAGCTTCAAAGTTCTCATGGTTCATGCATGCTTGAGAGCTGAGCACCTCAATTCTTAAAATTCCAAGTGTTTTTCGTTGGGAAACCATCTGTAATTTATAGGCATTTTCAAATTCAAATACAACCATTCCCCCCAAATTTCGTTCATAAATGTTGGATTGGCGATAGATTTTCACAGATCTTGCCCTTAAATTCCGACTTAAATGCCACGCCCCCCCGCTCCATATAGCCGTTTTCCCACTGTCAAGTCATGAACAGTGACCATAACTATCACTTACCGACTGCCCTACATGTTTCTGCTGACACTGACATTTATTCATTCCGTGCAGTTCCCCAATCGTGCAACTCCCCAACCCGGGCAGTGTAGTTTATAGTCCCGTGCCTCCTTTCAGTTGCTTGGAGGGCTAAGACTATGCTTCCACCATGTAGTCATCTAGCTAGAACGCCGGTGTATGGATTCAATTGACTGCCATTCACCCACCCTGGGAATGGTTCTCCATTCAACTTTACCAACTGAACTGCTCCACCATCGGTAATATCCTTGACAACATAGGTCCCCAGCGAATGTATCCGAAATTTCCCTGGAAATTTATCAAACTTGCTATCATATAACTTAACTAAATCATTCACCTTGAAGGTGCGAGTTTGATGTGCCAATCATGCCATGCATTTTCGCACTTCTTTTGAACTTGTTGATGGAATACAACTTGAAATCTATCTTCTTCAAGCTCTGTTAGCTGTGCGAGCTTCTCCTCCAAGGCTTCACGATCTGCCATTCTTCTGAATGCTGCTATGTGCAGACTAGGTACAATGTACTCCATCGGCATCACAACTTCCATGCCATAAACCAGTCTGAACGGAGTTTGTCTAGTCAACTTCTTGTAAGTCGTTCTATAAGCCCATAACACTGCGGGCATGTGAACATCCCAGTTGTTTCCTTGAGCATTGTAAACCTTTGTGAGTGCGCTCTCCAATATTTTATTAAACGCTTCCACCGTCCCATTAGCCTGTGGATGATATAGTGTGCTCTTCTGATGGTAAGCTTGAAAATCTTCCATCATCGTGCTGATGGTCTCATTGAGAAAGTGTGTACTGTGATCGTTCATTAGAATTTTTGTACAACCAAACCTTGTCAGCACATACTCAAAGATGAATTTTACTACTGTCGCACTTTTACAATCCTTCATATGTTGTTCCTCTGCCCATCTGGTTAGGTACTTAGTCGTAGTGATGATGTACTGCGCACCCGTCTTCTTCCCTAAAGGCTGAATTGGTACTACAAAGTCAATCGCCCACTTCTCAAAGGGTTGTAGCAATATTTGCGAATTCAACAGAAGCTCATCCCTGCACAAGGGTCTACCTATCCTTTAGCATGCGTCACATGCCCTACAATACATTGTTGAATCCTTATGCAAGGTCAGCCACCATAACCCAGCGCGTAAAATATTTTGCGTTGTTGCTTTTCCTACATAATGACGTCCCGCTACTCCTCCATGAGCCTCAACAAGGATGTTGTTTCGTTAAAACTCTGGCACATAACGTTGCAATATTTCATCTGATCCCATTTTGTACAAGTGCCTTGCAATGATAGAAAAGTCTGTTGCGTGCACCACCAATTCCTTCTTCTGTTGGTTTGTATCTCCTTCCAGAGCCATACCTGTCGTTAGGAAGTGTATAATATCTTCAAAGTGGTTGCCTGTGATATGTATTACAAAGAGTTGCACATCGGGTAGTCCTTCCTCTAAATTTGTAGGTTCCTCTCCTGTTTCAATGTGTGACAGATGATCCAGTCCAACATTCAAGCATCCTGGTTTCACAATAACTTCAAAATTGTACTACTGGAATAACAACAACCACCCGCATATCTTCTCCCCAACACAGGCTTGTTAACCAGGTATTTTAATGACGAATGGTCTATATACATCTTAAAATGTCCACCCAACAAATAATGCCTGAACTTCTGGAGTGCATACACCATGGCTAGTCCTTCGTGCTCTCTCGTGGAATAATTTTTCTCAACTTTGGACAACTTCCTACTTGCGAATGCTATAGGGTGATCCAAGTACCCTTCAATGGCTTGTGTCAGTACTGCTCCCATCGCAATACATGATGCATCCACATGCACATGAAATTCCTTCTTCCAATCTGGGAAGACTAGGATCAACGCAGTGACCATTTTCTCCTTTAGCGCATCCAAGCTCTTCAGGCATTCTTCATTCCAACAGAACATAACATCATTCTTTAACAGTTTTTCCATCGATGTGGTGATCTAGGCATAACTCTTGATGAATTTCCTATAGTATCCCATATGCCCCAACATTTCGCGCAACTGTTTCACAATCCTTAGCGCCTCCAAATTGATGATGACTGCAATCTTCGCAGGGTCTACCATCAAGCCTTGTCTGCATACTAAATGGCGCAGGAAGATCCCAAAAGGGACACAAAAAAAACATTTCTTTAGATTGTGCATGATTTGGTACCTCCGACATGTATTTAGCATCAAGCGCAGACTTGCCACATGGCGCTTCACCAGTCTGAACACTGACCAATCATCAAAGTATACTTCCAAAAATTTATGAATGAAATCCTTGAATGTCGTGATGACTACGCGGGAAAAGATTGTTGGCACATTTTTTAGCCCAAAAGGCATCACCGTATATTGGAATCATCCCCATTTAGTCGCGAAGGTCATCATACTTCTATCCTTCGACACGATCTTGATTTGATGGTACCCAGAGAACCCATCAGTGAACGAATATGCTTCCTGGCCGCCAACATTATCCAGGACCTCATAGGTGAATAGAGTTGGGAAGGGATCATGCATGCAGGCGTCATTCAACTTCCTGAGATCTGTGCATATCCTTATTTCTTCCTTCTACTTCTTTTCCTGAACCACTATTGGGCTTACCCAATCAGATTCTTCCACTGGTTAAATAATACTTGCCGCGAGCATCTTGTCTAACTCTAAGAAGACCCTTTCTTTATACTTTAGATTAAGGTGGTAAGGTCTTTGCTTCACAGGTTTCGCGTCCGGTTTTAGGGTGATCTTCATGACACCCAGGTCCCTTATTATCCCTTTCAGATCTGAAAACTTTGTGGGAAACAGATCCTAACATTCACAGAGTAACTAAATGACCTTATCTACAGTCACGTCCCAGTAGTCCCCAATCTTTGAAAACTTTGGCTTTGCCTCCGTGCCAATGTTCACCTACCTTGTTTTGAGTGACTCAGTTATGGCTGGGTTCTCTAGTTGTGGTCCTTCAACTTTGCAGTGTCCTTCAGTCTCTGGAATATTAATCTTCCTCGAGTCTTCGTATTCTTCTTCCACTGTGACATTTTAGCACTCCAGCGTGTGGCTCAGCTGGGTGGTCCAATCAAGTTGAATCAAATCTAGAGGATCCTACGGTATCCTGAAAATTGTCGTCTGAACCTCCTGCAATGCTTCGTTGATAGATTCAAATCCATCCTCAAAACTTAACATCATAAAAAATCCCTGGAGCAAAATATCACATCCTTCGATACCATGGTGGAGTTTTGTCTCCAAGTGCCAATTCATTGGTATAACATCCAAGGCATGGAAAAACAGAAGGAACCATTCTGGTTGAGGCTTCACTCCATACACTTTAGTCCATTTGGCCAAATGGTCGCGTGGATCATTTCTCCCATCATATTTTTCTTTTAATCACACCTTTAGATGACGAAAGTGTAACCTCACCATCCTCCTATATTCACACCAATCATCAAAACTATCTTTGTGCGTACTCCACCATCTTGCGAGCGTAGCGTGCAACACCCAATCTAATGCTTCAAAGTGATTCTTCTCTAGTATTTCCCTATCAAATGCATCCAAAAAGTGATCAACATCAGTTAACCCATCATAGTAAGGCAAATCTCTTACTTCTGATGAGACACAACACTATGACTTGGTCATCATATTACAGCGTAGCGTAGATACTTCAGGCAGTTGATTCTACCAGTTCTCCAGTTCTTTGTCTGAATCTGATGTGCACGAGCTCTCGCAGTTCCATGCAATACACTCGTATATTGTCAGATTCACCCAATCCTGATCTCTTGCTGTTATCTTGTAAATATGGTCCAAATCGTCATCACTTTCATAATCGCAAACCTGTTCAATATAGCCTGCTCCTTCTTCGGGGTCTGGTGGCATCGCTACGCGGAGCCATTTCTTCTCAAATATCATCTTTCGCTTCTTCAGGTTGATTACCCCATTCATGTCAATGGCCCAATCGATGCCAAGGAGCATGGGGTAGGGATTTTTGTCATCCACAATCTCTACTACTTCAAAATCCACTAGTGCACTCCCGCCTTCGATATCAACTGTTACCCCCTACAACCTCCCCATTGGGATGATTTTTTGCTTATTTTCCATCCTCAACTGAATCAGAGACCACTGTAGCGCAGGTCTCCCCATTCTTTCCCATGTCTGTTTGGGAAAAACATTTGCATCAGACCCTAGGTCCAAGATAACCTGGTCTATTTCGTATTCTACTATCTGTGCGGTGAGTCTCATCTCATGTCCAGACCTTACCTTATGCTTACCAAGCTTTCTTACTACCGTGGTTCGTTAGAAGCATTTTCCTTGCCAACGCACCTATTGATCAGTTCCTCTAGTCCCTTCACAGCCTTACTATCACAGAGTAGTTTCATGCAGGTCTCCAAGAACGTGGTAATCATGGACAGGTCCATCTCTTCAACTGGTTTCTCGTGACTCCCTGAGGTAGAGGTCTCATATTTTTTTTTTTTTGCTTCCATAAATGTTTCTTTTACACGTTCTAGATCAAACCCGGTCTCCTTTTCTGGTGCTTTGCAAACCCACTTGCCTTCTTCGGGTTGCTTCCCCTTATCCTCACTAGTCGTCACTCAACTCCACAACACAATATTTACCTTGGAATCTTCCTCATGAGGCTGAGCCCTCATCATCTGCAAGTTCTGAGTCGGTTTTTGAGGTTGTGCCCCTTCTAACATTATTTTGGCTAACAATATAAGGCAATCCTCCATCACATGGTTAAACTGAGTACAATAGTGGCATGAAAATGTCGTCAGATTCGGGCAGTCTCGCACATAGTGTCCTGGTCCTCCTCAACTGTAACAAATAATCTTCCCTCGACCTCTACTAGGTCCTCGTCCACCTCGGCGTCGTTTGTGCCCCTGATACTTGCCTCACGCTCCTCTAGCGCCTTAGTCCGGAGGTCGCGTACTACCTGCACCCTGTATGCAGCTGTCCTGTCCATCATTAATTTGTAACTTCGGAAATTGCGCTCATCATGACCCATATATTGACAAAAGTTGCAGAAGAGTTGTTGCGGTGTTTGTATGAATTTCTGTAGAAAATGGCAATTATCTGTCGCATGTTTCCCACCTACCTGACAGATAGCACACCATAGTGTCGGCCTTGTACTTGGCCCTACTATAGCTTTTGGCCTTAGAGGCATTGGTCCCCCTGATGCAACATAATTTGTGAAACATGACAATGATCTTTGTCATGCCCTTGGCTTTTTCACTTTAGGCACCACACTTCTTCATGCACCTCTGGCCAAGTTGTTCTATTTTTCTTCAAAATTTTCATTTTGAGGAAAATATTTTGCAACTGCGCGTGAATTTGCTGAACCCCCAGATTAGCATCCTGCATTGGTGTCTCGTGCAACCTCATCGCAATCTCCAAAGCTTCCTCTTAGGTCCTGATCTTCTATTGTGATAGCGCAACCCTTAGGTGAGGCAGAAGCGAGGCCAAAAACCATTCACGTTGCTGCCCATCAGTCAGATTCATGTTGGCTTCACGGATCGTACAGTTCAATCTTTGATCCAAATCCCAGGGCATCTCTTTAGGATTCATCATGATCTCCTTGAATCCCACAATTGAATGAGCCTCAAACTTAGGTTTACTAAATTCCTTCTTTAGCGCGGTCTGGATATCGGCCAACGTAGACGTCGGATTATCAATGCAGTACTTAATGTACCAAGTTAGTGTACAATCCTGCAAAGCATTGACCAATGTTGCTTTCTTCATTTGATTATCCATGATGCCTTGAGCTTCCCATGCAGCCTTTGCGACAAACCAAAATTGGTTCGGATCTTCATTTCCTACACCCTTGAACACATGTAGCTTTATGAAGTTCACCATGTTGAATGGTGGTGGAGGTGGTGACGGTGTGGGTGAGGGGGTAAGCAGTGGAGGTGATGATGGAGGCAGTCTGGATGGACGAGGTGAGGATGGAAGTGGTGTAGGTATTCACAAGAATCCCTATCTTATCAACTGAATAGTGTTTAGCGAAGAAACCTGTGCTGCTCCTTCGTCATCACTCAGAGGAGGCTCAATCAACGGGTTATATTAAGGGCCTTTTCTTCCTTCGTCCCTAAAAGTCCTTCCACGTTGCTTAGCCACAAACATAAAGGTAACTACATAACCTAGTTTTCACACAAGAGCATATTAATCCAACTATTTAATGATTTCAAATACTTACCTCGCGGCCCCCTGAAGAAGCGACGCTCTGCTTCACTGTAACTAATCGAAGTATCGACCGCGAACCCTATCACAAACCCTCCTATGATACGGTCAAGCCAATGATTGACAACATGTGTGATCTTATCTTCAGAGCCTTCCAATTTCTGCACTAACTCCGGGGTCTAGACAATCAAATCGTCAAACCTCCACCTCCCTTGGCCGTCTGCCAATTTTACGATCCACTCATATAATTCAAACGAGAAGGAACACTAGAAGATTTCATGTATCTCTGTGTACAGATATCTTTCCATCCACTGCTCTTTAGTCAATCGCGAGTTCTTGTTGTCTTGCACTGCAAATTCGTGGATCTTTCTATCCAACCAATCTTCAATCTCCTTCTTAGTTGGATTCCAATGATGCGACATCACACATGTAATGGTAGTCTTCTCTTCCTTGACGTCCTCCTCTCAAGGAATGATAATGGCTCTTTCTCTCATCAAGTATATCGTAAGAAAACTCATACGAAATAATATCTTCATGCTAATTCTCATCATTTCCTAGCTCAAAAGCTTGGTGTTATCAACACCTTAGCAACTAGAGCTTTAAGAGTTTCTGATGAAAACCATCTCAAGGAAAAGAAAGCACATCTCCTAAGTGTTTTCTTTAATAATGGGTATAGTAGACACCAATGTACTAAGGCTTTCCTCAGAGCTGAAAAAGGTCCTAGTGCTAAGAAAGATACCAAGGATCGATTTTCCAGTGTTCATCTTCCTTTTATCCAACGGTTCACTGACAAGATTGCAAGGATCCTAAGGAAGCATAAGGTGGCTTCAACCTTTCGGCCTTTAAATACCATACAAAGCTCCCTTAGATGCGTAAAAGACCCAGTGGACCCCAAGAATATGAAGGGTGTGTATGTTATCCCATGCTCTTGTGGGACTCCCTACATTGGTGAGATTGGTCGCTCGATTAATCAAAGGATTCGTGAGCATGTTGCTGACATCAAGCATGGCAAGACCTGCTCCTCTGCTTCGGTGAAGCATGCAAATAAATCTAAGCATCACATCTGCATTGAGGAGGCCCAAGTCGTTGCTAAGGTTAGTCATTTTCATCATCGTAAATTGAGGGAGGCCCTAGAAGTTGAAAAAATACTCAATAATTTGAATAGAGTTGATGGTTGGAATAATAGTAGAAGTTGTGTCCTGTCTTGTCTTCCTAGTTTTTTTTTTTTTTTTCAAGCTATGTAGATATTGGCATCATTTTTATAGTATTTATTGTTGATTTATTTTTCATTAGAGTTTATTTTCTTGATCCTTCATGTTTTTTTTTTATGTATTTTATCATCCTATTCGTTCTTAACTCCTTTTAGTATTTTTGTTATTTGTTTAATGGGCCTGAGCCCCATATTTCATTGTTGACCCCGTTTTATTTATTGATTATTTTTCTTTGGAT
>APFE031676973.1:28950-44985 GCA_000404065.3 Pinus taeda | reverse complement strand
AACTAATATCATTATTTAAATATTATTTTTCAAACACTAGTCGTTTAATATAGTCGTTACTTAATAATATTTTTTTTAATATATTAATAAATTAATATTATAATTTAAACATTATTGTTCAAATATAGTCGTTACTTGAAATCATGTCTCTACATTGCTCTCTATTTAAGCCTTTCACATGGTCTGCGTCTTCATCTGGTCCTGATGATGAACCACACTTCTTGGTTCGAAACGCGTCGGCCAAAAATTCTCTCATGTGATTTCTACCGAAAGACTTTGTTTAATTCATTATGGATCACAGAAGCTTGCATACAGAAATCACACATCTTGTTATGCAGATCCCGGTCCTGGCAATGAAACCATTTGTTGGCTTGATGGGCCCTGACCTAGGTTCAGCGTTAAGCAGCCAAGCAAATCCCTACACTGTTGCCCCTTTCGGCATCAATCCGTGAAGCACAGACTAAATTCTCACCTGAAGTAGTATGGGGGGGTGGAGGAACCAATTTTTCACACCTTGAGATGGTCGTGATGTCGGTTATTTTCCCTAACCTTCCTTCACACAGATCGATAAGCCCTATAGGGCTTATCAATGTACTTCTCTTATTCGTCCTTGAAGCCTCTATGAAAGTCTCCGGTCATCCTTCATGGGCCCTAAATAGATAGATCAAGCACTTACAAACCCCTATAATTACTCTTACTTCTGTATCTACCCAGATTCGCTTAAGAATTGGTTACTTTAACATGCATTACAGTTAGCTTCGCGTAAACATATAACTCTACTTGTGGTCATATACAACCCATATATATTCGCGCATCAGAGTAGCATTAAAACATAAACCCAACATTCAACATAACATAATTGCATGTAATGAACGAAAGTAAAATACACAGGTAATTTTAGAATACTCTTCTTTATTATTGATTCAAAGATCCAGTACAAAATCTGACTACCCTATGCACACAGCTGCAGGGGTCCGCGCACTCAGCTACGGACTTCTACCCTAGGCCTTTGCACACTCAGCTGCAGACTTCTACCCTAGGCTTTTGTGCGCTTAGCTGCAGATTCTCTTCCTATGCTAAGAATTTTTGCTCTTAGCTCTCCTAGACCCATTACATTCATCAACATCAAGTATCAACTATTAACCCCACTATCTTAGTCTCCTCTAAGACCTCCTTTTTATACAATCCCATGGTCCGCGGACCATGGGTAGATCTCTAAAGCCGACATGCTTTTACACAAAAGAAGGGCGGAAACCCTTTATTGACTCTTGACATCTTCGCATTCCGCGACCACAAAATGCGGAGACTTTACACAAAACTTGGGCTTTTAACCCAAAATTGACCCCACGGGACACGCTCCCAACAACAGATTATAGTTTTATATACAAAATCGTTCATCTGTATCAAAGATACCATAAAATATATCAACAAAAATACATTATGTTGGTTGTTGTAGATAATAACCACTAAAAAACTCAATAGTGGCAATCCATTAATTCATATTCATCTCTATCCAAAAATTTTGGGATACTGAAATAACCATCAGGTAGATCCAAAACTTCCATAAAGAGAGAATTTAATTTTGAGTTGATCTATTTGAGCACATGATTGAAAGATAACCATTCAGAGGATAGCATAACCTTCTGAATGTCCCGAAAAGAGTCTACAACAAGACATTTTCAATTTCAACTTTCTTGTTTTCCCAATCAATCACTAATATTGAATCCCCCATCACTTGTAATTTTTTAACATTTTTCAGAGAAACAGAGAAGCATTCTTAAGGCTATAAATTATGCTCAATTATTAGTCACATGACCTAGATCATATAAAATATGCATTAAGTGAGAATGATTAAGATATACAACTACATCAATCCTACAAATAGGCAGAAGGCCCTCAGAAGTGCCATTAAAGAAACTCCATGGTACGCAACAATCCAATGAAGGTATTACCGGATTTCTCCTCTTGTTCTTTTGTTTTGGATCCACTTTGTATTCTTTGCAAAGCTATATAATCAAACTCACTGTAACTTAGACCCAGATATCAGATGAACTGAAACATTGGAATTTCTTGCACACAAAATCCCATATATGAGAATGCACATAAATTCTTCAAATTGAGCTACATATTTATCTTCTCTTGAAACCTTCATAAAATTGACCAGGTTTGATTGAATCCAACTAGCTTGTCCACCAAGCTCAAAAACCATCTTCCCAGATACCTACAATCTCTATGGACATAAGATTAAGATATGAGAAACAAAATCTTCAGAAGATATACATAGAAGACATCTATTTGGGCCAACCCATCCCCTTTTCAACCCATTATCCCTGGTAAGGAGTTTTTTGTTTAGAATAAGTAACATGGTGATTTTACTTTTTAATGGGCATGGAGCTTCCATAGAGAGCTCCAACACCACTTTGAATGCACTGTAAAAAAGATTTGACATGTGAAAAATATCTAATTTTTGCTGTGAAATCACCATTACACGTGTTCTTTGATCACACAAGTTCATCCTCAATTTCATCTCTCAATGTAACAAAGTTGGATACAAGAAGGCTTAAATAGTTCTCGCACCCTAACACTTCTGGCTTTGAGAGCCCTAGAATAGACGAAGGATTTCCATCTATTGTGACCCCACAATTAGGGAGATTGAGCCTTGGAATTAGAGAGAGAAAATCCTAGCTTGATGCAGCTAGTTGAGAAGAGAGTTAGAAAAATAGAATTCATATCCTACCCCAAGTCGAGGATCCTCCCCCAACTTCACCTCATGCCATTTCCTATATACCACATTGTTAAGGAACCTATTTAGGGAAAAGCCAAAATGAGATTTTTCCATACATTAGAGCCCTTTGTAGATTTTTTGGGTTACCTGAACCATTCCTCAAAAGAAAAAGAAGGGAAATAATTCAACTTCATGATTCTTTTACAAAGATAAGTGTTGTGAGCTACTTGCCAAAGACTATGAGCTTCCAAATATTTATTGAAATGGGAAATATTTTTGACCCCCCAACCTCCAAGATTTTTTGGGAGGTTGACATTGTCCCACTCAACTCAAGGGATTATGCCTGGGTGACAAGCACCAAAACATAAGAAGTGGAAACTAATCTTGTGAATGTTGGATAATATGCCTTTGGGGACATAAGCAATCAACATCCAATATACAGGAATACTTGTAAGAACAACTTTATGAAGGGTAAGCTTCCATCCTCTAGGCAAAAGATGATTGACCAAAAAAAAAGATTCTAACTTCTAGTTTTATAGAGTCACAATTATCAATCCACATACCTGTAACAATTTGGCTTGGGGAAGAAACCAAGATATTTAAAACCTTCATCTAAAGACTTATGCAGGAATAGGAAAAATATTTTTTTTTGTCAAGAAAAATGATTAGATAGAGTGTGGGAGATAAACCATGATTTTGCAATATATACCTCTATCCTCGAAGCTTTATAGAAAATATCAAACAAGAATTTTAACGTTGAAAGGTCTTGCAAAATTTCAATAGAGAAAACTAAAAAATTATCTACAAAATGCAGATGGGAAAGGAATTTACTATCAACTACTAAAAGGAACTACTAAAAGGAATAGTAATGGAGATAGGAGGCATCCTTGATGCAACCACCAAGAAATCTTGATGAAAGGGATACAAATCCATTTATCAACATTCCATAAGAGACAAATTGTAAACATCCCATGATCTGGTTTACAATGTGGAGTCCTATTCTTAGCTTGAGCATAACTAGCCATAGGAAAGTCTAGCTCACTCATACACTTAAGAAAATTCTATTTTGAAGGCTATATTTGGGCTATTTTGATGGTTATTCAAGATTTTTGTAAAGTGAATTGCTTCATGTGCGAGAAACACTCTGTCATGAATCTCCCTGTCATGAAGCAAAACCAAATTGCTTTTATGAAATTGTGTTATTGAGTATTGGCTTTACTCATTGAGCTATGGTCTTGTATATTACGTTATAAATTCTGATATTATATTATATTATAAATTCTAACGTGAACGAATGAAGTTGAGACAACTACATAGTCTTTTTTTCTAACTGATATTATATTATAAAATATTTTTTTTTGTTTTAAACTAATATTATATTATAGAATAAATTCTGACGTGAACGAAGTCTTCTTTTTTAACTGATATTCTATAATAAATAAATTCTGACGTGAACGAAATTAAGTTGAGTTGACAAGTACATTTTTTTTGAAGT
Source organism: Pinus taeda (assembly GCA_000404065.3). Taxonomy (NCBI): domain Eukaryota; kingdom Viridiplantae; phylum Streptophyta; class Pinopsida; order Pinales; family Pinaceae; genus Pinus; species Pinus taeda. Next base: position 40,765 of record APFE031676973.1, on the reverse strand, counting down.
ACATATTACATATTGATATGATTACATTGTTCACCCGAGTAAGACTTGAACCCGAAACTTTTTGGAAACCAAAATCTTTGCTCACATGAACATCACCAGTCGGGACGTCTCACCTAGGATAAGTTAGCAACTGCATAGTCATATAGAAGCTAAGATCATCTATTGTTATGCAAATAATATGTATTTAACAATGTAATATTAAATGATTGTACAAATACGTTAGGATATGCATTGTTTGGTGTCCATAATCTTTAGTTTTACAATGTATACCTGGGTTTAAACATCATTTGATGAAACAGTACAAGGGGTTTATTGTTTATTAAATTTGTCACCAGTCGGGACGTCTCACCTAGGATAAGTTAGCAACTGCATAGTCATATAGAAGCTAAGATCATCTATTGTTATGCAAATAATATGTATCTAACAATGTAATATTAAATGATTGTACAAATACGTTAGGATATGCATTGTTTGGTGTCCATAATCTTTAGTTTTACAATGTATACCTGGGTTTAAACATCATTTGATGAAACAGTACAAGGGGTTTATTGTTTATTAAATTTGTCCTTTTAAGTTGTAGGGACTATAGTAATTAGCTTGTTATGTATGTTATAAAATTCAATGGGCATTAACGGGTCTGGAGTCCACCGTGGAGGAGGAGCGCCTCATAAATTCCAGGAATTCAACAATGACCTCAGCGTAGAAAGAATTCAACCTCACAAGCAGAGTGCAGATTACTTGCATTGTGGATATTTTCATAGCCTTCACTCTTTCGGGTTCACTGTACATAGTTCCCATTATAATTGGGTTGTGTTTTGGATCTCAATGGCCTTTAATGCATGTTGTCATCTCAGAGATATCCGGTCTCAAGTATTATGCCACTCTTTTGTAATTTTGGATTGGTTGTGAGCCCCTTGGGATCATATATTCTGTTTGTGAGAGTTGTGTCACACTTGTGTGAACAAGAGACATGAAAGCATTGTACTCCTCTCAGCACTTGCTCATCTAAGAGTGCGCAAGAGACATGAAAGCATTGTACTTCTCTCAGCACTTGCTCATCTAAGAGTGCGCTTACATGTACTAGGCATAAATGTTTCTAGCTTTCATTATAAACCTATTTCTTTAATCACCTAGAAAGTGAAAAGTTTATCCTAGAATCACTACTCATTCATCACAGTAAGAGTTCATCATGGCAAGAGGTACATGAGTGCGGAGGAATCACATTCTCTGCACTTCCGCATTCAGTCAAGTGCTTATCTGATATCTTGCCAGCGAAAAGATTCTACCCTTTTGTTGCACCCAACTACCTCGTCCAACTCAGCTTAGGCTCATTTCATTTTCTTCGAATTGCATTTGAGTTATGCCATCGCCCACCCAATTGTCGTCGTAGTGGTGTCACTTCCTACCCCAAATATGTCCACAAGAAATTAACCATAAGAGATTACTGTGGCAGAGTATGAATTCCTCTTCCATACCTCTGCACTGGTAAGTTATAGTACTGTGAAACGAGTGAATGAATGATACGAAAGAAGCTGAATAATTGGCTATATGAGAGGGCGAAACGGGGGCTGTATTTATAGTTTAAGAGGATGCGATATGGCCTAGGATGGTTGTTGCTTCTCAAGCCATCCCTGAAGAAGTTTAGTGGGAGGCATTAACCCTCAACTTTCACGACTCGGAGTCCTTGTAAACTGAACAAAGCATTAAAGTGGGTAATCGTTAAGGTGCTCTTCTGGATCACCGCCCTGTGACAATGTCTGCATCTTCTTAATATGGTTAATCACGTGATGGATACACAAAACAGACGACCACGGAAGCCCACAATGTCTTGTGTGTCGGAATAATCTTTCACAATTTTCAGCAGAGACCTTCGTCGCTTAGAATGGACATATTGCTGCCATCAAGGATCCCACAATTACACATCAAAACACTAAAATAAGGGGACTTTTCCTTGATGCGCAGGCAACCATTAAAGGAAGATGCGCTTCTTGAACTCCATATTGTGTGATGTGCAAGTTCGCGTTTCCTTGCATTCATAAGTTGCGTTGCCCAACAAGAAATTATTTACGTTGGTTTTAAAAAAAGGATGAAAATTGAACAGAGGTCTTGAACCGCATGGACAGCCTACACAGCGGCTTGTGTTGGGTTGGTAGGGGAAACATTATAATCAAACGGTTTCATTTCATCGCGGCTTTCTGTGATGTTATGATAGTTACCAAGTTTGAATTAGAATTGGTTTTGAGTTCTATAAAAAAAAATTGATGAAAAATATTCAATTTTAAAATTATGATGTCAAAATAGATAATTAAATTGGTTTTAAGTATGATAAAATTGAATGATAAATGTTTAGTTTTAAAAATGTCAGATATATTTGAATGAGAAACTTTTTAATTTTAGAAAAATTCAACAATAGACGTAAGATATATATAATTTTCCTCCCTCTAACTGTAACAGTAATGCCTTCTATTTATATTAATATATTTGTTTCAAATAATATAAAAAAATTAAAATCGATGGTAAAAACCATACTGACTTTTTTCCTCTAAAACCCCCCTTCATTTCAAAACATAAATCTAATACCTCTTAATTTCAAAATTAACTTACACAACATCTTTCCCTAATAAATGCATATTCAGAAAATATATAATCAGAATTTATTTATCTGATCCTTCTAGAATAAATGTATATTTGGATTTCTTCATGCTGGCGCAGCGTGGTTCACCAGAATCGCAGAGCGCGCCGTTCTTTTGGTCGAGCTTCATGGTGGGAGAACCGGCCCACGGCCCACAGTATCTAAGAGAACTAAGAATTAATGTACTGCCTGTTCCAACCAATTATAATAGGTGGCACACTCAGAGACGGAAAAGCCCAATAACTAAAGAAGATACTGCCTACTTGTGGTTGGTGTAAGTCAGTGTCAATATCGTGGTAGTTATAGGGGTGGTTTGAAATGTCATTGTTAAGGATTGAAATTTTTATTTCTAATTCTATAGAAAAGTAAATGCTCTTTGATATTGATATGTAAGTAAATAATTTTACTTCTTGAGTAACAAGCGTGTGAATCGAGATAGCAGCCTAGAAAAAAAACTAAAGCTATTTGCTTTGTATGTCAAACAACATTTACTTTTTATGAGTTTGGAAATAAACATCTTAGGTACAGACTGTCAAAAGTACAACAGGGGCTGTCCATGTTGTACTGGTTATGTCATTTTAATATATTGTCAACGCTATGGGGCTCTAACATTGGGTGTGGATGTTGTTGTTAACGTTATTGTTAGAAATTGTTATGGTTTTGCTTATAATATTAGATTATATGTTTTTAATATTTATTTTTTACCATGTTACACTTAGTCGGGACGGGAAGGTAAGGAGAGGGGATATGCACAATGGGAGCTATATAAGCCATTTTAAAATTTAAAGAAATTTCCGGGAAAGCGGTGTGATTTATGAAAATTATAAAATTATTAAAAATTTCATATATATATATAAATAAAAAATCAATAATTAAATAGTTTAATTTAATAATTATAAATGTATATTTAAATTGATTATTCATTTTTGTAATATAGTGTAATATTTTTTTTGATATGGTTAAAATAAAGAAAAATTTACTTATGTTATTTGCTTTTTTTGAGAAAATAATAAAAAATGTTTTTAGAGAGTTTATGAGGCTTACTAAAGGGGATATGAGCTAGGCATTTGGACTATTTTGAGTTGTTTATCTTTTTATCTTTGTTGAGAATTTGGTTCCCCTTTCTTCATATGGTCAAAATGGAAGAAATTTACCCGTGGTATTTACCATGGGTTTTGCTTATGGTATTTGTCTTTGTTTTTCGAAGGAAAATAATAAAAAAAAATTGTGGAGAATCCATCAAGCCTATTAAAGGGTATAGGAGCTAGACATTTGAATCATCTTGGTCTTTGTTGAGAACTTGGGAAGTCCAGTTCTAGTTTGATCCTAGAGTCGAAAACCCCGTGGGTGTAAATTGTTTGGTGGATCCACCCAAGGTCCACAATTGTGCTTTAGTGTCTTTATTCTCTTTTGATGAGCAGTCATGCATGCCATTTGCAAGTGCTCCAATCTGAGTTGTATGAGCATGTATCTTTGTTTTTAGCTACTAATATAAACAAGAAGTTCCATTTTCAGATCCCCTTGTGTTTAGTGTTTTTTATTGTGAGCATTTTTAATCAAAACACTAAAGTGTGCTAGATTTGTTTTTTTTTAACATTTGGGATCTTACAGTGGTATCAGAGATGGTTTTCCCTCTAGCTTGACGGTTTATTGTAGATCAACTTCGGGGAAATTGAGACTTTTATTAGAAACTAATATTCGATGATCCTCCAGAACCACCCAAGCTAGAATCTTGACAATTTCAGTGGTTTTCTACAACCACCCTAATTACTTTATCATTCTTCCGCAGTTCATTTTGCAGGTGAAAAGTCCCCATTGCAGTTGTAGAAGAAATATTTTATTAAGGAGAATTTGGGCAATTATTTATTCAGACCAAGATTATTGTTTGACTGTTTTTTTTTAGAAGGCAACATATTATCTTTCCAAAGTCAAACTATTCATAAAAAGGGGCAGAGAATTAAATTTGAAATATTCATAAAAAGGTAGACTCTAACTTTGTAAGTCCGTGATGTATTATTCATAAAAAGGGGCAGATAATTAAATTTTAAATATTCATAAAACGACAGACTCTAAGATTGTAAGTCTGTGGTGTAAATTTTTCTTTGCAAGGTAAAATCATTTATCATTGAAAGGATTAATTTATATCTAAAGGCTGTAATTCACAAGTTGTTGGAGGCCAAAGTTTAGTCCCCAAGGAGGCTGAGTGCATTTTGGTGTAGGTTGAGAGCCTTCCTCTAGTGAAAGTCGAGAATCCATTATCTTTTCTTTAGATCTAAGAGGCTGAATGGTCGCTCCTTGCAAGTTGAATCTATAGCCCAAATCTCATCACAATCCAAAGGCCCAAGTGTAGATCAAGATCTACATTATTAGCAAGCCAAGAAACCAGTCACAACAAGTTCTTGTATCGTGGAGCCTCGCATGAAGGGAACACAGATATTGGAAAACCATGCCCAGGTACGTGGACCAAACAATCATATAATAGTTATGTTGAAGTTGAAAAACCAACCATTACAATATATGAAGGAATGATGTATTATTTTAAAGGGATGTGAATATAGAATAAAATATTGAGCCATTGATTCAAATGGGAGCTTGAGAGTTAATTTTTTCATAAAGAGGCAAATATTTTTTTTTTTCAAAGGTTTGTTATCCAAGGGTTTAAAGGTATTTTGAGGGGCCACATACCTCCAAATCCTTCAAAAGAGATCAAACATCTCCAAGTATCATCTCAAGACCAATCCAAAACCGAATTACTAGTAGAGAAAAATCAATTTGGTCATGTACCCAAGGGATCAAAATTATTTATGGAAGATTGTATCTACTAAACCTTGGTCGCGGTCATCTCTCTTTGGACATGGGTATATGCTCTTAGCAAGTTGAAACATCTGGAAACCAATGTGCAGTAGCAAGCTAATACATACTATTATTCTAGGCATGTTAGTTAAGCCGAGGAGAAGAAGTTTGGATGGTTTCTTCAGGCACCCACCTTAGTTGTTTACCCTTGCAGGTTTTGGTAGAAATTGTAGCGCAAGTAACTAGTGTTTGAAGGGAATCAAGTGATCTGAATCTCTTCAACTATCAGTATTAACCAAGATCTTTTAGTTCTATGCGATTAGAAAAATTACATGTAAAAGAGTATGAAAAGCCACATGTGCATAATTTAAAGAAGAAGAAACTAATGATGAACATAAGATCAAATGACACACACACATTGATAACGAAGTTCACCTAGTGTGGGTTACGTCTCCGAGCTCGATGTCAAGAGTGGGTATGTCGCTTCATTAAATGTTGCAAGATAATGATGTGTACATAGTACATTATTTGTTATTAAAAGGATAAATTCCCTCAACTAGAGTGGCATGTCTCTCCACGAGATGTTATCCTATAGGAACTCTCACTTATATTGGCCTGCTTTAGCATGATAAGCTAATAAATTCTCACATGATGTGGCATAAAAGTATCCTTCAACATAATGGTAACATAGATCTCAACAAAAAAATCATTATCTCAACAAATCAAAAGAAAAACATGGCATTAATACATCATACACCTCCACTTCTGGGAGTGCCTGGAAGATAGAAAGCCCAACTACAAAAGTAGACATCACCATTGAACTCATGGCGTGAAATCGTGTCAAACGACTATAAACTTGACCCCGTTCTGACACCGTCAAAATCAAGACCCTTGGGAATCTTGAAGATTCCCCCACAAGTTCATTCCTGGAGATGGCTAAATAATCCTCTTCTCGAATGAAAATGATGAGTAAACCACTACGCCCCTTGCAAAATTCTATGAAAAATTACTATAAAGTAGACATCTTTCTGCCTCCGTAAAAGATCAATGTCTAAGGGAATCTTTTAGATTCCTCAAGATTATGTAAATTTTCGTCATGGTCGACTGCCTGAAATTATGCTGTTCAGATGAGGAAACAAACCACATCATCGCATTCCCTGCGAAATTCTGGTTTGTTTGAGTATAAAATTTACATGATTCTATCACGGTGAAAAACCACCCTCTAGGAAATCTTTTATATTCCTCCAAGATTTTGCATGCAATATTCCCCTAGACGGTTTATTGTAGATCAACTTCGGGGAAATTGAGACTTTTATGAGAAACTAATATTTGATGGTCCTCCAGAATCACCCAAGCTAGAATCTTGACAATTTCAGTGGTTTGCTACAACCACCCTAATTAGTTTATCATTCTTTCGCAGTTCATTTTGCAAGTGAAAAGTCTCCATTGCAGTTGCAAAAAAAATATTTTATTAAGGAGAATTTGGGCAGTTATTTATTCAGACCAAGATTATTGTTTGACTATTTTTTTTAGAAGGCCAAATATTATCTTTCCAAAGTCAAATTATTCATAAAAAGGGGCAGAGAATTAAATTTGAAATATTCATAAAAAGGTATACTCTAACTTTGTAAGTCCGTGATGTATTATTCATAAAAAGGGGCAGATAATTAAATTTTAAATATTCATAAAATGGCAGACTCTAGCATTGTAAGTTCTTGGTGTAAATTTTTCTTTGCAAGGTAAAATCGTTTATCATTGAAAGGATTAATTTATATCTGAAGGTTGTAATTCACAAATTGTTGGAGGCCAAAGTTTAGTCCCCAGAGAGGTTGAGCGCATTTTGGTGTAGGTTGAGAGCCTTCCTCTAGTGAAAGCCGAGAACCCATTATCTTTTCTTTAGATCCAAGAGGCCGAATGGTTGCTCCTTGCAAGTTGAATCTATAGCCCAAATCTCGTCACAACCCAAAGGCCTAAGTGTAGATCGAGATCTACATTATTAACAAGCCAAGAAACTAGTCACAATAAGTTCTAGTATCGTGGAGCCTCGCATGAAGGGAACACAGATATTGGAAAACCATGCCCAGGTACATGGATTGAACAACCATATAACAGTTATGTTGAAGTTGAAAAACCAACCATTACATTATATGAAGGAATGATGTATTATTTTAAAGGGGTGTGAATATAGAATAAAATATTGAGCCATTGATTCAAATGGAAGCTTGAGAGTTAATTTTTTCATAAAGAGGCAAATATTATTATTTTTTTCAAAGGTTTGTTATTCAAGGGTTTAAAGGTATTTTGAGGTGCCACATACCTCCAAATCCTTCAAAAGAGCTCAAACATCTCAAAATATCATCTCAAGACCAATCCATAACCGAATTACTAGTGGAGAGAAATCAATTTGGTCATGTACCGAAGGGATCAAAATTATTTATGGTAGATTGTGTCTACTAAACCTTGGTCGAGGTCATCTCTCTTTGGATGTGGGTATATTCTCTTAGCAGGTCGAAACATCTGGAAACCAATGTGCAGTAGCAGGCTAATACATACTCTTATTCTAGGCATGTTAGCTAAGCCAAGGAGAAGAAGTTTGGACAGTTTCTTTAGGCACCCACCTTAGTTGTTTACCCCTGCAGGTTTTGGTAGAAATTGTAGCACAAGTAACTAGTGTTTGAAGGGAATCAAGTGATCTTAATCTCTTCAACTACTAGTATTAACCAAGATCTTTTACTTCTGTGTGATTAGCAAAATTGCATGTAAAAGAGTATGAAAAGTCACATGTGCATAATTTAAAGAAGAAGAAACATAATGACAACCATCAAATCAAATGACACACACACATTGATAATGAAGTTCACCCAGTGTGGGTTACGTCTCCGAGCCCGATGTCAAGAGTGGGTATGTCGCTTCATTAAATGTTGCAAGATGTTGATGTGCACATAGTACATTATTTGTCATTAAAAGGATAAATTCCCTCAACTAGAGTGGTATGTCTCTCCATGAGATGTTATCCTATAGGAACTCTCACTTATATTGGCCCACTTTAGCATGATAAGCTAATAAATTCTCACATGATGTGGCATAAAAGTATCTTTCAACATAATGGTAACACGGATCTCAACAAAAAAATTATTATCTCAACAAATCAAAAGAAAAACATGGCATTAATACATCATACACCTCCACTTCTGGGGGTGCCTGTAAGATAGAAAGCTTAGCTGCAGAATTAGACATCACCATTGAACTCACGGCGTGAAATCATGTCAAACGACTATAAACTTGACCCCTTTCTAACACCGTCAAAATCTGGACCCTCGGGAATCTCAAGGATTCCCCCACAGATTCATTCCGGGAGATGGCTAAATAATCCGCTTCTCGAATGAAAATTATGATCAAACCACTGCGCCCCTTGCAAAATTCTATGAAAAATGACTATAAAGTCGACATCGTTCTGCCTCCGTAAAATTTCAATGTCTAAAGGAATTTTTTAAATTCCTCGAGATTATATAAATATTCCTTATTGCCGACTGCATGAAATTATGCTGCTCATCTGAGGAAACAAACCACATCATCACGTTCCTACTAAATTTTGGTTCGTTTGAGTATAAAATTGACATGATTCTATCACGCTGTAAAACCACCCTTTAGGAAATATTTTATATTCCTCTAAGATTTTGCATGGAATATTCCCCTAGAATATACTTGTCTCGAAATATGTGCCCATTTTGGGCATGGTTCCATTGCAACTTCAGGTTCCTTCGCTGCCCTCAATGTCCATTCAACACTCCTCCCCTGATGAATAGAAAATGTCGAGTTTAAATCATAAAGTTTGGGTGGATTAACCAATGAAACTCGACAGGCGTATCGGTAAAAAATGGTGAATCGGTTGTGGGTGGCCTAGGTTCCAACCCACGGCCCACATGTTTCTTAGTGCGTTGTGTAACGACATTTGGTGGTTTTTTTTTTTTTTGAAGTGCGGTTGTTGGATAACCATTGGTGGTGATACGTAATGATATGGCAGTATGTTATGGAGGCAATCCATTACATATGGCAGTATGTTATGGAGGAAATTCGTTACATATGGCAGTAAGTTTGGTTAATATGGTAGAGTGTTTTACTATGGGGTCGCTGCCGATAGGTGAGTGCGGGTTCGACACCCATCAACCCCATTACACATTTTCTAAACTAGCAAATAAAAGAATACGATGCCTGCATCAACAAACGGGAATCCAAAGGCTTACACCTCCACCCTCAAAAGTAGTACCACGATTCTAGAATCTACTGCCAAAGTCAAAGCTGCATTTAATTTCCAGCGCTACAATCCTGCACCACTTTTCCTCTCAACGAACATTTACTAGCTCATTGTTCGAAGGCGCACTCCCAATGTGCATCTGATTCCATTTGGAAATAGTAATGACCAAAATAGATCCATCCCAGGCCTTCCCTTCTCTGTTACACAGTCCCTTAGGCAATCTGATCACCCCCTTTCGTGTAGTCACTCGCCTTCCAAGTTTGCCGACATCCCCTATCCCAAACGATCCATCCCTTTACAAGGCTTGCTTGCATTGGAAGGTCAATAACCAAGGTTATACCTGCCTCAAAACCACCATACCAGTCATATCATGCTCATAGAAATCAATGGACACTATTGGGTACCAGTGTCCCATAATGGCCCTACTCCTAAAGTTCTTTACCAACATACTGCTACCTGTTCCAATTTCTTTCACTGTTGATCCTAATTCTTGCAGTCTATTTCAACCACCCAACCCAGACATTTTCGTGCTTCCTATACCAAGCACATAACTTCTATTAGATTTAAAATAAATTTAAGTAAATTCAAATCATACCTCATTGGTATCTCGTTAATAAGGTACTCTTGCAATCTTGTTTACTTCCTATCACAATAAGTCAAATTAGCATCTTTGATCAAGTCATTATGTATAAACATATCACACCAAGTTGAATCAAAACACAACCATCATAAATTAAAATCATGAGTCACATGCAATCATCATAAACCAGAATCATAGATCACATATAACTGTCATAAATTACAATTATAGGTCATATGTATAATAAAACTGGAATAAAATAATAATACTTATCCTTCATTGGTCCTTATTTCTGCCTTTGTTCTTTATGTACGCACACACCGGATCAGTTGCCACACCCTACAAGCACCTAGTGCCTTTGCTTCTCTTCAATCACGTACACATACACAATGTACATCAGAATGCATACATCCACACACAACGTACAACATCACAACATGCATACACCTACACCTTATATACATCACGACACATACATCTACACCTGGTGTACAACACAACATAATACATACTCCTACATCCAGTGTACAACACAATATACTTACGTACACAGAGTACAAAACAATGAATACACATGTCACGATACCACAACTACACAATGCACATATATAGTACCGCATGCGTGCAACACAGCATGTAGGACATGTACACAATACCCTCCATAAACTAGTACCATATGTACACCATGTACACAGTACCATCTGTACACAACACCACCTACACAACATGTGCACAATATCACATGTACACGACAACACCTGTACAACCTATACACACCACCACATGTACACCACACCACTTGTACAACGTGTATACAATACCACATGTACACAACACCACATGTACACAATGCCACATGCACGCCATGTACACAACACCACCTGCACACAACACCACATGAACACAACACTTGTACAATCATGCATATAACACCATATGTACATAGCACCACATGTACAACATGCACAAAACACCATAGGTACATAGCACTGCATATACAACATGTACATAGCACCATATGCACACAACACCATATATACAACAGGTACTTAACACCATAGTTACAATCACCAAATATACAATATGCACAACATATACACAGAACATAGTTACCTATCAAACAGGAACTATTACCTCAAAACGAGTAGTCAAGGCCAAAAAAACCCCAAAAAAATGAAAAAAACAACCAAAAAATAAAAAGTGTTGATTTTGCATCACTACTCTTTTTTTTTTTTTAAATAACAGTAAAAAACAATAAAAGCTATTTTGTTTAGTGCAAAAAACTCTTTGAAATCGAAAAATCTTGATGTCACAATAACGTCCTTTTTTTCCAGGGTACATTTTCAACAATTTTTAATAACGATGTCAAAAATAAAATATCGTGACTCTGAAAAAAATTAAATTTCCAATGACTTTCAAGCATGACATTAATGATAAAATATCATGTCTTTGAAAAGCCTTAATATTCCAACAATTTTTAAGCATGACATTAAATTTAAAATATCGCTTCTTTGAAAAACCTTAAAATTTCAACAATTTTCAAGCATGGTGCTAA
>APFE031676973.1:0-27775 GCA_000404065.3 Pinus taeda | reverse complement strand
AATTAAAAAAACATAAATTTAAATTAAAAAAAACCAATACAATTAAAAAAAAAACATAAAAAAAGCAAATAAAATTAAAAAAAAGCAATTAAAAAAACACATTAAAAAAAGCATAAAAAACAATTAAAAGAAAGGAAAAAAGTTAACCCTCCTCTGCCTTCGACCCTCCCCTCTCTGCCCTTAGCCCTCACCTCCCCTCACCCCGTCCCCGTCCTCCTCAGCCCTCCCTTCTCCCCTCAACCTCCCTTCTCCCCTCAACCTCCCTCTCCCTCCCTCGACCCATGTGCTCCCTTGCTCCCCTCCCTGCCTAGGCCCCCAACCAGCAGCCAAGAGGTCGTAAGCCGATTCCTGGAATCACCTTGCAGCCTCTTGATCGCTGGCTAGGGGACTGGGTGGGCAGGGGAGCGGTCCGGGGTTTGAGAAGGTAGGGGGAAGGCCGAGGGTGGGGAGGGGAGGCGGTTGAGGGAGGTGCGGGAGCAGGAGAGGGTTAACTGTTTTTTATTTAATTTTTTCTATGTTTTTGATTGTATTGTTTTTTGTAATGTTTTTTTTTTTAATTGTATTGTTTTATTTTTAATTGTGTGTGTGTGTGTGTGTGTTTCTTTTTATTATATTATTATATAATTTTCGAACCTTTTTTTAGTATTTTTTTAATTGTTTTTGAATTTTTTTTTAATGTGTTGTTGTTTGTTTGTTTTTTTTTTTTTTTATTGAAAAAGATAGTTCTTAATTTTCATTTATTTTGTTTATTAAAATCATTTAATTTAAATTTTTATTTTTTTTATTTTTTTTTGTAATTATTAAGTTTTTTTTGTTTGTTTGTTTGTTTTTATTGAGTTTTTATTTTATTGTTTTTTTAACTTAACAAAAGTTTTAGTTTTTTTTTTTTTTGTAGTTCCATTATGTTTTTTTTTTTGAAAAAATCATTTTTATTCATTTTTTTTTTTTGGTTTAAATTTTTTTTTGTCTTTTACGAGTAATTTTGGTTTTGTTGTTTGTTTTTTTTGTTTTGATTTTTTTGCCATTTTTTTTTAATTTTTAATTTTTGTTTTATTACTAAATGTTTTATGTTTTCTGTGTTTTTTATTTTATTTTGTTTTTAAGTTTGTTTGTTTTGGTTTTTTTTTTTTTTTTTTTTTTACTAACATGTTTTTATTATTATTTGTCATGTTTATGTTTATTTTTACATTTTTATAGTTTTTTTGTTTTTGTTTTTGTTTTTTATATATTTTTTTGTATTTGATTTTTTTGGTCATGATTTCTTATTTTTATTTTTATGTTTTATTACTAACATGAAAATCATCAATATTTAAAAAAATTATAGACACTTAATTCATTAGAAAATTTGAAGTGTAAAAACTAAGCCCTCTAAACAAAAAGGGTTCACGCTCATCAACACTTTTCAAAATCAAGATGAAAATTACTAACAAAAAAAAATTGTTCACACTTGATACATAGAAAACTTAAAGTGTTAAAAATTAGCCCTCTAAAAAAATGTGTTGATGCTGCATCAACACTTTTCCAAATCAGCATGAAAATCATTAATATTTAAAAAATTTGTTCATACTTGATACATACAAAATTTAAAGTGGCAAAAATATGCAAAAAAAAAGGTGTATTCTGAATCACCATTTTTCAAAATCAAGTGATTTTTTGTTACCTCAAAAAAACAGGGACTAGGTCATTTTCTCGTTTGATCGGTAACTATGTTACAACAATAGCACTGCACATCCAAGCAACCTTGCTTCCAGTGTCTCTTCACCATCAATGCTTATCCTAGCATGTTGCAAATCATATTGTTTTCATTCTGCTGATGTATCCCTTAGTGTAGCTTGGCCATAACATAGACATAATAAAATCACATAATATCAACTCATAACCACATGATATTGACCGCGTAGATTTGTCAGGACTACTCTTCCCACTTGATTCCTCATAAACTAGGAACCTCTTCATGTTATTTACCTGCGTAAGAAATCATTCCTCCACAACAATGATTCCTAATGACCATGTCTGACAACAACATACATACATACATATATAAATATTAGCATTAAACAATCATGATCTTATCAAACAATGACATACATACATACATATATACATATAAACATTAACATAAAAACAATCATGATCCATGATGGGCCTATTAGACATGACATACATACATACATACAAACATGTATAAATATATAGACATCAACACAATCATGATCACAACATAATTACCAAATATCATAAGGTTAAGGTTAAGAGAACTCCCTTTATATCTTCACAACATGCACAACATTGAGAATAATGATTCCTAACGTAGCCAAGTCTTCTGAAGCTTCAAATCCATTTGCTTTACCTTTCATATTACCTTTCTCATGATTGTTCTGCCATCATTCATTTATCTCAATGAACCCAACCATCTCAACCGATTGTGATACTCTTTCCTTCAGTTGCACTTATACATGCATTGACTTCATCTGAGTCTTACATTGCCTGCTGGATTTCATTCAACTCTCCCCAACCACTAACTTTCCTCTTTTCCCAACCAATTCCCAAGGCTCTCAAAACATAAAATAAAATACCAAGAAGTAAGCAAGAGAAAACCATGAAAACCAATAACAATATGACACCACAAACAAAGTGGTACGGCCATACATCATACATGAACAAAGCCGCAATCAAGCACAACAAATCACAAAAGACTAAAATCACAAGACTAGCAACAAACACCATGACTCAATCCCCATGGTTCCCAAAGTCTCCAAGTGAAAGCCCAAGCTAAGCCTTCTTCACGAATTCATGGTAGTCTCTTTTTCCATGCAATCCCTTGCATCATACTGCCATAAACACATACCTGTCAGTGCATAAATAAACATAACAATACACCAATTACCTTATCTTGTTGTGCCAAGCATGTTGCCTTGTAACCAATATATTCATGAGTGATGGATATACATGTTGTTATGTAATGGATTGATCACGGCTTTTCAACCCATCTTTATAAAAAAACAATTTCCATGGGACTCCAATTCCTTGACAGATCCAGCTCTAACTAGACACTAGCTATTATACCTGTCAAATACATGTCCATGAATATAGCACATATCCACATAATTGCAGACAAATTAGGGGTAAGAAGACTTCCTGTATGCAAAGCACTCATTCATTTGGAATTGCAGTTTCCAAACATAGCCAAAGGAATTCTCACCCAATTCCTTTATTTTACCTTTACCTTGCTGCAACTAAATCTTACTATGTATTGTCACATCACCCAATCGATAGTTATATAAACAAATCAACTATTATCTTGTCATGTTAAAACCAAACATGTTTCCTACAATTGTTCACACATGTTGATCACATGTTCTAAATATCAAGGCAACATATCTATTACTTAGAAATCAACCTTCACCAAGTCTAACAACCATGTCATAATCAAAATCAACAAACATTCATTAGTCGTAATACATAATGTTACACTCAAGTACATATCAATTGTCTCAACACATATGTCTTAGTACGCCCATCTTAAGCGACATCATTCTTCATGCAATCTTACAAAAACATACTCATATCATGCAATTATTGGAACATTCAAACAAACTATAAACGTACCATGTTAGATAAATCAACTAGACGACATAATAGACATCAAACACTCAAATACCAAATAGACGACATAATCAAATATTCAAGCACCAAATATATGACATAAGAAAACTCATACCTTGATGTGTCTCGGGGGGGGGCTATCTTGTCTGCAAAATCAATCTAGATTAGCACGACATAACTTCACAACATATCAACTCAACCATAAATAAGGTCATGGTATCCATAACAATAACTAGCTAACATGTTCACATCATAAAATAATAAGCAATTTTAGTTTATGCATAACAATCACATATGAACCATCAGTCTAGATTAGTATGACATAATATCACAATGTATTAAATCATACTTGAATGTCATAACCATGATCATCTGCATAGGTCAATTCAAATTAGCAGAAAACATAATAACATCAAGACCTCAGCTATAATAACCATAATGATTAGGCATATGACCGCAATGCATATAACAACAGGTTACTATCCTTCATGACTATATGACCACACTGATTCACTAGCATCTACCATGCATGTAACTATAACAAAAATAAAATGACAAACATGTATATAGCCATAATGCTTATAAAAATCCATTAACTAACATACCTGCATGCCAAACATACAATACTTGTATTATGATCTTCTCTTACCCCAAAGTCTAGTGCTGCAACCTCACTCTAATGATTTTCATCTCCTACTTCACCTCAGTTAACACATCAACATCATAACATACCAACAACATCATGATGACCTGAAATTCCTACAAGGACCTCATGCATGGAAACCATGCCCATAATAATGCATGCATAACAACATATAGACACTGACATGCATAAGAAATTCATATACAACCGACATGAATTCATGACTAATGCATCCCAACAACAACATCATCAAATTCCACATGGCTACACAAAGAAAAAATGGCCACCACCATGCATACACAATAAGCACATAGTCCAAAAATATAAAGAACACATATGCAATTGCCATACATGTAGGAAAAACACGTTTCGCCCATCCAATCCAAGGGTTGAACCATGCTTTGATACTAGTCTGTGGTATCATATATCACACAAAGAGAAGAAAAAATAGGAAACACCCAAAGAGAACGAAACCCACTCTAATACCACTCTGTGACACCCTCATCCCACATTTATCCAAGTAACCAACCAATTGGGGTAAATAGGGGACGAGAGGCCACTATAATGGGATTCAACCTCCTAAGTCACATTAAGGAAGTAGAGTCAATGGAAACACACCACACAAACCTTTCACATCAGCAACATACTTCCCAGGTTCCATCCCAACCACTTAGGTAACTAGCCCCTAAGACCAACTAAATATTTAGTACATCAAACCCCTAGACACTCCCTTGAGGGTGCATCTAGGAGGCTCTAGAAGCTCCCACAACAAGGGAAAGGGAGATTCTGGAGACTTTTTTCCCCAGTGTTGTGCCTACAACTCCAGGAGTTGTGCCAATTTTTTAGGCCCAGAGCCCAGGTCATTGCCTAGAACTCAATGATATGTTTAGAAATGAAATTTCACAATGGAACAAAGATAAATTTGCAAAAACATCAACAAGGACTGGACTGCACCCCTACTAGCCATGACAGGAATTTCGTCAAACATTTCACAAACATGAAAACTACAGGTCTTAATAGTAGAAATGAGCATAGGGGTCTCATACTTATCTAAGAATCGCTAAGAAGCATTGATGCCTCAACACATTAACTAAAATTTCATCTATTAGGACATAGATACATTATTCATTCATTTACAAGTAAAAACATGATGAGAGCCATACACAACCACTGCCACAATACATATTCATAACCAACACAATAACAACACAAATACCAAGGAAACCACAACCATGTAATCCACATATGAACCAATATAATACTCATGAAATAATAAGGAGAAATAAACTCATATTAATGATGGAAAGCCCAACCAGGTTTGGGACTTCCACGAACCACCCAACCATAGATTGGCTAAAACAAATCTTTCTTTCAGCCAATCACCCTTGTGCCATATTACAAGCATGAATGTGGGATTTAAAATCAAACTCAACCAGGGCTTCCCGAGGCTACACCACGTCATCCTTATCAATAGAACTAGGCTTTACTGAAATCCATCATGGATCACTAGGCCATAAAACAAGAATGGATGCGATCAGATTTCTCCACCTACACCGTGAGAATTTCCTTGCCTCCTGGTCTCTAGGATTTACTGCAATCCACACCGAATCACTAGGCCCTAACTGAGACTCCACCCTCTAGGATTTACCTTATATCCCGCCATTCATTGGCAAGGATTCCTATGCCTAATTAAGGGCAATCACCTCTATGATTTACTATATATTCCACCATTAACTAGTTGAGGATTCCTAGGCCCACTAAGGCACACAATACCTAGCTTTACAGAAACCCATAATCCGGTTCAGGGGTCACTCGGCTAGTGGCTTTACTACAATCCACAGTCTGGTTCAGGGATCACTAGGCCATGTGTTGTTTCTTTCAGAGATCCACCTCACTGAGCTTCAAATCCGTCTGACAATCTAGCTCAACCAAAACACGAGAACTCGATCACACCATGGCTATTAGGAAATGGAAAGGCTAGTTTGAAAACATTGTCACACCTGGGAAAACCCATGCCCTGTTAGAAAAGAACCACATGCAATACCATGCATGCCAAATCTTGCAAAGAAACCACAAATGCAAATCGATACTTGCAAGGAACCCTGTTGTAGCTATTTGATCATGTTCTTCCTTGTTTTCCCCTTCCTTCCTCTTTCCTTCTTTGTCTTTCTTGATCCAATGCCAAAGTGCTCCTAAAAAAATATAAGTGTCCATGAGTGAGAGAGAGAGAATAATGAGAGAGCTCCAAAACTGAACTAACAAAAGGTTACACTAACCAAGCCCGCCCACTGATCTTCCGAACCCTTTTTATCAATGAGGTCTCTATTTTCTTAATTTTCCATTATTTTCCTTCATTTTCCACCTCACATGCAACTTGTGACCTTTCACCTTCCTTTTCTCCTAATTTCCATTATTTTCATAAATAAATGTGCCAAAATGCCAATTTTGCTTTCCAAAGCCTTTGCCATTTCCTTTGCCAATTTCCTTAGCCATAATAAATCAAATGAACACCAACTAAGATGTTTTTCTCAACATTCAACTTGGAATACATGTCCCATGACCTTGGTCTCGTATTGTTTTCCTTTATTAACTTTTTACATGGATTTTAACAAGGGTTGTTACATTTTCCTTGAAATGATGTGTTCTATGCATGATAAATAGCATTTATTCTTTCCCAATTTAGAAATGAGTTTTAAAGAACAATTTTTTTCCTAATTCCACACTATTTTTATAAATTCTTGTTTTGAAGTGAATACATTTGATTTTCCTGTGTGGTTAAGACAAATCAAAAGTCTCGTTCAAAATTTTTGTAACACCCTCCTCCCACATCTATCCAAGTAACTGGCCAAGCGGGGTAAACATGTGACGAGAGGATACTATGATGGGATTCAACCTCCTATTTGACCTTGAGGAAGTGGAATCGATGGAAACACAACATACAAACCTTCCACGTCAGCATGAGGACTCCTAGGTACCATTCCAACCTTTCTGGAAACCAGCCCCTGGGTCCCACTAAGTTTTTAGACCAATTAACTCCTGGACTCTTCCACGCTATGGGAATTTCAGCATCGAGAGGGCTCTGGACGCTCCCATAGCATGGCATGCGAATGTCAAAGGACTACTTTTCTCATTGTTGTGCCAGCGTCTCGGGGATTTGAGCCACTTTTTTAGGCCCATATCCCAGGTCACTACCGATAATTAAATGACACCTTCAGAATAGAAATATAACAAGGGAATGATGATGCAAATGAAATTACTTGAACAAGGGCTTAACTGACCCCTACTAGCCATGATATGAATTTCATCAAATATATCACAAATATGTAATCTACAGGTGTAAACAACAGATTTAAGCATAGGGGTCTCATACATATATGAGAATCGCTAAGAAGAATTGTTCCCTAATATCATTAGTTGCATTATCATCCATTAGGTCATAGATACATTGTTCATTCATTTATAAATAAAAACACGAGGAGAGCCATACATCATCACTATAATAAAACATGCTTATAACCAACATAATAACAAAAAACATATCAAGGATACATCAACCATAAAATCCACATATAAACTAGTACATTTATACATAAGATATCAAGAAGAGAACCTCTTATTGATGAATGCAAAATCCAACCTGGGATGGGACTACCAGGTTCCACCAGACCATAAAATGGTTGAGCCAAATCTTTCTTCAACCATTCACCCTTGTGCCATATTCCAAGCATGAATGTGGGATTCAAACCAAAAGAACCAACCAGGGCATCTCGAGGCTAAACCACCTCACATTCATCAATGGAAACCAGGGTTTATTGTAATCCATCCTGGATCACTAGGCCAACACAATAAACATGTAATAATAGGCTTTACCATGATCTCCACTAGATCACTAGGCCAAACAAGCATAGAAGCCACTAGATTTCTCCACCTACATTGTGAGGATTTTTCTTGTCTCTTAGTATCTCATGCTTTACTCCAATCCACACTAGATCACTAGGCCCTAAGCCGAGACACTAGTCTCTTAGGATTTACCGCAATCCATACCAAATCACTAGGTCATAAACTGAGACCCATTCTCCAAGATTTATCTCATATCCCATCTGAGGATCACTAGGCTTGATGGAGAGCACCCACCTCTAGGATTTACCATATATCCCGCCATTCACCGGTCAAGGATTCCTGGGCCTACCAAGGAAACAAAAAATCTAGCTTTACTGCAATCCACAATCTGATTCAGGGGTTACTAGTCCATGTGTTCTATCATTTGGAGGTCCACCTCACTCAGATTCAAATCCATCTGACAATCCAACTTAACCAAAACATGAGAACCCGATCACACCATGGTTATCTGATTGTCACACCTGGAAAATCCCATGCCATAACAACGAAGAACCACATGCAATACCATGCATGCCAAATCTAGCAAGGAGAGCACACATGAAAATTGGTACCTGCAATAATCATGTCGTAGCTACTTGATCATGCTCTTCCTTACTTGCTCCTTCCTTCCTCTTGCCTTCTCTACCTTTCTTGATCCAATGCCAAAGTGCTCCAAGAAAACTCTAAGTGTTCAAGGGTAAGAGAGATAGAGAGAATAATGAGAGAGCTCCAAAACTGAACTGACAAAAGGTTACAAAACAATCCTCATAAGATTTTTTTATCAATTAACTCTCTATTTCCTTCATTTTCCTCCTCACATACAACCTGCGAGTTTTCACCTTCCTTTTCTCCTAATTTCCATTATTTTCATAAATAAATGTGCCAAAAATGCCATTTTTCCTTTCCAAAGCCTTAGCCACCTTTGCCAATTTCCTTACCCATAATAAACCAAGTGAACACCCACACTAGGATGTCTTGACCAACATTCAACATGGAATAAGTGTCCCATCAACCGTGGTTATTATTTTTGCCTTTATTAACTTTTATTACATGGATTTTTCACATAGTATGTTATAAAACCCTTCCCCTTGGGGGAAACCATCATTGGTGTTCAACCACACCTATACCTCAACAAAACTGCTGAAAAGAAAGCATACTGCCCATGGAGTTTTATAACATAGCTCAATGTAGTATTTACAATGATCACCTTGTTGAAAAGAAAACTATAATGACATGACACCCATACCACTTATTGGAGCTTTATATCATAGCTCATGGTGGTACTTACATCCATATACATATGTTCCTATATCAAAACATCACACCAAAACATATTCCAAAATATATACCAAACATCATACCAAAATTGTTTTGTCTCAACCGACAACTAATGAAGGATACATAGCATATATATGATCCACCATCTCCCATGAAGCTTCATCGCACCCAATGTGCTTCCACTGCACTTTAACCTACTCGGTTGCTCCGTTCCAGAGCATGAGCACCTTTTTTTGGAATATAGATTGAGGCTTCAACTGAAATTCTCCATCTAGTTCCACCTGCAATACAAACTAGTCAATCACATGATCAACATCTTTAACATACTTATTAAGCAATGACACATGGAAAAAATCATGGACTTTCACTGTCGGAGGCAGTGTAATTTGATAGGATACTGGCCTAATCCTCTCAATAATACTAAAGGGTCCACAAAATCGGGGTGCCATCTTGGCACATGATCCAATCTAAAAGGATCTCTTCTTCGGTTTG
Source organism: Pinus taeda (assembly GCA_000404065.3). NCBI lineage: Eukaryota > Viridiplantae > Streptophyta > Pinopsida > Pinales > Pinaceae > Pinus > Pinus taeda. The sequence goes on along the minus strand of APFE031676973.1, from coordinate 17,877 downwards.
ATGCATAAGTACATCTGTTCCCCAACTAGGAACTCCTTAAACAACCTATTCCAATATGCATAACTCTTTTTCCTATCCCATGCTACTTTCAAATTCTTCTTGATTACTTGCATTTTCATTTCCATTTCAGCCAACATGTCTGGTCTAATCAACACCTTGTTAATTGGATCACTCCAACTGATGGGAGTATTATAAATCCGCCCATACAATGCCTCAAATAGACTCATCTTCAAAGATTCCTAATACCCATTTTTGTAAGTGAACTCTATTAGTGGAATATACCCTTCCCACTTCTGCAACTGATGCATCACGTACACCCTCAACATGTCCTCCAATATCCTGTTGAACCTCTTAGTCTATCCACATTTCTGTGAATGAGAAGTTGTACTGAAGGCCAACTCCGTGCCCAAACCTGCAAACAACTTCTTCCAAAGCTTGGAAGTGAACTTTGCATCTATGTATGACACAATATTCTTTAGATCTCCATCCAATCCAACCACACCTTGAATGAATATCTATGCTACATCACTAACTGAGAATGTAGACTTCACTGGAATGAAGTGCACAACCTTTGTCAACCTGTCCATGAAAACCATGATGGAATCGTGTTGTTTCACTGTCCTCGAAAATCCTGTGATAAAATACATGGAAATGACCTCCCATTTCCATTCTGTAATCATGATCATCTATAGCAATCCACTTGGATGCTTACATCTGCCTTCACTCACTGAAAATCAAAATACCTAGCCATAAACTCTTCTACATCCTTCTTCAGATTCAACCAATAATAAAATTTATTCACTGTAGTCATAATCTGTTGATAGCCTGGGTAACCTGAATATGGTTTCGCATGAAACTCCAACAATATCACCTTCTTGATCTCACTGGTATCTAGCACATATATCTTGTCTCTAAACCTAACCAATCCATATGCTATAAGACAATAGTCCACATCCTGTGCACCTTCACCTGTACATGTACCTATACTTGTACTCTACTGCAACCTGTGCACAATCTCCATATACCTAACATTCTACTGACCTGCCTACAAGATCCTATCCTGTAGATCTATCCCATAGGAACTCATAGATGCTATATGATTTACTTGTATCCTCCCACTAAGAGCATTTGTGACCATGTTCTATTTACCTTTGATGTACATGATCTCAAAATTAAACTCATTGATCATGGCCAACCATATAGATTGCCTGGAATTCAGGTTCAGTTGGTCAAACAAGTATCTCAACCCACTGTGATCATTGATCAGTACAAACCTCCTGCCAAGAAGATAATGCCTCCACATCTTCAACACATGTACGATCGATGCCAACTCAAGATCATGTGTGGGGTAGTTCTTCTCATGCTCATTCAGTTTTCATGACTCATAGAACACCACTTGTCCTTCCTGCATAATGACTCCACCAAGTCCTCTTTTGCAAGCATCTGTGCATACTACAAAATATGTCTGGATCTAAAATATTTAACATTGGTGGATGTGTCAACAACTGCTTGAGCCATTTAAAACTGGCCCCACACACCTCTATCCATTAAAACTTCTTACCTTTCCTCTGCAATGATGAAATAGGATAAGAAATCTGCAAGAAGTTCCTGATGAACCTCGTGTAATAACCTGCTAACCCCATGAAAGATCTCACCTCATCCACATTTCTAGGAGTTGCCCACTCCATGATAGCTCTTATCTTCTCTGGGTCCATTGTTATGCCATCCTTGGGAACCACATGTCCCAAGTTGTACCTTAGTTTGAAAGAAACTGCACATGATGAGCTTAGGATACAATTGATGCTCTCTCAATAGCATCAACACTACTGCTAAATTCTCGATATTCTCTTCCTCATTTTTAGAATATACCAATACATCATCAATGAACACAATAACAAACTTACCCAAATACGGATGCAAGAAACTATTCATCAAGCACATAAATGTAGTTAGAGCATTAATTAAACCGAATGGAACTATAACAAAATCATAATGCCCATACTTAGTCTGGAAAACTATCTTGTAAATGTCCTCTTCTTTGATGCGTACCTGGTGGTATCCAGATCTTAGATCAATCTTTGATAACATTGCTACTCCTTTCAACTAATCCAAAAATTCATTGATCGTTGGCATGAGATACCTATTCTTGATGGTCACTTTGTTCAACTGCCTGTAGTCAATGCATAATCTGAGAGTACCATCCTTCTTCTTTAGAAACAATACCAATGCGCCCCATGGTGATACACTTGGCCTAATGTATCCCTTGTCCAACATTTCCTTCAAATGCAAATTCAACTCTACCAACTCAGGTGTGCTCATCCTTTAAGGTGCTTTTGATGCTGGAGATGCCACTGGCACTAAATCAATAGAAAAGTTTACTTCCCTGTGAGGTGGAAAATATGAAATGTCCTTAGGAAATACACCTTGAAATTGTTGTAGAACTCGGTACTTGCTCAAAACATCTGCATCCTCAACTTCCTTACCTTTGTTACTAGATATATGTACGAAAAATAACACACACCCTTTTCTGCATCTACATTTTGCCTGCAGAGCTATCAGGATCCTAGCTTATGTGGATTCTTCTTCCTTGTAAGACTCTTGGTTCCCCATTGTTAGCCAAGCACTCAATGGATTTGTCATAACAATCCACCTTGGTCCTATGAAGATACAATCAATCCATGCCCAACAACATATTGTATGATCCCAATAGTAATACATACAAATGTGTTGTGGTGGGCATACTATTCAAATCAAATGCGCAAGCTCTTATCCAATGGTGAACTCACATCTTTTTACCTATGGCCAGCTGCACTAACCAAGACTCTGCATGCACTTCTTTATTCAAACCACACTTAACCACCAAGTCAGGACTAACATAACTATAATTAGATCTAGGGTCAATCAAAATACAAAAAAATTGATCACAAACCTTATCATCCATCTCAATTATAGATTCCCGATGGTCTACATGTCTGTTATCCAGTGCTACATAGATGCGAGGAACGCTCTGACCAACATCCCCAATAGTCCGCGCCTCTTGTGCACTGTATATCTGAGGCCTAACACCCTGATTCTATGGATAATCTCTCTTAAGGTGTTCCTTACGACATGTCCAACACTCCAACTATTGAGTACCATCACCTCTATGTTGCTACTGTGACCCATGTCCCTATCTAGCTGCATTGAACTTCTTTTGTGGTGCCACATTTTCTCTCTTCTACATTCTGAGGCCTTGTTATTTTCGGCTACCATTTACCTTTACCTTTATCTTTCCCTTTCCATCCTTGTTGAGAGTCATTCTTAAGATTTGGCTATTCATAGAAATGTTTCAATTTTCCAATAACTTCCTCAAGTGACTGAGGCTCATCATACTCAATTCGATCTCTAAATGGTAATGGAAAATCACTGAAAAATTACTGAAATTTAGTCTTCTCATCTTTAAGATATGGTACATACCTCAATAGGTCCAAGAACTTAGTCGTGTACTCTTCATCTATCATTGAACGCATTTTTAGCTCATAGAATTCTTTGGCCTTACTATCATAATACCTTTCTGAGAAGTACTTCTTCCTAAAAATCCTCTTGAACTCATGCCAAGTCAAGTCATCTGTCCTAATGTCTCTGACCTGCTTCACATCTTCCCACCAGATATCTTCTTTACCTCTCAAGCCGAAGATAGCTACTCCGACCTTCATGTTGTCTGTGTAATTATGAAATTCAAAGAAATTCTTCATCTCAAGTATACAAGCCTTTGCATCTCTTGGCTTATTCACATCTCCATCAAAAGTAGGTGGCTTTTATTTCTTAAATTCATCTCACAAGTATCCCCTATCAATCCTCTTGTAAGGATGATAAAAATGACGATCATGATGCTTATCAAAACCAGAACTAGAATAATACTTGTGTCCATCAGCTCTCCTATCCGTATGGCCTTTCAAACGCTTTGTCTACGCCCGCTCTGACCTCGTACACCTACACAGCCCTTTCCACTCTTCTTGCGGCTTAGACGAGCCGGGGTGCTCCTGAAGCTCTGGAAACAAAGGGCTGTGAGGAGTAATGCCTTAGTTGCCCTGAATATAAGAAACCTTTAGGGCACTACAGTCTATGTATACTTAACCTAGGCATGCTTAAAGAAAAAAAGTAGATGTAGATAAATAGAAAAAGAGAGACTATCCATTTATCGCCAGTATAGGGAGGAGTGCTCAACAACCTTCCATCTCTAACTGTGTCATCTCTATCCGACTTATGACCACCATGAGATCTATTTCCACATGCCCCATTAGTTCTATCCTTCTTCCCATGGCTGATTCAAAGTGGCCCTTGTCGCTGCAATTCTGACAAACTCTAAAGGAGTATTTCATTAACCTCTGCTTGTTTCTCTTGTTCCTACATGATTTTTTCATTGTTTGCCTTACAACTCCTTATCTCTTCCTTCAATATTCTCAATGTGTCTGCTAATTCAGAAGAGTACCCAACACCACGCTGCTCATCTAATTCATTGGGAGAATCTTTGTAGTCTACCATCTTTCTAGTCATTTTGATCTCTTTCTTGCAAGGAATACTATGTCAGCTGAACCAAATCACAATAAACCAACATACCTTAGCATAATTCAAGGAGGATATCTCATCTGCAAGATCATCAAATTAGTGTAATACATGTGTAACATAATCATAACAATATATAGACATATAATATATAAGCATATAACCATGTAACCATTAGTCTAGCTAGAGTCGAGTCATCGATGCTTGATCATATCAACCACACATGCTATGACCTCATGCATGACAAAAACAACCATACCAATTTACCCTGATGATACACTAACATAAACAACATGTAACCAATCATACACTCATGATAACACACTTCACAACAACAACATCCTCTTTCAGATGGTGACATCGCTACAACCATGACCGACACCATGCATATGAAACAAACATATAGACCACAAGGATGAATAACACACATGCATGTAACATGACTGTATGACCAACACACACCTTCCATCTAGTCCAAGGGGTGAACCATGCTCCAATGCCACTCTGTAATGCCCTCCTCCCACATCTACCCAAGTAACTGACCAGTTGGGTAAACATGTGACGAGAGGCTAATATGATGGGATTCAACCTCCTTTGTGACATTGAGGAAGTGGAATCAATGAAAAGACAACATATAGACCTTCCACATAAGCACAAGGACTCCAAGGAACCATCCCAACCTTTCCGACAACTAGCCCCTGGGTCCCATTGAGTTTTTAGACCAATTAACTCCCGAATTCTCCCATGCTATGGGAACACTAGTGTCCATAGAGATCTGGATGCTCCCAGAGCATGTTAAGCGAGTGTCTAGGGACTATTTTTCTTTGTGTTTTTCCAGTGTCCCCAAGATTTGAGCCACTTTTTCAAGCCCAGAGCCTAGGTTACTGCCCATAATTAAATGACACCTTCAGAACATAAATATAACAAGGGAATGATGATGAAAATGAAATTACTTGAACAAGGGATTGAATGGACCCCTACTAGTCATGCTAGGCATTTCATCAAACAAATCAAAAATATGTAATCTACATGCGTAAACAATAGATTTAAACATAGGGGTCTCATACTTATCTGAGAATCACTAAGAAGCATTGTTCCCTTATAGAATTATCTGCATTATGATCTATTAGGTCATAGATATATTGTTCTTTCATTTACAAATAAAAACATGAGGAGGTCCATATATCCTCAATGTCATAAACATGCTTATAAACAACATAACAAAAACATAAATATCAGGGATACATTAGCCATAAAATCCACATATAAACCAGTACATTTATACATAATATATCAAGGAGAGAATCTTGTTTTGATGAATGTAAAATCCAACTAGGGATGAGAATACCACGTTCCACCCAACCATAGAATGGTTGAGCCAAATCTCTCTTCAGCCATTCACCCCTATGCCATATTCCAAGCATGAATGTGTGACTCAAACCAAAAGAACCAACCAGGGAATCCCGAGGCTAAACGACCTCACCCTCATCAATAAAGACCAAGCTTTACCATAATCCATCTAAGATCACTAGGCCAATGCAAAAAACATGTAATAACAAGGTTTACCATGATCTCCACCAAATCACTAGGCCAAACAAGCATGAAAGCCACTAGATTTCTCCACCTACATCATGAGGAATTTTCTTGTCTCCTAGTCTCTCATGCTTTACAACAATCCACATTGGATCAATAGGCCCCAAACCAAGAAACCTGTCTCTCAGGCTTTACCACAATCCATATCGGATCACTAAGTCCTAAATCGAGACCCACTCTCCATAATTACCACATATCCCATCACGGGATTACTAGGCCTGATGGAGAGCACCCACCTCTAGGATTTACTGTATATCTCGCCATTCATAGGTGGAGGATTCCTAGGCCCATCGATGAAACAAAAAATCCAATTTTACAAAAACCCACGGTCTGGTTCAAGGGTTACTATGCCATGTGTTCTAACATTCGGAGATCCACCTCACTCAACTTTGAATCCATTCAACAATCTAGCTCAACCAAAACATGAGAACCCCATCACACCATGGCTATCTAGAAATGGCAAGGCTAGGTTGAAAGCACTGTCACACTTAGAAAAACCCATGCCATGACAGCAAATAACCACATGCAATACCATGCATGCCAAATCTAGCAAGGAAAATACACATGTAAATTGATACCTGCAAAGAATCTTGTTGTAGCTACTTGATCCTACTCTTCCTTTCTTTCTCCTTCCTTCTATGCCTTTCATGATACAATGCCAAAGTTCTCCAAGAAAACTCTAAGTGTCCAAGAGTGAGAATAATGAGAGAGCTCCAAAACTAAACTGAAAAAAGGTTACAAACTGATCCTCATAAGCCTTTTTATCAATTAGGCCTCTATTTTCTTCATTTTCCTCCTCACATGAAACCTGTGATTTTTCACCTTCCTTTTCTCCTAATTTCCATTATTTTCATAAATAAATATTCCAAAAATACCATTTTTCCTTTCCAAAGCCTTAGCCATTGCCTTTTCAAATTTCCTTAGCCACGGTAAACCAAATTAACACCCACTCTAGGATGTCTTTCCCAACATTCAACTTGGAATATGTGTCCCATCAACTATGGTTATTATTTTTTCCTTTATTAACTTTTATTACATGTATTTTCACTAGGGGTGTTACAATTTTTAAACAAAACCAAATATAAAAATAAAACTATTATTTGTATATCACCATACCTATCTAAATCAATGAGTAACACAGTTCAGTGTTTCTTTCTGGTGATCAAGTCCTGATATCCTAAAACCTTGCTAATATACCTGCTCTTGATTTCCTAAAATCTTTGTAATATACTTGGTGGGTGAAAAGCATGATGGTTGCATTAATGGAAGAAAAGCATTATTTCATTTTTAGGTTCTTAGGATCTCATTCTAGTGATGATTTTCTTTGCTTTTGACAGCTAGAGCACTGTTATATTTTTCCTTTAGTTTTCACAATTACGAGTTGTCCTGATTTGATGCTCCAGAGTGAACTTTCTTTATTAAATTGATCACCATGTTTCTGATCATATTGTATTCAATGTCCAAAACAGAGATTTGAAGAGCATATTGTATTGAGCATTCTTTTGAGCATATGCCACAAAAATAATTGTCCTAATGGCATTTCTTGGTAGTATGAAAGGGAGGACTTGCGAATGCAGTTTCCTGGTGTAACTAGAGAATTTCTAATACTAAGAGATAAATCCCTCATGAAGTCTCAAAAACTCGATTTCAGATATCTAATTTCTAGTGTTGGTTGAACAAAATGGAGCAGTACAAAGATAAGACAACAAAATGTTCATATAAATGTCCTTGTTTTAGATGAAACTTTGTTGAAATATCCTAAGATTTCAGATGCAAACAAGAAGGAAAAGCAAGTGAAGAAAATTGTTCTAATAAATAATGTAGATCGTTAATTCCGTGGTTCAATTACTGGTGTCATTGCTAAAAAATTACAGAGAGATGGGTTATGCATGAATATTGGAGATACTATTTACTAGAAGTGACAATGAGGAGGATGAGTCTTGGCATGGGCACTTGAGGGGTAAATATCAAATGCTGAGCATATTGTATCCAGTGTCCAAAACAAATATCCAACATTTAAATTGAACCAATATTCCCATATTCATTTTGACTAATGACCTGATAATTCAATACATTTAATGAATTGGAGTAAAAATTGTGTTATGTTTCCTTAGATGGACTCTTCACGAGTCCTTGTGTGCATCTTCTCTTTTCAGACACACAATAATATTTTAGATACCCACAAAAAACCATTTTCATTTTCATTGATAAAGAGTTGATCACTGGCTTCAAACCCAAGTCTTCACTTTACTAACAAACCATAGCAAAGTTCCTAGAGGGGACTAGTGGAACATAAAGAATGTAGTGGGAGAAACTTTATAGAGCTAATGAAAATAGAAAGAGTAATAAGCCTAGTGCTAAGATAGGGTTATGCTTTTCCAACTTTCAAACAACCTAGAAAAATTTCAATATGACCACACGGTTGACAATGCATATGCCTAAAACCACACGCCTATTCCATGTTGAGGCCTCTTCCAGGAGAGCGGGCATACATCCCCAACGGGCACCCACATAAACATAGATGGAAATTATAGAACACTATGCTCTTCAAAACTAGAAAGAGGCCATGGGGAGAGGCTTACGAGGGTTCCATGAAAACACTAAAATAAATTGCACTAGGTATACCATAAGAAGAAAGCATGCCTCACAATTGCATAAAGCATGAAATTTAACGTCTCCATTGATGAACTTTGGTTCAAGGAACCACTCATATCTGAGAAGTACTACCTATAACTTTCAAGTATATTGAGTTAGTCCTTCAATATCAATATCACATAGAAGCACAATCATTAGGAGAAAAACACAACCTTTTTTTCCAAGATCGTAGACTATGTGGAAATTCTATTGCTGAACATTTCCAAAAATTGGCATTGAACCTACCTTCCCTACACAATCAAACATCAGGAAAAGTATTCTGATACAACATGTGGATATAAAATGAATACATTATTTTTGGCAAAATAAAGCTCTTACCACTAGTGTGCTTACCCCATCTCTTCTTTCCACTACTAGTGTGCTTACCCCTTCTCTTCCTTTCCACATGCGAAGTGAAAAGTTACCCCCATCTCTTCTTTCCACTACTAGTGTGCTTACCCCTTCTCTTCCTTTCCACATGCGAAGTGAAAAGTTACGGGTGGAAACTGGGTTTCAAACGTCACAATGTAACATATATATGAAAATTTTGAATTACTACAATCATGATTTGAACTTGTAATAGCACTTACATTAAGTGGAATGATGATATTTTTGATCTGACAGCTTCTCAGAGAAGTGAGTAGGCAGGTTCTTGAAAAGACGTCATAGTCGATCCAGAATCAATGACAAAACCTCCCCTTCCATTTATAATTTCAAATGTATCATTGGGAAGGCATAGTTGCAGTCTTGCCACACTGATTCCTTCCACGCTGATATAGTACAAACTTGAATTCAAATTTACAATGAGAGGGGTACTTTCAAATCCACGATATCCTTTCTTGACCTCACCCTAAAATGAGGAACCTATCTGCGAAGAACTATCACTAGATATTAAGAAATAAGAGAAGACATTGTTAATGGTGGATCCAATCCATAAAACCAAAGAGATATTTCCTCTGCCCAGAGAGATTATAGTAGCCGATTTATCACTTTGAATCATAATGCAACCAAAGTACATGTGGGGAAGGGGTGTCCATGTTGGAGAACCTGCTGTAGTAGTCTCTTGACCCAAGACTCAATAATATCCTTATTCTACTAAATGATCTCCTCTATTATCCCCCAGTGGTCTATCCAAGACTAAGCATCCTTATTCCATCCTAACTTGAGCCAAAGGTGGGGGTTATGGCTAGACTTAGAAGCAATTTAGGAAACTATTGGCTTCCATGTTGTATAACTTCTTCTGATACATAAGATACTTAGTCATAACCATGCTTTCAATGGGAGAAATTATTGCTTCATTCAAGAGGATAGGATATGGGTTCTTTCATTTAATCTTGAGATTGTAGGGTATAAACTTCTTTGGGATATGTTCGATCTCCCTCCACGACTCTCTGGAGACACAACAACCACAAACCTCACATTCATATAAAATCACAAGAGTGACAATAGTCTCGAAGTGGAGTTTTTCTTTTTTAGCCCCATATCCAAATATCTACTAACTTATAATTGTTTTCAAGCCCATAGTAAAATTTCCATCCTTCATTTATCCTTTTCTCAAAGCTATCTTTCCAATTAAGCTTGTGATGGATGTCAATTCCAAGATATTTTTATTAAAGAAATTCCTCCAAGTAGTTTTTGTCATATATGAACATATCATATGTGATATTTTCAGATTTAATTATCACGACTTTAGTTTTGTTAGTATTAACAATCATACCCCTCTTCGAGTAGAAATATTGTAGGATTCTTAGTCTTTTACCAAGAGAATAATGGCTCCTCTCTAAAAGAACAATATCATAAGCATAAAGGAGAAGAGTTATGACTACACCAATGAGCATGGGGCCAACACAATCCACATCTTCCAAAACACTCTTATAGATAATCAATGCATATCATGCCAAAGGGTAGGCGATAAGGGACACCCTTGGTTGACTTTGATAATGCATTTAATTTCTTTCGACCAACCCTCAATGATCCTAGGCTTGGAAATAACATTCTCGTACAACCTTGTCACAACAACCCTCAACTCAAGATGAACCATTATCTCTTATAGCCTCTTACATACCTTTGTCCTAGGAATGATGTCAAAATATTTTCTAAAATCAATGAAACAACTAAAGTAATTAGTTTTACTTTTGCGACACTCCTTTGTAGTGATCTTAATAGTAACAACATGGTCAAAAATTGAATGATATATCTTAAATCCAACTTGTCCTTTACATATTTAACCATGGATTTCAAGCCATAGGCTAATCTTCATTTCCAAAATAATTACATACAACTTGGCTAAAATATAGCTAATAATAATGACCCTATAATTAGAGGGAATGTTTTTATTCCCACTTATAAAGATATGCCCAATGACGCTTTGCATCCAAGGATTAGAGAATTTTTGCTTTAATACCAAATTAAGGAGCGTGTGTATGTGAGGGATGAGGATAAGCCCTCCCATTTAAAAATTTCAGCTTGGTAGCCTTCAATATCCTTATTTTTTCCATTAGTAAGCTACTTAACCCCAAACTCAATGTCTTCTAAAGAAAATATATCATCCTCTATAGGGGCATTCAAAATGTTGTGCATAGCATTAGGGGACTCATATCTAAGGTTTTTAAGGTAGGAATTCTAGTTCTTCAAGGGAATGAAATCAAATTATTTTCTTTAGTTTTATGAATTAGAATTTCCCTCCAAAACTTTCTACCTAATCAAATTTAGAAAGGTGTAGTAACTACTCTTGATTTCTATTTATGTAGTACATTTTCTTCGTTTTAATAAGATCTTTGTATATATTTATATTATCAAGTTTTAATGGTCACATGTTTTTTCACAAAAGTAAAATGGATCTCTTCTTAAAATATTTAAATAGAGATTTACACCTCTTAACTTGTAAATCTCACAATTCTCTTGCATGTGGCTATTGTCCATGACAAAGTTTAGAATTAAGGTTAAAGACCTATGATTACAGTTAGGCTCATGACCATATAAGAGGTCACAATTTACAATTTTGTTAGAAAGAGGGATGTTGAATATCACACAATAGATGACACTACTCCGAAGCTTGTGAATACAAGTCATCTGGTTGGAGTTGAGACACTTGATATATAAGAAAGATTTTAAAGTATATATAGATGGAATATATTTTAAAGCCTCTCTCTCTCTCTCTCTCTCTCTCTCTCTCTCTCTCCGATATATATATATATATATATATATATATATATATATATATATATATATATATATATATATATATATATATATGAAATATATTTTAGGGTGTATATATGCATATATGGGAAATATATTTTAGGGTCAATTTAAGTGTCTTTTTTTTCAAAATAAAAAAATCCATTATATTCATGAGTGATGAATATACATGTTGTTATGTAATGGATTGATCATGGATTTTCAACCCATCTTTATTAAAAAACAATTTCCATGCCATCTCTCAAGGGACTCCAACTCCTTGATAGATCCAGCTATCACTAGACACCAGATGTTATACCTCTCAAATACACGTCCATGAATATAACGCATATCCACATAATTGCAGACAAATTAGGGGTAAGAAGACTTCCTGTATGCAAACCATTCATTCATTTGGAATTGCGGTTTCCAAACATAACCAAAGGAATTCTCACCCAATTTCTTTCTTTTACCTTTACCTTACTGCAACTGAATCTTACTATGTATTGTCACATCACCCAATGGATAGTTATATAAACAAATCAACTATTATCTTGTCATGTTAATACCAAGCATGTTTCCTGCAATTGTTCACACATGCTGATCACATGTTCCAAATAGTTCCTTTTTTTTCAAAAGAAAAAAATCCATTATATTCATGAGTGATGAATATACGTGTTGTTATGTAATGGATTGATCATGGATTTTAAACCAATCTTTATAAAAAAACAATTGCCATGGCAACTCTCAAGGGACTCCAATCTCTTGTTGTACCAAATCTGGCCATAGTTGTTTCCAATCTGGTAGCTTCTCCCTCCTATTAACAGAGTCTTGATAACTATGCCAACTCTTGGAAATTCCTAGAAGAGCTAGGCTCACCATATTGTCCTCGACAACAATGATCCCGACAATTCCAAGATCATCCCGACAATGGGTGAAATTGCTCAAGTACTTCGGAATAGAGTCACCCTTCTCCATCTTTATCTTTCTGAGTTTGTCCTTGAGTGCCAATTTCCTATCGTCACTGCTATTTTGAAACATGTCCATCAATGACTTTTACATTGAGTATGGAGTATCCTTGCCATGGAGACTTGAGACAATGTGGTCTTGAACTCCCTCAAGGATAATCCTTCTCACTTTTTCCACACACTTTTTCCATAACACCAGATCTTTAACATCTGATGCTAGAGGCTTAGGAATGCCATGATCTATGAATTCCTTGAGGCCATTGTCTTCCAACACTTCATCCATAATGTCCTTCCAAGATATGTAATTCGAGTTTCCCTCCAAGGCATAATCAAGTCACAACCCGTAGAAAGACATATTGTTGCTCGAGATTATGAACTTGCAAATTTGATCTTCACCTGCAAAAAAAACTTGAGATCTCCTCTTCTATATTGTATTCAACTCCGATACAATGTAGATTCAACAAATTATGTGATTTTCTAAAACAAAAGACAAGAATCTACTCTACTCTTCAGCGGAAACCATAATTGATCAATGAAAACAATAAGCAGAAAAGGAAGAATATCAATTGCACATAACACAATATTTCTTTGGTGAAAGAAACTACTAAAAGTCCAACTATCTATATTGCATTAACCAAAATATCTGAGAAGAAAATACAATGCTTGTTCCTCTTGAACAATTCCTTCACTAGTACAATTTAACTCTCTACCTCACAAGCCAACTCAAGCCAACACTTAGCCAATTCTACTTCCTGCCAAGCCCATGCTTCCTTGCACAATTCCTAGAGGAATCAACCCGTATTTATTTGGGAAATTCACTCTCCACAACCGCACAATCCAAACATGGGTCCTCAACTGATCTCATGCACTATCTGTAAAATTTATAAAATTATACAAGTGATAGTACATTGTCCCTGAACTCTAATCTCAACTGGGTCTTCATCTGAACTGACATGAATGAATTATTTGAGAGAAATATTTAGTTAACTAGTGTGGTACTGGTGATGCACTGTGTTAGGGTCTCACCCTAACCCCCTTATCTATGTAATGGGACCACGTCATAGTCAAGAGTTAATAAAGCCTATATTAATAATTGTAAGTGGTTAATCCACAATTAATAACAGATCCAAAGTTAGTTGTAAATGGGCCGTAGTATTAGATAGATGGTATTAATAATACACGGTATTGGCCCTTGGTATTGCATGTAGGAGTCATATATAAGGGATAGAAACTCCTTGCGAGGAGGCACCGTGTCTTATTTTGTAATCGAGCTCTGCTCTATTGGAGGTTTCCCCCTCGAAGAGGCAAGTGAACATTACTCTCTGAATAATAAGTTCATTGCTATTCTATGTTCTGGGTATCTTTTCTTCGCATATTCTGTATTTGGGTATCATTTGCAGGTTAAGAGCATAACAAGTGGTATCAGAGCACTTTCCAGGCCCGGTGGGATCTCCATTTAGTAGCAATTTTTTTTTTGGCTCGAGACGTGTTCCAGTGTCTTTAAACCACGGGATTTGTCATTGCATGCATAAATATGCGGATTTGGGGAGGCATGCACGCAGGAAATACAAGAGGTGGTCACGTCTGTTGGACTCCCTTGTAACCCCTGTGGGTACCCCTTCGAGTAGTAGCGCATTAGACAGAACCGCGCACAGACTGTCTTCCACGTACCCTTTGGGTATATCGGAAGCCCCATAGGCTCCTGAAAACCTCGCCATAGATAAACTAGCGATCGTCTTGCAGCTACAGTACACCGAGAACAACACTCGGAGAGATTACTCGCCCATACGATAGGGTAGTCTGGTGGTACGGCTAAGGGTACGGTCGACCCTCCTTAGTTAGAGCCCTGAAACATTGGGCCGAGTACTACTGCCAGACCCTTATGTATATTGCGATCTGTAGCACATGACACTCCTCAAGACCCTAGTTTCCTTTTTTACTCATCATCTCTTCCAGATCCACCTGAGCAAAGGAGTGCAGCAGCAGCAGACATCGGTCCCAATCAGCCAGTTCTGATCTATTAGATTCATCAGATCTGCCAAAGCAGTCAGTTCAGCCGTCCAGTGCTAGCCGATCTGCCATTCAGATCTCTCAGATCCACCAGACCAGAAGCGTTGTGAAGGGTTCCTATACCAGGGTATAATTGTCGCAGGACTTTTGGCCGCCTTGACATTTTGAGGATTTAGCGACTGCAATATTGATCAAGGAGTAAAACTCCGCTTTCGGGACACTTATTGGTGATATATCCCATTAAAATCAGGACGACGAGCTGAGCATGGTGGTACCATTCAATTAATTGGGAAATTTTTTGTGGCGGTCCCAATTTTTCATCAGGTCGGTGTATGGTAGCAACTACAGCTCAAGTGATGGCCAATGAAAGGATGGACAAATTGGAAGAAACTGTAAACGTCATCCAAACTCAGCTTAGCAGACTAGATCTGGATAGAATGAACCAAGAGCTTAGAGGAGTAAGTATCCAGCTACAAAAATTGCAGGGAAAAGGCAAGGAGGATCTTATGTCAAACGACAAGGAGCAAGCCCACGAGGAGGAGTATAATGGCCATGAAGGAATTTACGGTGAATCTAGCCACTCTCCTCACGTCTGGCACACCCATCCACCACCCATTTAGAGACCTCCTAAGTTGGATATGCACAAATTTGATGGTTCTCACGCGTCCGCATGGCTAGCACAAATGGACCAGTATTTCAAATTCAATCATATCCTAGATGATGCGACTAAGCTTATGTTGGGGAGCATGTACTTCGAAAATGAACGGTGGCAATGGTGGGAATGGCATCAGCGTTGCAATGGATATTTTAGGACTTGGACCCAACTTACCAAAGCTCTTCGAGATCGCTTTGAACAAGAAGACTCTTATTTGGGTCGTCTCACTAAGCTTCGACAGACTGGTACAGTGGAGGAATATATTAATGCTTTTGAAAGCTTAGCTTTCTGCACTAAGGGTCTCACAGATGAGTTCTACATGGAATGTTTAGGGAAGCCATAAAAGCTCAAGTTCTACTTCACCATCCTCCCACGTGGATGGAGGCTTGCCAGGTTGCTCGTAAGGTGGAACGTGCATTAGCAGCCCAATACAGTTGCCCAAATTTCCCCGCTAAAGGTCGTCCCCCACAGGCGCAGAACACGAATCAAACACTTAAGGTCCAAAAGGTGTCCCCTGCGGAAATGGCCGAAAGAAGGAAGCAAGGACTATGTTACTACTGTGATGAAAAATACTCCCAGGTCATAAATGTAAGGAGCCCAAATTCTTTCAAATTGATGCCACTGACTACAACTCAACAGAGGAAGATCCTCCACTTGAGGAACCTGAGCCGCTAGAGGACGACAACCAACAAGGCAATGTCTCTGACGAACCCGTTATTTCGTTGCATGCCTTGGCAGGGATTTCTTCCCCTCAAATGCTCAAAATCAGAGGGTTTATTAAACATCGCCTAGTAGTAGTCTTGATTGATAGTGGAAGTACACATAATTTCATCCGTCAAAAAGTCGCAGAAACAATGCATTGCTTTGTCCGAGCAGTTTCTAACTTCCAAGTTCAAATTGCAGATGGAGGCACAATGAAATGTGAAGGCCGTTGTGAAAATGTCAAACTTCAAATGGGGGATTATTAGTTGAAAACCCACATCGTTTTCCATACACATTGGGGGGTTGTGACATTGTCCTCGGCGCTAAACTGGGCTCTGCACTCTTGGGCCAATCACAATGGATTTCCAGGGAGTTATATATGAGTTTTAAGAGAACAAACCACACACATACCCTCCGAGGACTATCCAGCGGAGGCCCCCCTCTATCATAAGCTCGCATAGGATGGAAAAATTGTTAAAAAAGGGCCATCATGGAGTGGTAGCTCAATTTAATGCCATCCAGGGAGTCGAAGCCAAGCAGCCACCACTTCATCCTGAGATGCAACATATTTTAAATAACCATCTGTCAGTCTTTGACAAGCCTCAAGGGTTTCCACCCTCGCGAGGGGAACATGATCATAGCATCACCTTGGTTCCAGGGGCCCAACCCCCAAATGTGTACCCATACAGATATCCATTCACCCAAAAGAATGAAATAGAAAAAATCATCAAGGAACTTTTGGAAGCAGGGGTCATTCGTCCCAGCATCAGTCCTTACTCATCCCCAGTGGTCATGGAGCTCAAAAAAGATGGGGAGTGGCGGATGTGTCCTGACGTCAGGGCCCTCAATAAGTTGACAGTCAAAGATAAATTTCCCATCTCGATGATTGATGATTTGCTGGATGAACTCAATGGGGCTCAATTTTTCACGAAGATGGATCTTCACTCAGGCTACCACCAGATTCGCATGAAGGAAGTCGACATCCCCAAGACTGCTTTCAGAACTCATGAAGGCCACTATGAATTCCTGGTCATGCCATTTGGTCTTTGTAATGCCCCGTCTACTTTTCAGAGCCTTATGAACCACATTCTCAAACCATATCTCAGGAAATTTGTCCTTGTCTTCTTCGATGACATCCTCATCTATAGTTGCACTTGGGGCGCACATCTTCAACATGTAGATCTACTCTTGCAACTGCTCCGCAAGCATAAATTATTTGTGAAGATGTCCAAGTGTTCATTTGGAAGGGCAGAGGTAGAGTATTTGGGCCACATTGTGGGGCGTGAGGGTGTCAAGGTGGACCCCAAAAAGATCCAAGCAATGCAGGAATGGCCTCAACCGAAGACCTTGAAGAGTTTGCGAGGATTTTTGGGTCTCACAGGCTATTATCGTAAATTTGTCTGCAACTATGGTCGCATAGCGAAGCCCCTCACCCAAATCCTAAAGAAAAATTCATTTGTCTGGAATGAGGAAGCACAACAGGCCTTTACAGCTCTAAAAAATGCCATGTGTTCCACTCCAGTTTTAGCACTACCTGATTTCACCAAATCTTTTGTCATTGAATGTGATGCTTCGGGGACAGGTATTGGC
>APFE031676969.1:719-24665 GCA_000404065.3 Pinus taeda | reverse complement strand
AAAGACCCATTGCTTTTGAAAGTCGTCCAATCAAGGGAAAGTTTTTACACAAAGCTATTTATGAGAAGGAAATGTTGGCAATACCCCATGCACTTAAGAAATGGTGACCCTACCTAATGGGAAGACACTTCAAGGTAAAAACGGATCATGATAGCCTTAAATACTTTTTAGAACAAAGATTATCCTCTGAAGAGCAACAAAAGTAGGTCACAAAGATGTTGGGTTATGACTTTGAAATCATCTACAAAAAAGGGAAGCAAAATGTGGTGGCAGATGCACTCTCAAGAAAGGATGAGGATGTGGAAGCATTGTTGTGCGCCATTTCTATTATCCAACCAGATTGGATAAACGAAGTAAGGGAGGAATGGAAGAATGACGAAGAAGTATGGGCACTTATTCGAAAGTTACAACAAGATTCCAGTACGTCTGATACATTTAGCTGGCAAAATGATTCTTGTTCAACATTGATTCCATCTCTGATACTATGTAGAAATTAATGTGTAGATTCAATAATGCTCATGAAATTTACTAAATCACAAGACTTGAAGCTACTCTACTGATCTAAGGAATTTAATTCACCATCTAAAACAAGAATCATAGACATGCAAAAGGAAACATCACAATGCAGAAAGATTTATGCAGGGTATAACAACTACTCAAAACCCCTTACTATTTATATTGCATTATCAGAGAATAGAGAATAAATACAATGATTGCTCAAGCTTGAGCACACCTTGTAAGTGTATAGTTTGTCCCTCTACCTAACTAACTGAATCTGACCAACACTTAGCTCATTTTCAAGCCCTCCAAGCTCCTATTTCCTTGCATTGTTCCCTTGGGAAATTGCCCCTATTTTTTAGGAATTTCACAACATGGAATTGCACAATTGTGTTAGGTCTTCCTCTAACTGCATGCACCACCTGTACACATTGGAATATGTTACAATTGATAGTACACTTCCTTGGAATCTCCATCACAATTGGGTAGCTCGAATTCTCTGCATGCTACAATTATTTTGGGTTGATTGATTAGTTAATTGGTTGATCGTTGAGTGTGGTTAAAGTTCCACTTCCACAACTTGACCTCCACTAGTTTTTCTGACAGTTAGAACTATTTAAACTGACAATAACTCAAATTAATTGACATAAATTGCTACAAATTAGCATTCAATCATGCTAAATTGAACTCAAGCTTCCCCAACTCAAATTAGCTGAGTTAAATTAGGTGACACAAGCCATGTCACACAAGTTAACATCATCCAAGTTGTCTGCTTATGTGGAAAATCAAATTTTCTCTAGCTTGACTAAGGAAAAGTCAAACTGATATTTTCTTGCTTCATTTTCAATGTATGAAAATATATTTATTAATATGTTTCTTTTATGTTATGCACATATTCCATTGTTAAAGCACTTCAAGGGCATCACAATCAAATAAGTGAAAGGAAAAAATTGTATAAGCATCGAAAGAAGTGTTATGATAATCCAAATAAATATTTGGGTTTTATAATTGATGGTATATATTAGAAGAAAAAACTTCTACCACATTTGTCTGCACACCAAAAAATTTACAAGAGGAAAATTTATTCAATTTCATTTGGTTGGTTGTATGGTCTTTAATGAGTAAATGTTTCCAAGGGTTTACTTCACATCTCTAAATATTCATAATGATGCAAATATGACCATAACCATAGTTCATGTTGTTGTTTCTCATTGGTCTGGTAATCTTCTTGAAGTTTTGTAACTGCAATTAGACAACACTAGTCATGAAAGCAAAAATGAAATTGTTTTTGGATATCTAAACATGCTTGGAATTGTGAAATTTTCAAAAGGTAATGGTTGGTTTCCTTCTATTGGGCACATATATGACTTGCATACTAATCATATGTTCAATCATTTTTTAGTAACATTGAGGAGGAAGGATGTTGGGAGCTTGCCATAATTAATTAAATGTATTAATAAATCATACATTCCAGAGCTTGTTTTTCATGTGTCGGAAGAAACTATTCACATGCGAAGGCTTATTCTGAGATCACATGGTGAGGAGAAATGCATTGAACAAATTAATGACATTAGCTTCCAACTTCAATTTCGTATCAAAAAAACTGATGGGAAAACACTTATATGGGGCAATAAGTATTCAACTGCTGCAGAATGGGGGTCATCATTAGATTTAGCATTTTTGAAGTTCATTCCAGATCATCCAATATTTGCATCAAATATATTGTTATTACAATAAGTTTTTGAACTCCATAATCTACGAAAGCCTAAGAGAGATACAAATTATTCTGAATGCTTGGAAGAAATTAAAAAATCTATTAGAGACATATATGCATACTTTAATGTTGCTGATTCAGTTTTGTGGGTGTCTTTTCAATAATCAAAGTGATATCATTTAAATATCAAGAAATGAAGATATACTTTTGAAGACTCCATTTATTTGGCCACAAAAAATGCTAAATGAACATAAGGAAATAAACATTGTTGAGCAACGACAATATCAAGGTATTACTAATTCTCCACGGGTAGAGGAAAGAGAAAAGTATATTGGTTCTAGAATATCATGTGTACAACGTGAAGCCATGTAAGACCTTTACATGGGTTCTGTGCAGGATGTTAAGGAGGGTTGCATGATCATAGTGTTAGTAGATGGAAATCCATTCTAGGCTTCCAAGGTTATAAAGGTCATTAAAGAAAATGAAGAAGTTACATTTGTTGAAGTATATTTGTATGCCACAAATAGCCACCCATTCAATGGTGTGTACAAGCCAAAGATGGTAGTCGATAAACAAATTGGTGCAAAGAGAAAAATAAATGGTACAAATATTAATTGTCATCCCACAAACCTCTTAAAATTGGAGGATGTTGACATACTTGTTTATGACTTCAATTTAACAAAGAAAGGAACTCTTCGCTCTAGGACTATAGGGATTCTGAGGAGGTTGCTACTAGATGAAACAATGTTAATATGAGAGTTTGTTGAACCCAGTCGTAGATATAGAAGACTTTAAGAACTTGAAATGGTGGGCATGCACGTTGACTGGGATGGGGCACTAGTTGATGAAAGAGAAGAATACGAAAAATCTTTATATGCATCCAATCATTCATCTGGAGATTTTGTAGATTCTAATGGTGTGCTAGAACCTATGAGTGATTTTGAATAATTGTCTAATACATTTTATGTAAATAAAGTTTGAATGGTAACTTGAAATAAATATTTTAGCTTCCATATAATCTTCCCCCCCAAGGAAAAATTGTAATTTCTATTATATATAATAGTTAAAATTAAATGTTGTAGATGCATAAAACATATCAAGATATTGGCTATTTATTCACTCAAAAAATATCTAAGTGTTACAACCATGCATGAGCTGTCAAAAATTTGATCTGTTACTATTCTTACCTATGCAATATACAAAACTATTATATAATCGTTGTCCATATAAAAAGAAAAATTGTTATATAAGCCACTGTCCATATAAAAATAAAAACTGCTATATAAGCCATTGTCCATGTGAAAATAAAAATTGTAGATCTATCAGAAGCTATGTTTAATATGTATGAGACAAATCAAAATAGTATGAGAAAGTATCAATTTGTTCTTGTATCAGGTTGTGATGGTTCTGTGGAGGGGCAATGATAATATTGGTTGTGTTCATCGCGATTATGCTCAATAATCAACCATGTCCCGTGAGCCTGCTGCACACCCTCCCTAGAAAGCTGGTCAGATAGAAAGTTCCTTTCCCTATAAACGTGTTGACAAATAATAACATCAAATTGTGCTTTGATCATGAGAACATCCTCTAGTAATTTCCTGAGTGTGTGCACATGGCATGTAGACCAAAGATTGAACCAGTCAATAACAACACAAGAGTCACCAAAGACCTGAAGTTGTTGCCATCCCTTTTCATGTGAAAATAACAAAAGTAGCTTTAGACTGTTGATCTGGATCTTTCCACTTCAAATATGCATACATAATCACATTTTAAAGAGCATGTAACCATAAGATGCATATACATAAACGAAGTGGAAATAAACAACAACCATGAGAAGAAAAGACACAACATGTTGATAATGGAGTTCACTTGGTGTGGGCTACGTCTGTGGGCTCTGCTCAATGTGGGGAGGCCTCTTTCAATAATCTTCAGCAAAACTCAAATTACATGCATGTACAAAAGACCCCCTATACCTCAACTTCTAGGGATGGCCTGAAAATGCACAACTATGTTGAACAAATGGACTACACCATTGAATTGCTGGCAATTTTTTTTATGAAAAATGATTGTAAACTCGACCCCTTTCTGCTTCGGTCAAAATCTGGACCTTCAAGAATCTCAAAGATTCCCCAAAGATTCTTTATCGCTGGTTGACTGGAATTCTGCTGCTCAAATGAAAAATCTGACTTCACCATTGCTCTCCTTGCAAAAAATCAAGTAAAATGAGTATAAATTCAGCCTGGTTTTGAAACTGTCAAAATTTGGCCCTTAAAGAAACTTTTAGATTCCTCATGATTCCACAAATATTCCTCTATGCAATTTTAATGAAGATCTACTACTCATATGACAAATCTGACTTCACCACTGCACTCCTTGTGGAAAACTAAATAAAATGAGTATAAAGTCGGCCTAGTTCTGAAACTATCAAAATTTGGCCCTTAGGGAATCTTTTAGATTCCTCATGATTCCATAAAGATTCCTCTATGCAAGTTGACTAAAGATATGATTTTTAGGTGACAAATATGACTTCACCACTATGCTCCTTGTGAAAAACTAAGTAAAATGAGTATAAAGTCAGCTTGGTTCTAAAACTGTCAAAATTTGGCCCTTGGGGAATCTTTAGATTTCTTGCATATTCCCTTGCTTTAGGGTTCCGCTCCTCAGTTTCCGTGCCCACTCAGGGTTCCGCCTCTGCATTGGGTTTTTTGCCCCTGTTTGCTTGTGGTAAATATGAGTTTAAATAAAATAACTTGGCATTAATTTTTAAGTTTGCATTCCTGGTAGAATGGTTGGCAGTATTAATTTATTGGGCCATTGGACAAATTTTTTTTTGGTAATTTCTTTTTTAAAGTTGGAAAAAATTCGTTGGCCGAAATTTTGGGGTCATTGGTAAAATTAAGTAGGCGAAAATTTTGCGAGTTTGGGCCACCAACAACCGTCATTGCAAAGTGCCAAATTATTGCCTCGTTAATTTATGCCAAATTTAGTGGCTCCGCCAGATTTAGTTGGGCTTCGAAATTTAGTTGGCACTCCGCTAACTTTAGCCAATGGGCCTAGTTGACCAAAACTTTGACTAGCCATAGCATTTTCATACGATGTTGGATTAAGGTGTCGTTTGCACCGATGGAAATCTTGTGACAAGCTCTTTGATCAGATCCTAGTTTCATGGTAATCCAAGAACTTTTATTTTTGAGCCTTTCCTGAACCCTCTTTGATCATTGCGTGTTTCAGGAGCCACCTGGATCATTCCTCCCCAATGAGGAGATTTTGGTCCTCCAAAAGCATGAACATAATATGCAATCTGTTGTGTTCCCTTGTTTGCACAACAAGTGCCCTGACATGCCACACTTCCTTATCCTTCAACTTTGTTCTTCGGAGACATAAGTGATGAACCGACATCTGCATTCTCTACAAACCTGTCGTACGATATTTGTAAATTACATGACCAATCATGACCCAAGCATTCCCATACTTTCCAAGAGTTTAAACGACACACTCTTTGGTCAAGTGTACATCATAATAGAAACCAATACCCCATCTATCAATAAAAAGAGGCCAAAACATCATTATGTTGATTTCATAAGTGATGAAAAATGTTGAGAAATGGCAACAAGAAATTCCATTTTAATTTTTCTTTGAATTAAATTGAGAATTAAAATCAAATTCTATTCTGATAGCAACTTGTAAATAGTTAATTAAGTTTAATTAACTTAATTAGATTAGAAATTTCAAGTTGGAAGTCTTTCTGTAGTCATGTATATGTTCTCCCTAAATTTTAGGGGTCCAGTATGAGTTTAAATTGAGTTGGAAATTAGATCACTCAATTAAATTAGTTCTAAATTGTTTTCGGAACTAATAGAGGACTAACAATCAGTTGGTGCACTAATGCATTCACTAGTGCTACTCTAGTTCATAAGATTCCCTCATGAGAAACTCATGCATGTCAGTTCAGAGAAAGACCTAGTTGAGACTAGAGTGCAGGGACATTGTACTATCAGTGGTGTTATTTATTGGAGTGTAAATATCATGCATGCATCAAAGATTGATCCTATGTTTGGATTGCACAGTTTTGGAAGCATGAATTCCCTTTAAATACAGGCTATTCATCCTAGGAATTACACAAGAGATCAGGAGCTTGGGGAGCTGCAGAATTGGCTAAGTGTTGGCCAAGAGCTAGCTTGTGAGCTGAGAGAGTTGAGAATACTTGTGCGGAATTATTCTAGTGAGAACAAACTTTGTATCTTCACTCATATTTCTAATATATGCAATACATATAACAGGGTTTTGAGCAGTGGCTTTCCCTGGATACATCTTATGTTATGTGCCATTGATTTATCTTCTTCTTGTTCATATTGTTTTCATCGATTTATTGGCTTCCTCTAGTTGAAAGTAGAAGTAGATTCTTGTCCTGTGCTTTAGTACATTGCATGAGATTGTGAATCTGTAGGATTTTCTACATGGTATTAGAGTTGCGAACAATATACTAGAGGATATTTCGAAGTTTTGAGTTTTGGGTTATAGGTGAAATTCGAATTTGCAATACATACTTTAGGATCGAAAGATGGCGTTCTACTGTTTGTGGCTCAAGTATGCCTTGGAAGGTAGCTCAAATTTTATAGCCTCGAGGGACAGAATGGAGGTTGTGCTAGAGGATAATGGCTTGAAGGAATTTGTTGATTAAGAAATTCCTAAGCCAGCAGCATCGGATGCACAATTTTTTTTCAAATGGAAGAAGTGTGTGGCGAAGGCGAGGCAGATAATCCTTGAGGGAGTTCGAGACCACATTGTCTCGAGTATCCATTGCAAGGAAACTCCATATGATATGTGGAAAACATTGATGGACTTATATCAGAAAAGGAAATTGGCACTGAAGGACAAACTTCGAAAAATCAAAATGGAGAAAGGCAAGACTATTCCAAAATACTTGACCAAGTTCACTCAATGTTGTGATGAACTTGGAAGTGCTGGAATCACGATCATCGAGGATGATATGGTGAGTCTTGATCTTATAGGTCTCCCAAAGAGTTGGCATAGTTATGAGGACTTTGTCAATGCTCGGGAGAAGCTACCGGATTGGGAACGAGTGTGGTCGGATTTGATGCAGGAGGAGATTAGGAGGAACACCAGGGATGGCTCTTCATCAAAGACTAATGATGGAGAGAAATTTACCTTAGCCATTAAGGCAAAGAAAGGGAAAGGGAAAGCTTCCCATTTGAAATCAGATTCTTATCATGGAGGTAAGAAGAGAGACATGACGAAAGTTAAGTGCTTTCATTGTCATGAGATGTACCATTTTGCTATATATTTTCCACTCAAGAAGTCCAAGAAGAAGTCCTCAAGAGGAGCGATGGGTGAGGCTTTGGCCTCTTAATTTGAATTGGAATTTTCCTTCATTGTATGCATGGTGTCATCAATGATGGGAAGTGTATGATACTTAGATAGTGGAGTTTCATTCCACATGACTAGCGACAAAGAGTTATTCAGTGACCTGGAGGAGAAACATCTCCATATGCATATCGAGATGGGTGACGACGGGAAGTATAGTGTTACTGGATTGGGCATGATTACTTTTTAGAGGGAGCATGGGGATCCACTCACCTTGAAGAATGTTATGTATGTACCCGGGCTGAAGAAGAACTTGGTGGCTGTTGCCATGATTGAGGATAGAGAATATGATGTGATCTTCTCAAAAGGAAAGGTGTTCCTTTGATGCATAGACATGTGTCAAGTAAAGAAGATGGGGATTCAGGCGAAGAATCTCTATAAGATGGTGGCAGAGGAGTGTGTTTCATTAAGCACAAAAGCAGAAAGGGTGTAGAGTCGAGACGTTGGCGAGTTGTGGCACAGGTGATTGGGCCACTTGCATCATGGGGCTTTGAAGATATTATAATGGATATTTACAAGTCTTCCCAAAGGTATGCTTGAGAAAGTTGATACGTGCAAGGGGTGTACTTTGGGAAAATACATTAAGGCTTCCTTTTACGACAGAGATAGTCGAGCATAGGCTATTCTAGAGCGAGTCCATTCAGATGTGTGTGGACCTTTCTCGACAGCATCCACGGCAAAACATAGGTATTATGTTATATTTGTTGATGACTTTTCTCGTAAATGTTGGATATTTTTCATGCAGAAAAAGGATCAAACCTTCACAAAGTTTTGTGAGTTTAAAGCATTGGTGGAGAAAGAGTCGTGCAAGAAGGTTAAATTTGTACAGGGTGATAATGGTGGTGAGTATGTCTCAAACACGTTTAAGAACTTATGTGCAATGAAAGGGATTAAACAAGAATTGACGACACCCCATAACCCTCAGCAGAATGGGGTGGCCGAAAGGAAGAACATAAGCATCGTAGGGGCAGCGAGGGTGGTGTTGCATGATCAGGGCCTACCACTACGCTTGTGGACTGAAGCATGCAACACAACGGTTTATGTTCAGAACCATAGCGCACATCGGATACTTGAGATGAAGACACCATAGGAGGCTTATTTTGGTAAGAGGCTAGATATTGGTGACTTCAGGATTTTTGGGTCACCGGTACATTTCCATGTGACCAAAGATGCACGGAAGAAGCTTGAGCCTAGAATAGAGTTTGGGATGTCTGTGGGGTACACTGATACACCTCACTACTATTGGGTGTACTTTCTGACTAGCAGGATGATAGTTGTTGGCAAGGATATCAGATTCGATGAGGAGAAGGCCATGCGAGTTTCCCTTGAGAGGGATCTTGAGCTACATGTGGATAAGGATATCTTAGCTTCTAAGGTTGAGGAGCCTCATATTGATGTGGAGCAGCCACATGTAGAGGATCCAGGAGTGGAGACATCCACTCAGGCAGAGTCTTCCAAAGAGGGAAGAAAGCGCACCAAAGAGGCTGACGAGTTGTTGGATGATGCATGGGAGAATGTGGGAGTACCCACTTCTCAGCGTAGGTAGAGGATGTCACCTGAGAGGTAGATTTGATACATGGCTCTTATGGGCAAATGTGTTGGGATATAACCATATTCCTTTAGGGAAGCAGTGCAACAACCGGTTTGGGTTGATGGCATGGTGGAGGAGTATGAATCCATAGTTTGTAACAGTGTTTGGGATGTGGTCCCAAGACCGAAGGACAAGTCAGTGGCGAGATCCCATTGGATTTACAAGGTAAAGCAAGCTACATATGGTAGTGTGGAGAAGCATAAGGCTATATTTGTTGCCAGTGGCTTTTCACAAGTAGAGGGGATTGACTATGATGAGACCTTTGATCATGTTGCAAAGTACTCATCAACCAGATCTATATTGGCACTATCAATGCAAATGGGTTGGAAGATACATTAGATGGATATGAAGACAACCTTAATGGCATGATTGAGGAAGAGGTGTACATAGAGCAGCCTGAAGGTTTTGAAACCTTTAACCATGAGTCACATGTGTGCCGGCTCAAGAGAGTGTTGTATGGGCTGAAGCAAGCACCCCGTGCTTGGTACACTAAGATAGATAGCTACTTCACCGTGTTAGGCTTCACGAAGAGTGAAGCGGATGCGAACCTGTACCACATAGTGGTGGAAGGTAAATTCTCTATCATTGAACTTTATGTTGATGATCTCATACTGACAGATGATGATTAGTTGATCAAATCTTGTAAGGAGGACCTTGCAAGAGAGTTTGAGATGAAGGACATGGGGTTGATGCATTACTTTCTTGGCATGGAGGTATGGCAGGGATATGGGGAGTTGTTTATGTCTCAGGGAAAGTACGCCAACGAGATACTTAGGAGATTCCACATGGAGAGAACCAAACCCATGGAGACTCCTCTAGTAGGTAATTGGAGGAAAGAGGATACTACTTTAGGGGAAGTACTATTTACAGTCAAGTTGTGGGTTTACTCATGTACTTGGTGAACACACGACCAGATATGTGCTATGTAGTTAACCAGCTTAGTCAAGCAATGGTTAGGCCTACTAAGCTATTTTAGAAGGCGACAAAGCATGTGTTGAGATACCTCAGGGGAACTTCTTAGTATGGATTATGGTACAAATGGACAGAGGGAGTGAAGCTTCAAGACTTCATCGATGCAGATTAGGAAGGGAGTCCATTCGAATGGAAAAGCACATTAGGAGGGATCTTCAGTATTGGGTCAACAACAGTTTCTTGGTACAATAGGAAATGGAGATCGGTTGCACTCAGTTCGGTAGAGGGAGAGTACATGGTTGCGAGTCAGACAACATGTGAGGCCATTAGGATGAGGAAGATCCTAGTTGGTTTGTTTGATAAATAGATGGATCCAACTGTGATTTACTGCAATAATTAGAGTTGTATCAAACTCTCTAAAAATCCATTTTTTCATGATTAGTCCAAGCATATTGATATTCGATGTCATCATCTCAAAGATTGTGTCTTGAGGTAGATTATGTTGTTAGAGTACATTCCCATGAAGGAGAAATATGTTGACATTTTGACAAAGGCATTGTCAATATGTAAATTCGAGTTTCACAAAGACAAGATTGAGGTAGCTGATAATCCATTTCTTGTTGAAAGGGAGTGTTGAGAAATGGCAACAAGAAATTCTAGTTTAATTTGTCCTTGAATTAAACTGAGAATTAAAATCAAATTCTACTCTCACAACAACTTGTAAATAGTTAATTAAGTTTAATTAACTTAATTATCTTAGGAATTTTGAGTTGGAAGTCTTTATGTAGTCATGTATATGTTCTCCCTAAATTTTAGGGGTCCAGTATGAGTTTAAATTGAGTTGGAAATTAAATCACTTAGTTTACTGAGTTAAGTCCAGTTAAATTAGTTCTAAATTGTTTTTGGAACTAATAGAGGACTAACAGTCAGTTGGTGCATTAATGCATTCAGTAGTGCTACTCCAGTTAATTGAATATTCCCTCATGAGAAACTCATACATTTCAGTTCAGAGGAAGACCCAGTTGAGACTAGAGTGCAGGGACAATGTACTATTAGTGGTATTATTTACTAGTGTGTAAATATCATGCATGAATCAAATATTGATCCTATGTTTGGATTGTGCTGTTTTGGAAGCATGAATTCCCTTTTAATACAGGCTATTCATCATAGGAATTACGCAAGAGATCAGGAGCTTGGGGAGCTGCAAAATTGGCTAAGTGTTGGCCAAGAGCTAGCTTATGAGTTGAGAGAGTTTAGCATACTTGTGCAAAATTGTTCTAGTGAGAAAAAACTTTGTATATTCACTCGTATTTATGATATATACAATATAGATAGTGGGGTTTTGAGCAGTGGATTTCCCTAGATACATCTTGTGTTATGTGCCATTGATTTATCTTCTTCTTGTTCATATTGTTTTCATCGATCTATTGACTTCCACTGGTTCAAAGTAGAAGTAGATTCTTGTCCTGTGCTTTAGTACATTGCATGAGCTTGTGAATCTACTAGATTTTCTATAGAAAAAACATCATCACTTTACAATCATTTCACAACATATGATTTACAGTAATATGATAAGCTACTATATCTAATAAAACCATCTCTCACTCAACAAAGTGAATGGGTCATCTCCTTGCAGTTGATTTGCTTGTTGAACTTCTTCACATATTCACTAACTGGTTTCTTCATAGGTGCTTTATGGGCATGGAGTATATGACATGTGGCTCTCTGGTGTCCATCCTAGTTGCAGTAACTCCAATGATCCTTTTTCCTCCAAACTTTCTAGATCCTCTTGGAACGCTTATTCCTGGTGCGCCTCAGATAAGTAGCCGTGGAATCATCACCATCATTGGAATGTGATGAAGTCATCTCATCATTTGTTGTTGGTTGGTCACTAGGTGTCTTGGAGAATTCCACAACCTATTTTCTTACGTATCCAAGTCTTGCATAATGAAGAAATTCCTCCACTTCGATGGGATTCACAATGCCTTGGCCATTAATGTCGAGGCCCTTTCCTTGATACCCCATTTTCTTCAACAATTCTGATCAAATTCCTGTAGTATGTTTCTCAAAAGTAGTGAAATAATCATCATAAAAAGAACATGAAATTGAAGAATCACTTTTTACCTTAGGCTTGTTATTCTACAACTTTTCTAAGGCCTCCTTGGCTTGTAACTGACTTTGCAACCTTTGTTTCTCCTCCTTTTCTTTTTGTAGGAGTCTCTTTAGTTCAACATTCTCTAATTGAATTCTTTGGTTGATCTCTTCGAGTTCTTGGAGCCATGCAGCCTTTGGTTCCCTTCTCACCTTTGGCACAATGTATGTTGAACTTTTTTTCTCATCACATGAATCAGAACCTAAGTCAATAGGTCCACCTTTTGCAATCCCAAGAACTACAATATTCATTTCATCACCTAAGTCTGATCCCAAGTCAATTGGTCCAACACCTGCAAACCCTGCAGCTGTGATATTTTCATCATCCTCTGATTCCGATTCTTGGTATTGTTGCATAGTTGTAACTACCTTCTGCTTCTCTTTTTTGTCTTTCCTCTTAGGCCTTAATTTCGGATGTAGTTTCCAACAATGTTCCTCTTCATGCCCTTCTTTCTCACAATGATTAGAATAGGGCTTTTCTTCCTTTCTCTTAGTTGTTGTTGTCCTCTTTGGGCGGTCTTCTTGCTCATGCTCCCCCCTGCTTTCAAGATGTAAAACCTTCACACTAGATTCATAAAGAGTTTTAGGTTCAAATAATAAGAATGAATGACACAAACAACTATGCAAAGAGCCAATATATTTCATCAACATCTCAAAAGTGTCTAGTGGAACATTCAATGCTAATGCTTGTTTCCTAAACTCCTCTGTAAAATTATAAATAATTTGACCTTTACCTTGTTTCAAATGTTTACATTCCATCATCACCTTTTGTCTACAACCCAATGGGTAAAACTGTCCTCTTAAAGAAAAAATGAACTCAGATTAAGATGAAAGAAGTTTACGACTACTCTTACCACCTTTTTGCAGCTTTCCTTCCCACTAGACGAGAGTAATGCCACTCGATCAAAGGGATGCTAGCTGGATCTTGGCTTCATCCTCTTTGATTCATTGGATGCGGTAATATACTTCAACCTATCTGATCCAGTTATCTCACTTTTCTGCATTAGATTCTCCACTAAACACAGGCAGATCAAACTTTACATCCATCTTGAAAAGGTTTTTTTATGAGTTTTTCTACCTATAGAATGATGAGAAGAGAAAGAAGAAGAACTTTCGCTGGAATATGGACAGGGAGGTTAAGGAGGCTCTTCTTCTCCTCCTTCATGATTCACTGAGGCATGATCATCTGGGTCTTCCTTCTTCTCTGGTTTTTCCATTGTCTTCTCATACTTTGGAAAAAATTTGTCCACTTTTTTTGCCATGGTGTAGAAGGCCTTGCGATAGTTTTGCTCTTCCTCCAATCACGCATCTTCGTCTACCATTTTCCCTCTTCACGTTGCACACCCTGCTTCTAGATCAAAGACTTAAGTTTTCCTTCACCTCTTTGGAGCTTTTCCCTGGTTATCATACACTTGCAATTCACATCAACAGACGGCCTGCTCTGATACTAAACTTGATCCAGATCTTTTCACTTCAAAGATGCATACATAATCGCATTTTAAAGAGCATGTAGCCATAAGATGCATATACATAAACGAAGTGGAAATAAACAACAACAATGAGAAGCAAATACACAATAGGTTGATAACGGAGTTCACTAAGTGTGGGCTACGTCTCCAGGCTCTACTGAATGTGGGGAGGCCTCTTTCATTAATCTTCAACAATTATCAAATTACATGCATGCATAAAAGACACCTTATACCTCCACTTCCGGGGATGTCCTGAAAATGCACACCTTTGCTAAAGAAATAGACCTCACCATTAAATGCCTGGCCAAAAATCGTGAAAATTAACTATAAACGTGACCCTTTTATGCTTTGGTTAAAATATGGACCTTCAGGAATCTCAAAGATTCCCCAAAGATTCCTCTCGCTGGTTGAATGTAATTCTTCTGCTTAAATGACAAATTTTACTTCACCATTGCTATCCTTGCGAAAAAATGTGTAAAATGAGTATAAATTCAATTTGGTTATGAAACTTTCAAAATTTGGCTCTTAGAGAATCTTTTAGATTCCTCATGATTCCACAAAGGTTCCTCTTAGCAAGTTGAGTGAATATATGTTCCTTAGATGACAAATTTGACTTCACCACTATGCTCCTTGTGAAAAACTGAGTAAAATGAGTATAAAGTCGACCTAGTTCTGAAACTATAAAAAATTGGCCAGTAGGGAATCTTTTAGATTCCTCATGATTCCACAAAGATTCCTCTCTACAAGTTGACTGAAGATCCATCGCTCCGATGACAAATTTGACTTGACCACTGAGCTCCTTGCGAAAAATGAGTATAAAGTCGGCCTAGTTCTGAACTTTCAAAATTTGGCCCTTAGGGAATCTTTTAGGTTCCTTGCGTATTCCCCTACGTCAAGATTCCGCTCCTTGCTTTTTGTGCCTGCTCAGGGTTCCACCTCTACATTGGGTTTTGTGTCCCTGTTCCCTTATGGCAAAAATGAGTTTAAATAATAATAAAAAATCATTAATTTTTAAGCCTGCCTTTGTGGCAGAATGGTTGACAATATTAATTTGTTCGGTCATTAGCACATTTTAATTTTTTTTGGGTTAATTTTTAATTTTTTAAATATGGACAAAATTTGTTGGCTGAAATTTTGGGGTCAATGGAAAAATTAAGGAGGTGACAATTTCGCCAGTTCTGGCCATTAGAAGCCATCGCTGTAAAGTGCCAAATTGTTGCCTCGTTTATTTTCGCTAAATTTAGCAGCTTCATCAGATTTAGTTGATTTCCAAATTTAGTTGGTGCTTCGCTAACTTTAGTGAAGGGCCCTAGTTGACCAAAACTTGGACTGGCCATAACTTTTGTATACGATGCCAGATTGAGTTGTTGTTTGCGTCGTTGGAAAGCTTGTGATGATCTATTCGATCTGACTCTAGTTTCATGGTAATCCAAGAAATTTGATTTTTGAGCCTTCCCCGAGCCCTCTTTGATCATTGAGTGTTTTGGGAGCCACCTGGATCAACTGTATAATTTGAAGAAAATATTTGTGCTAGGGCCTAGACTAGATTGTAGTTTGAAATAGTGATCAATATTGAGGTATAAAACTGCCCCTCCACCACATTGTCCATTTCGTGCTAAGCCATTGAAATATGCCTAAGGGAAGGTATGATTGATGTTTTCATATAGGATAGTGAGAGGTCTATTCCTTATCTCCTCATCAGGTAAAAGATGATAGATAGCCAGGATCTGACCATTGATAAGTTCAAGATGAGAATTATCTTCTGATAATTTCTTGTGATTGCGACCAAGCCATATACACCAACAGACCAACAAAGGTAGATTTTTTAGTTTGTTAGGGAAGGCCTCATTCCACCAACTGTTCAAGGCATCATTAAAAGAATCATCTTTCCACCTGATGCTTATATTTAAATATTGATATATAAGATTCCAAAGAGAGACAGAGAAATGACAGGCGATGAACAACTGGTCAACGTATTCTTCGACACAATGACATAGCACACACTAGGAAGGTCCATGGAAGGATCTCTTCATGATATTGTCGCTCGTAGGTACTTTATTTTTGAAGAGACACCAAATGAAGATCCTGGTTTTACTAGGGCTCTTCAGCTTCCAGGAATGCTTCCACCACCACTTGTGCTCCTTTGGTTCTTTATCCACTTAAATGAATAGATAGCCTTCTTTCAGAGTATAATAGCCCCTCTTTGAGTGAGTCCAAAGGAGCTTGTCCTCCCTTTCATGCAGCCTTATGTGGGAGGAGGAAATGGTTTTGATATATTTTCTCCAAGATCAGTGCCATTGAACAAGGATATTTAGATCCTGAGCCGACATCCATCTGTGACCCCATATCAAGGTGTTCTCTCGATCTGCAATCTGGTCAATAGTGAGCTTGTCGTGTTCAACCAAATAACCCACTAGATCCATAGGCATAATATACTAACCATTACTGCCCAACCATGGGTCAATACCTATTCATACTTGTGATCCTGAGCTAAATTTCCATGCAAGACCAAAACTAATGATGTGAAATGTACCATTAATGGCTTTCCATATCATAGAGACATTGATTTGGCTCTTGTTCTGTAGACGTATCCATTGATTGGCAAAGAGCGGATGTGTATATTTATGTGTGACCATCTGAGTCCATAAACTGTTTGTGGATAGTAATCTCCAACCACTCTTAGCAACAAGGGCCTATGAGAAGAAAAAGAGATTTTTGATATCCTATCCTCCCCATTTCTTGGGCAGGGCAATCCTATCCCATCTGACCCATGCAAAAAATTTCCCCTCCTTTGTCCCCCTCCATACGAACCCACAACAACATTTTTGTATTTTGCCCAGGATGCCTTTGGGAATCCATCACAATGGCATCCAATACATAGGTATGGCTTCTAATATGGACTTGATGAGCATGAGTCTACCAGCCTCCAATAACCACCCGTGACTCCACGAGTTGTGCCTTTTATCAATTCTGGCTATTAGCTACATCCAGATTGCTTTCTTATAGTCATTGGGTTTAAGATGAAAACCTAAATATATAAGGTCCCCTTTTGAAGTCGATATGTTGGAATGGAAATTATTCAAGCGCATAAGTGATCTTTGGATGAGAGCAACCTATAACAGATATAGTAGATTGAAGATGATTAACGTCCATTGTATTGGCTTTACAAAATAAATTAAGGATGACTTTAAATGCATCAATGTCATGACGAGATCCATCCAAGAATATGAGGACACTGTCAACAAAGAGCAAGTGAGTTAAATTGATGTTATGTGTCACTGGAGCACCATTCAGATTCCTCCTCCTCTTGGCCTCCCTAACGATTCTACTGAGTCCTTCCCTAATCAAGAGAAAGAGTAACTTCCATATGATATTACATGAAGTTATGAGTCATTTCTATGTATTTTGGATCATATGTTTTAATTATGAAAAATTCATTTGTTTAGAATATCCACAATGCAACAATAACATAGAGAAATAATCTATGTTATATTCAATCTATCAATATTGATATTTTGATTAAAAGTAGAATAATATTAGGAATTAATGTTGAATTTTTAAATTATACAGTGACATTTGCATGATATTATTTATTGTTATCATTTGGTATATGATAGTTTTAAAAAGTGTTGCAATTTTAATGCTTCATTAAAAGGGGATAATTCGTTTTGATGGTTGTTTTTTAGGTTTTTGTTGCAATGGGATAAGTTGTCTTAGGTTAATATTTGAAAAGAGCTATACTTTTAGCCTTTAAAATAAAAATTACTCTTAGAATAATGACTTTTACATTTAGGTGTTCATTTTAAAAAATTGTTTTAGCCATACAATTTGTCCATAATGTTATGGCTGAAATATGTTGAAAACTTAAGGTTTTTAATTCCATGGTTGAAAATGTGTCAAAATTTTAAGGTTTTTCTGAATTATGATATTTTATATCTAATGCTATGGTTGAAAACAATTAAAATTTTAGAGATTTTTAGAGTT
Organism: Pinus taeda; assembly: GCA_000404065.3. NCBI lineage: Eukaryota > Viridiplantae > Streptophyta > Pinopsida > Pinales > Pinaceae > Pinus > Pinus taeda. The sequence continues at coordinate 6,961 of APFE031676969.1, read as the reverse complement.
ATGATATTTTTTTGTTTAACGACATGGATGGAAATTGTTGGAATTTTAAGACTTTTGAGAGACATGATATTTGATTTTTAACTTCATGCCATTGCTAAAATTGTTGGAATTTTAAATTTTGTCAAAGTTCTGATATTTTATTTTTAATGGCATTGCTAAAAAGTGTTGAAATTATAACCCATTTTTTTTTTTTGTTCTAGCATTAACACTTTTTGTTTGCAGGGTTTTTTTCATTTTTTTGCAAAACAAATGGTTTTTACTGCCATTGTAAAAAAATGTTGAAAACTCACTGTCAAAGAAACATTGTTTCGGCATACACACTTTTCATTTTTGGGTTGTTTTTCATGCTTTGTGAGGGTTTTTGGGCTAGAGTTCTCGTTTTGAGGTAATAGTTCTGGTTTTGACGTAATAGTTCTAGTTTAACCAGTAACTTTGTTATGAATCATCAGAAGAATTTTCAATCAAATTTATTAATCTTTGTTATAGATTTCCTTCAATAAAATCTCCTTTTTTTTTAATATTTTAAATATTTGATTTCTCTTTCTGACAATCAAGAACAAATGCTTTATATTAAATTTAAACCATATATTGATTCTCATTCAACAAATGATTTAGATTTATATGCCAGTTTTGAAAATATGAAAATTACAAACAATACTTCCAAGGACAAACATGAAACCTCTTCTTTCTTTCATTTGCCTACATATTTATTTATTGAAGAACAAATTTCTTATGAGGATAATACAAACTCAGTTACTCACGAATAACACAATGAAGGAATTTCAATGAAAGATGAGGAAAGTTCTTTTATTCCAAACTCAGAATTAACAAGCATTAAATCTAAAATTTGTGCTTAAAGCACAAATCAATCTTCTCAAATATCTATTGATCGTATTCAATTTCTTTTACAATTAGCGAGGAATCTTGCAATTTAAATAATCTGCCTCGTGAAGTAGATTTAAATAAATTAATGCTAACTATTATCATTATATTAATACTAATTTATTTTTCTCATTAAAAATGACCGTTGGCATGCCATATTTTATTTTGAAAATTCATCACAAATTGATTGTTTAAAATCTGATTTTTTTAAGGAACAGTCCAGATGACGAGACACCTCAGTTTCAACCATTGGTTATGCACAAATTTCATCATCTTGCGGAAATTGATTGTACCGAGATTCCTCCACAAATTTTTTTCACACAATCTCTACTTGCTTGTCATTTAATCTCAACATAATCACACTAATTTTTGTACACTGCCTATAAATATTTGCTTACTTATCTTGTATATTTTAGAGTAAGTTTATATAGGAATCATCCAATATATCATTTGGTTTGACTGAGTGTTTGTTTGCATTTTTTGAAGCCTGAGTTCAGTTAAAATAAAACAGGACCTCAGGAACACTGGCTGAGTAATGAGGCAGCATCCTGGAAGATCTTGGTGTTGCCATGAAAACTGGTACAAGGATGTTGAATTAGAGTTTTGATTCTTTCTTTAACATAAGTTGGAGAGTTTAATGGTTTTGTGGGATAGGTTTCTTTTACAAAGTTTTATAGGATTAATTTTGGCATTTCCTGTGCTACATATCAAAGTTTACGAAGCCCTGGTTAACGATTCAGTGTTAAGATTCTAGGATAGAATCTTGGAGCCCAACATTTTGGCGTGGTTACCGAGGAGGAGTAGAAAAAAAGGAATTTTGGTAAACTTTAGTGCATTTTTCTTTGCAGCAATAGAGGTGAGGTCTACATTGTTTTTTTAGTAGGTGTGTGCTTTTGTTTTTTAGTGTGTTAGGAGGGGTAAATTTCCAGAGTGATGTTAGTGTGTTTTGTAGCTACAACATTAAATTTGGATTGAATTGATTTGTTTGTAGCAAGTGTTTTTGCAGTCTTTGATTATTTATTTGATTGTTTCTTTTAAAAAGAATGACTAGGAGGGGTGGGGGTGCGAAGCCCAAGAAGGGCAGAGGAAAAATTAATAAATCATAAAGCTTTTCTCATGGTGGGCCTTTTGTTGTAGGAAAAAATCCAAGCAGAAACAAACCAGCTAGGTTGGTACTTTATACTTGGATTCTGGAGACATCCACTCAGGGGCATCACATTTAGGGAAGAAGGGGATTGTTGAGACTGAAAAATCAAATTTGAAACATAGTTAGCCGTTAGAGTCCACAAGGCGCAACTTTCTTAGAGGAGGGAAGATGGAAGATCATGAGGATGTTCATGGTGAAGGGGTTGGTGAAAATCAACCATTGAAAGAAGAATCTACCTTTGGATTTCCAATTGTAGACCCTGATACAATTGTTCAAATGAAAAATAATTTGCCTTTAGTTCTTTCACATTTCCATGGTATGGTACACTAGAATCCTAATTCTTTCCTTTTCAAATTCAACATACTTTGTAGGAGCTATGACTATTCATTAGATGCCCAAAAGTTAAAGCTTTTCCCTACAACCCTCATAGACTCAACTCTACGCTGGTTTATGGGGTTGGGAGGAAACACTATCGCTTTTCAGGATCAAATGAAGAGGACTTTTTTGAACAAATATCAAGGATATTAGAAAACACGAGAAATGCATGATGAAATCTTTACTATCACACAAAATGATGATGAAAATTTGGAGGATTACCTTAAAATATTGTTGTATATCCTTCAAAGGTTTAAGCACAAATTTTATATGAGTACTACGAGGACCTTGTTCTTCCGAGGAATTTTGGAAGACTCCAGGAATAACTTGAATTTAAGTATGGGGGTTTACGCAGTGCATTATATTAGATATCATTTTGGGATTCAACTGCGTTAAGTAAGTCATTAGGACAAGGAGACATTTCTCAACTTTCTTTTGACCAAATTTGTGACTTGTGCAGAAATTTTTCACATAATCAGTCCAGATCTGGTAAGGGAATTAGAGGCAATTCTAGAAATAGAAGATCTGGATCTCCAAATGTTATGATTATTGGTTTGAAAAATAAAATGAATAATATGAAAATTGGAATTATGAGTATTGTTAGTAAGCAAATAGATTCTCTAAAATTTCAGCGAAAACTAGCAGAAAAACAAGAGTCATTGTCCAAAGTGTAGAAAAAAAACATCTTTTACGTGAATGTATTGTAGATGTCAAGGTTGTTAATAGTTGTGTGATATGTGCATGTAAACATCCTACTGAGGAATTCCCATCTATACCTGAATTGAAAACAACATTTGAAGAGGAGCATTCAGTACCTGAGCCAATACATGTTGTGGGAGCTGGAAAATCATGGCCTCAGGTAAGTACAGGTATGACTTCTGAACCCACACCATATTATCCTAATTTTCATAATTCATCACAATATTATTTTCAAAATATGAATCATCTGTACCTGGGATGAAAACAACATTTGAAGAGGAACATTCAGTACCTGAGCCACTACATGCTATGGGAGCTGTAAAATCATGGCCTTAGGTAAGTACATGTATGACTTTTGAACCCACACCATATTATCCTAATTTTCATAATTCATCACAAGATTCTTTTTAAAATCTGAATTACCCTCAACCTTGGTAGCATGGGTATCATTTTTAGTTTGGGTAGTCTCCTCCTCCTTTGAAATAAGGATGGAGAGGACCACCACATTCTCATTTTTCCTATCCCATGCCCACTCAACCATATCGTACACAATATGCACCTTATCCTATGGCACAACCTACACCACCAGTTGCTCCGCCTCTGCAAACACAACCTATTCCACCACCATTCTGGCCAACTCAGTTTCCAACACAACCCATGCCCAACCCAAATAATAAATCAACACAAATGATTCATTCGATTGGACCGCTCCCTTTCCCTACTTATCATACCATGCTAGTTGCGGTAAATGACCTCCAACTGAGATTGGGAAAGGTAATACATTCATAAAAACAAAACACAAAACAGAAACAACCTGTAGTAATCTTTGAGGAAAAAAATTAAGGAGAAAACTCTTAATCTTTAAAACAATGATGTTGCTTCATACCCTGTTCCCATACACTCAAAGTCCTTACCTTCTTCTTCAAACCAACCTCCCTTCCGAGAAAGGTTGGTATTGGAGAAAGTTGACCCCACCCCTAAGTTTGACATGGCTTCCAATTGAGAAACCTTAGTATAAAGGTTTCTCCATGGCAGGCTATAAAAGAGATTCTTATATGTACTAAAATAATTTAGGAACTATGTCTTAAAAATCTAGTAAGGAAGAGAGATGAACCCCGCACTATCTAGTTTTTTGGAAGAGTGATTGAGTTGATGACAAGATGTGCTCAAGTTGAAAAATATATTGATCTTGGAAAACCAATTGTTTCTGTTTAGATAGGTGACATCTTCATTCCCAATGTGTTAATAGACCTTGGAACGACTATTAATGTCATGACTAGGCAGACTATGGAGCAACTTCGACTGACTCACATTTGTCCTACCCCCAATGTGCTTGAACTTCCTGACAGATATAAAATCAAGCCGTAGGGTGTGTTAGATGATGTGATTGTCTCAATTGACTCATGGGAGTAACCCACATATTTTATTGTTTTACAACCAAAGAATCCTATTGGGGGACACCCTTTTATTTTGGGCCGACCATGGCTTGTTATAGCTAATGCCTACATAGGTTGTTGCTCCGGTGACATGTACATTTCCCATGGGGATGCTAGGAAGAAGGTCACCCTATACCCACCTATCAGATCTATCCAGGAGCTTTGTGATACCTTGTGGTTGGATTATGATAGTAGTGATGAGGAGACTCAATATATTTTCATGATAGATCAAATTCATCAGTACACTGAATGTACCAGGGAGATTGTGATCTAGGACTTCCTTGGTAACCTAGATACTATGTAATAATTTGGACTGCTTCATCAAATTTTTAGCCCAAGTTTCTAGGAAAGTTGTGATTCACAATCCTTGTCATCACTACAGAGTTTGGTGGCCACCACAGATATTCACTAGCCTAACACTACTCTTGTTGAGGTAACTCCAGGAAAATATTTATACATTAGTAAAGACCTAGACCCATCCCAGCAAGAACAACTTGTGAGATTGCTTCGATACTGTCTTGATGCTTTTGCATGGAGTTATAAGGAAATGGAAGGCATCCCTCCCGAAACTTGTACCCATCATATTTATATTCAGTAGGGTGCCCAACCTGTTCGATAACCCCAAAGGCGAATGAACCACACACTCCGAGATGTTTGTAAAGAATAACTTCAAAAACTCTTGGATGTAGGCTTTATCTATCCTATATATGATAGCCTCTCCGTTGGTAGTAGTCCCAAAAAAATATGGGAGGTGGTGAATTTGCATTGATTATCAAGAATTAAATAAAGCCACTCTCAAGGATTACTTTCCCCTTTCCTTCATCGATCAAGTACTAGATACTCTTGCTGTAGGTTTTAAACCCGTATAGAAATTACCTGCATACGAATTCTAAAACACATAAAATAAAAAATGCGAGACCATAACACATAAAACACATATACACAGAGATTTTCCCTTGGATTTAAAACCAGGACTACCAGGTTGATTTTTCATTATGTTCCTTTTGATGTTATAATACATATTTATACATGCTGAAGCATCCAATACCCTGGACCGAAAACCATTTCATCCAAAACCATGTGCGAAAATCATGCACAAAACCACAGGTGGGTCCGCCCAACCTAACATAGGGTCCAAAACCAAAATTTTTCGGGGCGCTGCCATGAACCCCATAGAGTGGGGTTACCTGCACCCCTCAAACCCCCTGTGACCCCCCCCAGCTACGCAATCAACGTAACGAAGGGGGGGCTCAACCCCCCCTCTAACCCGTCAGTTAACTACGTGGGTTAGTCATGGAAAGAATATAACACAACCCAACATTCTCCCACTTGTTGTTTTCTTTCCACTGGGGGCCACAAAAGAGCTTAGTCATTTATCTAGCCCTGCAATGCCCATTGTTTCTCTACACCAAGAGAACTTCTCAGAGCTCACAAATTTTGTCAATGCATCTGCAGTATTCTTCAAAGTGTCCACCTTTACCAGCAACACCTTATTGTCTTCTATCATATCCCTCACAAAGTGATACTGAACATCAATGTGCTTTATCTTTGAATGATATGAAGGGTTCTTTGCCAAGAAAATTACACTTTGGCTATCACAATCTATCCTTATATCTCCTTGTACCAACCCCATACTTGAACACAATCTCTGCAACCAAACTACTTCCTTGCTTGCATGAGTGGCTGCCATGTATTCTGCCTCT
>APFE031676967.1:0-32430 GCA_000404065.3 Pinus taeda | reverse complement strand
TCATGAGTTTCCTTTACTACCCTTTCACCATTAGTAAGCATTTCTTGTAGAAACTTTGTTAAATCTGTCTTCAAACCTTCCATGCATGTCTTCAATTCTATCTTCAAATCATCCATCTTAGCTTCCAGGTCAATCATCTTAGGTTCTACGCCTTTCTTTAAATAGTCCATCTTAGCTTCTACACCTTTCTTTAAACCATCCATCTTAGAGTCTGTTCCTTTTTGTGCAAGGGACAGTTGTTGCACTTAGTCTTGTATTTTTGATATATCATGTTGCATTTCTTCCTCTTCTTCATGAGTCATTCTAGAGCTTTCAGGTTCCTTACTAGGTGTTTGCATTTTATTTCCTTGGGGCATCAGTTAACGATAATAATGCTCTACTATTCCCTTTGAATTCCTTCAAAATAAATTTCAAACCAATCTTAAGCAAAAATTTAAAAGAATCTGCACACCTTTTTTTTACTTTGTAGGAGCTCGATATTGCCTCTGATTTATCTCTGTACATTCAAATCATCCAATTTTGAAATTACGACCTGTGGTATCCCTCTGTGTCCTCTTTCCAATGCCACCAGTCTGATCCAAATTGGATTCTCCAAGGAAGAGTTATGCAAAATATCCCACAGTGACTTGATTATAGACTAGTTCAGTAGAGCGAACTTGTACAACGTGCCATGAGTCATTGTTTCAACCTTTAGCTCTGAAAAATATATAGAAGAAACTATAATCTGTCCCCTTTCTGCACCTTCTTATGAAATTTCAATCCAATTCTCAGAGAAAAAGTTATGACGATTTTCCCCAGGTCACTTGCTTGGAATGTAATTCAGGACTCTACAAAAAAAGCAACTTGCTCAGATCATATCTCCGCAAATATAGCGCAAAAAGCTCTAAAATTCGGACCCGAGAATTAGCGCGATGTCTTCTCAAATGGGTTTCTTTTCAACTTCTGAAACTTCGCAGAAAAAATGTTATAGCGAAAATGCCACGATGACCTATTTGGAGCAGCGAAACCCTAGAATCCAAAGCTTTGATACCAAATGTTATGTAACCAGCTCAAGAAAAAGATAGAAAAGAAGATAATCTTAAATTCAACCTCTTCGAGGGGGAACCTCCTTTACATTACATAAATGAACAATCTGAACAAAGACAAAACCTCCTTTCTATATATAGGAGTCTAAGGAGTCACAATATAACCCAGCCGAACTAACAATAATAATATAAATCCACAAAAATAACAATAGAGGGATTCTATGGGGCACAGTAATAACAATATGGGGGAAATAGGGGCACAACAATATTTTTTTTTTGTAAATCAACGTTTTTAGATTATATTATAAGGAAACATATAGTACAAAAAGACTGCCGAAGTAGTAAGAGGCCTTCCTTAGCCGATTTTGCCTTTGACTATGCCTAATTGACCTCTAACCTAACTAGAGATCCCTCAGCCTACCGCGCAGGGCAGCCATTAGAGACGGGAACTTGCTGTGAACTGACCAAAACGACCTGAGACCATTTACAGGTCAGATACAAAGACGCGCATACCCCAAAAGGAGACCTTACATCTGCTGATAAGTCCGCCCAAAAACAAAGATAACGGACTCCCAAAAAAACCCCATTAGTTGATTGCATGCCCTTAGTAGGTATCAAGCATAATGTAATTTTTGGGTTTCTCCTGTTCATTCACTGTCCTGGTCTGGTCTGCTCCGCCGGGAGGTACAGGGGATTTGGGATTCGCCGCTCCTCCTGAAGATTCCCCAATGGCCTGGCCTTCCTGATGGATGATCTTCCGCAGAATGGTGAGCAAAACCGTGAATTTCTTTGACAAGGTATCCAGTTGTTGTTCCATGCTACTTAACTTGAATTCAACACTTTCCAAAATGATTTCATGTTCCTCATTTGCCGAGGCAAGAGCTTGATGCGCAATACGCAGCTGGTTTGCCGAGTCCCCTGCATGCTGAGAGCTTTGGCCAGCAACGTTTTAACTCTCCACATCTCCGTCTGGGTTCTGACAAATTGTGTTGCCTAAGAGGTAACCGTGCCAGGATCCTCCACCCAGTCGACTTCCTTTATCAGCTCCTGCTCCTCCATTTTCTCCTCGTCCTCCTTTACCATAGCTTCGAGCTCTGCGATTTTTCGTTTTTCCTTTTGGGAGGTTCGAGTCTCATACACCACTTGTGCTCGCTTCAGCTCCCGGTTGGTCGAGGCATTTCGACTCCCTCCACTCGCCATCCTGCTTCTAACTCTGCCTTTTTTCCTCCGCAAATTGAAACTGAAAGAGCCTCTTTGATACTCTCCTTTCACAGAATTGAGTCTCAATCTGTTACTCGGGTCTCTATTTAACGAGATGATTATGAACCTTTGTCCGTAACCCACTAGTTGGTTTCCCCGACTCTATCCTGTCCGGTCATCATTATGGCTATATAATGGATTCAAATTTCGTGGGTGATCTCGCAGATCTTCTCTACGATCTCCCGTTCTGTACCTCTTCATTTTCCTCCAGGTGTCCCCGTGCCCTTTTTTGGATTGGCGGCTCTTTCCTATGTGGTTCATTTTAAACCGACGTTTTGCCTGCCCTTGCTTCAGCATTGATTGCTTCTGACCTCTCTGTCCTACATTCCCCTGTTGACCTTTATTTCCATTCATGGCACCTACTGTGATAATTGACATACCGTTGTACGTATGATCCCCGCTTCCCAATCCCACCTAACTCTCATTCGAAAGGTCTTGCTTTGAGAGCCGGGTACACTCCTCTTTCAAATTCGGGAAGTGAACGTCCTGCTAACAGCTGTCCCATATGACATTGGGGTTCTCTATGCCAACATTCGCCAAGTGGTCGGCTACGGTGTTGGCTTTTCGACGAACTGCTTGAAACACCAAACCTTTCAGCCACCCCAATTGCTCTACAATGCTTTCTATAACCTTTGCTAACCTCCAGTGATGCGTTACCTTGCTCGGCTTCGTTCCTTCATACATTTTCTTGGCTGCTGTGATAGCGAGCTGAGAATCACCCTCGATCACCGTGGCACCCGCTTGGATTCTTCTCAAAATTCTGAGGCCTTGCTCCAAAGTGGTAAATTGCATTTCATTGTTCGTCCCCTCTCCCATAGCCCTGCTGTAAATATGCAGAATTTCTCCATCCCTGTTTCTGATTACCCCTCCAAAGCCTACGAGACCGGGGTTACCTCGCGATGCGCCATCAAAATTCAACTTGAGGAAACCGGGAGGAGGATGTTTCCAGACTTTTATGGATGTTCTTAGTTCCTGCTGTGGCCTACCTGTCAGACTTTCCGTCTCCTTATCCAAGTCAAAGATCCTCAGAATTTGTAAGTCTTCATCCTTGGGTTTGTCGTTCTGCAATGTTTTGCATTTAACTCGGACCAATTGCTTGATATTTTGTTTGATGGTGTCATAAGAGTGGGTTATATGTCGGGTTTCATCCCTAAACACCCGTCTGTTTCTTTCTTTCCATAATGCCCAAGTGATGAAACCTGGTAATAATTTCCAGATGGTATTTACTTTTTGATGGCTCGAGAAATTTCCTCGCCATTTTTCAATGGTGTCCTGGATCGAGTCCCTGTTTCTGTCCGTTTGCTTCATGATTATTTCTGCCCATTTCCATAAATTATCGGCAAAGTCACAGCTGTTGAATAGATGATTCATTGTTTCCTCTTCCTCATTGCAGAGTGGACACCTTGATGGGCCGCTGAACCCTTTCTTCCGAAGATTCTCCCATGTAAGAGTCTTCCTCTACATCAACAACCATAGGAATTTCCTAATTTTTGGCCAACTTTGGGAGTCCCAGGCTTTACTGCTCCAAGCTTTCTTATCCATCTTTTCTACCTTTTCAATGTATACTCTAGCCTCTTTGAGGGTGAAATTACCTCCTCCTTGGTGTCCCCATCTTAGCTTGTCGCTTTCCCGAGCTTTCCTGATTTTTCTTTTGTCTAATATTTTGATTAGGTTGCTTGCGTTCCTGTTCTCTGCCCCTATCTCCTCAATCTCACTTTTTATCCATTTCCTCCATGTTATGTCATTGTCGTCCTATGCCCAGTAGTGGTTGACCGTAATCCTCCCATGTGCCTGCAAGCCCCTTTGTAATCCTTCTAATTCTGGCTTTTCCAGTTTGGGATGTTGTTGCCACGCATCCTCCCAGAAGAGGGCTGTTTCGCCATTTCGAACTTCCCAAAAACTGTTTTCTTGAATTATGTCTTTGTTTCTCCTGGCCAAATTCCAAATTGGGGATCCCTCAGGGTTGTCCTGCATTCTAATCAAATCTTGGTTGCTCCGTGAGGGGGAATATTTCACCTTCCAGTGGTGAGCCCACGGTAAATTTGGTTCATTTAACCACTTCCACCATAATCTTGGTACTCAGTTAGCTCATAGCTCATCTTATCACCCTCAATCTGATGGGAAAACTGAGATAGTAAACAAATGTCTGGAAGGATATCTTCGTTGCTTTGTATCTGATAAACAGACACAATGGGTCAAATGGTTGCCTCTGGCTGAATGGTGGTATAACACTTCCTTCCATACAACAACAAAACTGACCCCATTTATGGCACTTTATGGGTATCAACCACCATCCATCACATCATATTTAAGAGAAAATTCTAAGGTTCAGGCAGTGGAACAACACATTGAATATCAACAACAAGTCCTCGAACTCTTAAAGGATAACCTCGTGTTGGCACAAAATAGAATGAAACAACAGGCAGATCAACATCGCAACAAAATAATTTTTGATGTAGGTGATTGGTTATTCCTACGGCTACAACCATATAAGCAAATGTCCCTCAAGCAAGCTAAGAAGGATAATAAATTATCACCAAAGTATTATGGTTCGTACAAGGTGTTGCAAAAGATTGGTACTATGTCATACAAATTGGAGCTTCTTACAGCTTCTCAATTGCACCCAGTTTTCCATGTTTCATGTTCAAAGAAGGTTATAGGCGACAAGTTCCCAGTTCAAAGTGAACGCCCCCATTTCTAGGCTGGATATCCACCAACTTCGTTGTAGTTATGAACTCCCCAAAGGCTTCAGAATCCCTATTTAACTTCCTGATGCCTCCTTTTTTCTCCGACAGTGAAGTAATCATGTTAAAATCCCCCCCTATGATAATCTTCGCATTAGGATATCTCTTCTTTATTTTTGACAGTGAATCTATTAATCTAAGTTTCTCATCTAATTTCTGAGGACCATAAACATTAATGCATAAATAAATGTCTGAGTTGCCTATCACTTAACACTCTAAAGCTAAGTAATGTCTGGTAGCTTCCGAAGACAATACTTGGAGAACATGAGGATTCCACCACGTTGCGATTCCTCCCTCCCAGCCATGGCTGTCAATGTTCAACTGTTCCATTCTTTTACCTAATTTCTTGTTTATTATATGAATGATGCTACTAGGACATTTAGCTTCTTGAACCAAAATTATATCTGGCTTTTCCTGTTGAATTTTCCTTTTTAGCAAACGTTGTTTTGTTTGGCTGTTAAGCCCTCTAACATTCCATGATAAGATTTTCATTTAAAACAGTAGAGAGTTAAGAACCAAAAGAAAAATCATCCAATGCTTTCATCTTACCCGAATTGATGAGCAGGTATCCCATTTCCTGTAGAACTTCATTTGTTGTTCTTCGTCCTCGTTTCTTCTTCTGAGCGGACCCCGAGGTAATTTGAAGTACGTTCTTCTGTCTCGCTCCTCTTCCTTTTACTACTCCCAATTTCCTGTGGTGCATCTCCATCTCAGCTTGTTGTTTCGCTATAATGATGTCGTTGATTTTCCAGATTTCCTCCTCCGAAATGTTCTCCAGCCCCTTTTTCCTCCAGACATCCATCATTTCTTGGAGATTAACTCCTTCTAGTTCTGGAATCTCCTGAAGATCCATGTCTTCACTGCCTATGTCGCTTATGACCATGTCTGCATCTTCCTCCGTTTCTTCAGTACCTTCCTTACTGGTTCTTTTACTGAATTGGTTCTCCTCTTCTGCTTCTCTTGTTACTGTGCTTGGTATTGTTTTAGTTGCCTCCTGGCTCTGACTTTGCTCATTCAGATTCTCTGTGTCCTTTTCATTTTCCAGGGCTTGGAAAGCATTTCTTGTGTTAGCTTGTGCTTCATTTTCTCTGGTAAGTCGCCTTCTATGTGCTCTCTGTCTGGCTCTTGGGCGGGTGAATGTATCTTTGGCCTTTCCTCCTGATTCTCCTTTTGTGGCTCTGTTACCTTGTTTAATGGGCATTCACGTATTAGGTGTCCATGTTCATGGCATTTCCTGCATCGGAAAGGGATTTGCTCATAGTCTATGGCATGAAAATAATCCTCATCTCGGTATTCGAGCCATAGTCCTTCATGCAGCGCTCCTGAGACGTCCATCTCCATGCAGATCCGAGCACACGAAGTGTATCTCTTTTGTAAGGTGGCTTCAGAAGCTTTGATAAAACTTCCTAGTTTATCCCCAATTTGTTTGAGCGCTGTTAGGCCCCAATAATCTATTGGGAGCGCAAAGAGACGGATCTAGACTGGGACCTTCGTAAATGATTCCTTCTTTGGAACAAAGTTAGGTTTCCAGGGTTTCATATAGAGGCCCGCTGAGGCGAAAAAATATGGGCCTCCATCAAAGACCCTGTACAGATCCTCCAGATTGGAGAAAACTACTGTGAAGAATCCTCTTGCTCCCAAATGTAAACTGACATCTCCTTTTGGTTTCCATTGCTGTTTAATCCACTGACATAGAGCTCTTTCCATTGGCCAAAGACCCATAAACCTGCAAATAACTACATGCGAGGCCATATGGTCTCTATACGCTTGTATTTCGGGATCTGTTAGGATCACTCTTAAGCTGTCCGCTGCTCTGGGTTTGCATGGCCCCTGATTCAGTTTTCTGTTTCGCTCTGCTTGCCCCTTGTCCTCTACTTCCTTTTCCTCCTTCATTGCTATGTACTCCGGTCGTACCTGTTCTTCACCATTGTTATGTTGTTGTTCTTCATGCGCCTGTTCATCTTCCTCCTGCCTAGGTCCCTCAGTCCTACGGTCGATCACTTTCCCTTTGAGCTTATTGGCAGGTTGCTCTGCTTTATCCCGGGCTTCATTTCTGATCTTACCGGTTACTTCTGCGGGTCTTGATCTATCAAGCCCTGCTATCTGCACTCCTTTCTGGGGCATTTGTTTATTCAAAATAATTTGTCTATATGTGGGGGTCCCAATGGACCCCTCTGGAACCATTTGATCGGTCAGGAGCTGGCCCCTTCTGAACAGGTCTGCTAACCTGACCCTGTTGTTGTCCAGCTTCAAACCCTAGATCTAGAAACCTGCACCAGTCTTCGTGACCTCTACCCAAACTTCCCTCCTACACTCAGGGGCACAACAATATTAATAAGGGGTACAACTACAATAGTAATGGGGTAATCACTAGTATTATAGGGACCCAACATTGAATTCATATATATATATATATATATAGATATTAGATATGAATTTAATCCAAGTAATTGAAAGGACTAGTAGATGAGAATTACAGTCATGCTAGAGGTCTAAATGAGGTTTCCCAATCGTTTTAATTTCAACACCTAAAAAACAATAAATTAGGGAAAGATATGCTTACAAGGCTGGAAAATAATTGCCCTTTGATATATATATATATATATATATATATATTATATATATATATATATATATATATATATATATATATATATAGATATTGATGAGAAGATTTTCTTTTTGGCTTTCATATTCACTCATGACTTGTATACTTCAATCAAGGGTTAGTTTTACTTTGTTTTTTTTTTTTAACTACAAAACTAGGTGTTTGAATTAATATGAGACGAGACTTACCTATACAGTTTAGATGAGACCATCACTTAATCTATCTTTTTTACCATATCTTTGTTTATCTCATACTTTTGAGTATAAATCATACATTAGTATAGTTTTTTTTCTTCTCTTTCTTTATCATTTTGTCCATTGATTTGTAGCTAGTGATAACAAGAAATTATACATTCCATTAGATTAGTTAAAGGACCCCACTTTCTTTTTGGCATTAAATTCTCAGGTTTGTCTTACCTTTCAATCACTTAAACAAAATGCCTCTCTTTTTGGGTATATAAATACTTACATTTATCCTACATTTTGACTCCCTAAAAATGATTTAAACAATGGTTCCATCATCACGCCTACATATTTACAATAACACACTCATTGAAAAGTATGACAAGTTCTTTAAACTTGTACTACATGTTTGAAGCTTTTACACTCACACAAAAAAGTCATAAAAGTTGAAAATGAGAGAGTGTAGATTTCAACAGTTGTTCACATTGAGAGAAATTTTCAAATAAAATTGTGTGGGGGATTTTTAATAGAAGGAAGCTTGTCAATTAGTTGTTTTTTTAAAAAGTAAAAATATTTACAGAGAGGTCAATGCTTCATAGGAGGTACAAGAAGTTTACATCCATACAGACAGATAATCCCAGAATTGGGATTAATCTGATACAAAAACCCTAAAACCAGAACATCTTGTAATTCAGCACCAAACTGACTGAACTACCCAGCTGTAACTGAGCATGAATACAGACACACAAATTTGACAATGTAACCTGGTTGTAAGCCTGAGACAAAGAGATGTAGACAAAGAGAGAAAGACAGTAGCCATATTTGCGATACAAAAAGAAATTGAAAACAAAGAGAATCATAGCAGCACCCAAAACCGAGAATTCTTCCAACATTGGAGTCGATTTCCAGAGCAGCACCCAAAACCCAGAATTCTTCAGACATTGGAGTCGATTTCCGAATCCTCCTCTATAATTGGGCAAGGATAGCCCATCCACGTGTCGTCCACGTTCTACCTGTGAGATGAAGCGTTGCCATCTGGAGGAATTGCCAAGTGTTGCGAGCTATCCGAGCCATCTAGATGTTGTTCAGGAGCATGGGTGTTCTGTTCAGGAGCAGGGGCGTTCTGTTGAGAACCAGCAAGAGGCATGGGGATATCGCCCTCAAATCCTTCTACCTGTGAATTGCTGCCATGGAAATTGAAACCCACATCAATCCGCTGCTGGGCGCTGCCTCCTGGAGAATCAGTGGAAGGGGTGTTCGTTTCAGCAGTGGGCCTGGCTTCCTCTTCTGAGAAAATGACCGTGATGCTAGCAGAAAGAACAGGCTGGTTAAGATGACTATGGAACATGAAGTGGGTGGTCTGAAAGGAGTTATAAGGGATAGGTCTGTTGGTTGCAGAGGCTGAAGAAGCAGAGGCCAGAGGAATAACGGGTGGAGGAGCAGGCTGAGAGGGCCCTCGCCCTCCACGACCACCACCACGGCGACAGCTACCACGACGACGAACCATTGACACAATGATCGAGTAGTCTCAGGGAGAAAAAGAACCAGGAATGAAACGCCTGCTAAGGTAAGGTTGCTTGCAATGGCCGAGAGCCCATACCTGCAACTCTACCATCAAACCAGAACAGGGATGAGAAACTAGTGCTGCGAGCATGGGAGGAGGCCGGGGTATAAATCAACCGGAGGAGTCGAATCCGCCATCAAAGTCGAACCAGGAGAGATTTCTCAAGCTCTCTGCATAATTAAATTCGCGTGTGGAGCGATTCGCCTGCGGATATTAACCGTCTCATCCATCTGCTTGAGGGCCTGGGGAGGTGTGCACTGCTGCCACCTGCTGTACCAGCTGCCTGCAGTAGTATTAACCTGCATTAATAACCGTCGATACACCCGCATCCAGGTGCTTGTCAATTAGTTATTAGGAAATAATATTAAATTAATAAAAAATAAGCCCTCAAAATAGAGGAGCACCCCTACAAATTTAACAGAGAAGATGGTTATAAATTGAGTCATTATTGGAAACTTGTTATCCACACTTGCTTAGTAGTTTTCCCTTCTCTCTTTCTCTCCTTTTCCTCCTTCTAGGTTCCCCTTTTTCTTTTGCTCCATCCTCATATTTTTATTCACTTTTTATCTCTTAGTCCTAATTTTAATTCCTCGACCTCTTACCCTCTTATCTTTTTAATCCTACCCTCCTTCTTATATATATATTATATATATATTATTATATATATATATATATATATATATATATATATATATATATATATTATATATAATATATATATATGCGTATTTTCATTCTCTTTCATCCATGTATGGATAGTTTCAAATTTTCATTAATTATTCCTTCATATAAATATGTCCATATTTCATGATAAAGTGAAATAGATTATAAAAAACTTTTTCAGATTAAATCACATATATATTTTTCAGGTCGACTCATTTTGAACCACCTAACATGGTTCATCATTAAGACTGAGATGGATAGTCTGATCTATGCAAACTTTTAAATACTGCAGAGATACAAAGAAAAATTACAATGGTTAAATCATAACAAAAATAAAATAAACAATATTTTATTCAAATTAAACGTTAAAGAATATTAATTATAAAATTGTAAAATAGAAATAAAGGAAAGAAAATATTAAAAGGATCATATATATTAAACTTTTAAAAATAATGAAATGGATTTAAAATAAAAATTAAGAAATAATTGTAAAGAGGATCAAGATGATTAGTTTTTTATTTTATTTTTAGGCAAAGAGACTATTTGTATTAGATTAAAAGGCCAGTTTTCATGGTGAACTCCATTTACATTCATCAGTGATATTAGCAACTTCAAAATTCTAGTACAACCAAAGCTTTGCATTACTAGTGCCGCAAGATTTTTGGTTTACAATATTACATTGAAAATGTCTATAAATTCTATAGAATTGCCCCAAAAATTGTTCATATCTGCAACACATACTACATTATTGTCTAGTTTGCCCCAGAAGGAACAAGGTCTAACTTTTCCTAAGGTGTCACCTACTTACCATGAGTTGCTCCATCATCTCCCTCCATTGTCCTGTGACAACCATGTCCTACAAAGGCAATAATGGTTTTGAGGAACCTTGCTTTTCTTCATCTGCTGAACTCCATGTCGACTCTCACTCCCTAATCTTCAGAAGAATAATTTTTTTCTCCATACGAATAAGCTTGCGCTTCATACGAGCGTGCATCCAATACAATTTATGGTCCACCATCTTTGCACGATCATCTCGCTCCTTCTCCATAAAGTTGAACCTCTTCCACAGTAGTTCATACATGCCTATAAATTTTTTAAA
Organism: Pinus taeda; assembly: GCA_000404065.3. NCBI lineage: Eukaryota > Viridiplantae > Streptophyta > Pinopsida > Pinales > Pinaceae > Pinus > Pinus taeda. The sequence continues at coordinate 21,285 of APFE031676967.1, read as the reverse complement.
GAGCTCCCCTACTGCTTTCTTCCAATGATCAAAATCCTTAGGGGCAGGGAAATTTTTCAGGATGGAAAATTATCTTGAAATTTAAAAACATTGGCGAATCTCACTAGTTCCTAATATGCAAACTATAAAATGTTTATTGATGTATTTGTAAAATTATTCAAATTTATAATGGTTTTATATATACTCTCCATATAATGTTGGCGATTTTTAAGGTAAAATAATGCTATATTGTAAAATTTGGGTGAATCTTTTTTTATAAAAAATAGAAACAGGAAATTTTTTTTTTTGGAAAAACCATGGAAAATTAGCCCATTTGCGAATATTAGCCCCTAAAATTTACCATGCTCGGGGGCGTCATGCATCTCCATCACCGTTAGTGACCGATTCTTGAGAAGAGGATTCAAACCAGATAACAACCATATAGGCTCATAAGTGCAATGTCTTCCCATATTTATCATCTCCCGCTCATATTGGGAAGTATTCTCCTCAAATGTTAGCACTAAATCCTCCTGCAAGTTTAACACGATAGCACTATCCTCAACCATTGAGCCAATCCTTGCATAGAGGGATCACTTGATGGCATTAAATAGTCGCTCGTCAAATGACTACAATTCCCACATCAATTGCGACTGAGAAGACACATGAGTATTTAAAACAAGCCACCCTTCTCCATTGATACTCCAAGTGGGGATGTTGTCATGTATGGTATGTAGCATGTGCTGGGTAGACCGAACTCCCATCTGTCCTCCCTCATCGTTCATTCTATGGTGATATGATTCCATTTGACAACTTGTGTTCTCCTTAATTCAACTGACAGAGAGTTTGATTTGTTCGATCTCCAAAAAATTTTCATTTATTACCTTTGATTACGAGATTGGCACGATTAATCTTGTTCCATCCTAGAGCTCGATAACACTTTATTTTAGTTGGGAACCCTAATTGGCGAGGATATGTGCCTCCTCATTGAGGGACCTAGGGACATGGTGGAGAGTGAGTTCATCAAATTTTGATGCCAACAATGAAATTTGACAGACAATTGGAGGAAAACAAGATGAGCTTCCTGATATCACCTTAGAGACTTGTCTTATTACTATCATTGAATCTCCAAGCTCCTCAATTTCTTGATTCCTTTGTCCCTGGCAAGGTCAAGGCCTTTCCAAAGCGCCCAAAATTTGGCTTAATTATTAAATGTCAATCTTAACCCTAAACAAAGCTATATCTGCCGATTCCATCTGCAGCTCTTCATCATTCGATCCCTCCGAGATCTATTATATTACTGTAGAGATCTGTGGAGATCTGTAGCTCTTATACACCATATTAGATCTACACAGATTTGCAGCTCTCCATTGATACACCATATTAGATCTGCCAATTCCTCTGCGGCTCTTAGATCTGCCGATTCCTCTGCAGCTCTTACTATTAGATTTGCGGCTCTTTACTGTGGAGATCTAGAATACGGCTCTGGGCGGAGATCTAGAATACTAGTTTCGGCATACTGCATGCATATTACTGCAGCTCTTCCTTGTAACCAAGTCCTGGCAGCCATTGCTAGAATGTAACCAAGTCGTGATATAGATCTGCGACTCTTCACTTCTCTTCTCATTGATTGGGCCTTAGATCTGCAACTCTTCTCTTTACTGCGATTTATATATCTACAGCTCTTCACTTCTCTTCGGCAATCTTCTGTGGCTTCTCTTAGCAATCTTTTATACTTAGCAGGAGAGCATTCTCCAAATGGCTCCCATCTTTGCGAAAATAGCTGCTGGCTTGGTTTCGTCCACCTCTGGGGGGCAAGCTCCTACCCATATTGTCAGTGAAGCCCCAACCCCCACTATCTAGGTGGTCCAGGCCTCACTCGATGAGGCTTTGAAGTTCTCTAAGAGTGCCCTAATCTGCCAATTCAATGGTTTTTTGCCGCGGCTGACAGCTCTCCACAGTTGGATCTCGGAGGTATGGAAGCCTCTAATTCCTGATGCAATTAATATCTACCCCTCTGATAGGGGTTTCTTTATAGTAGATTTTGAAAACCCTGAAACTAGACAATTTATTCTAGATTCTGACCCTTGGTTTTGGGAAAAATCAGGCCTATTCATGAAGCCATGGAACCCATCATTCGATCCTTCAACAACAGTCATAACCTCAGCACCAGTTTGGGTGAGATTGCCAAACCTACCCTTACATCTCTGGAATTTCTCTTCGCTAAAAGCCATTGGAAATGCAATTGTGAAATTTTACTGCAGGTGCCCAGAAACAGTGGAATATGCCAGAACCACCTATGCACGCATCTATGTGGAAATGGACTTCAGCGTTGGATTCCCAGCCGAAATACACCTAACAAGTAAAGACTATGTGTGGAACCAGAAACTCGATTATGAAAGTGTCCTCTTCAGATGTCGATCCTGCTTTGAGATAGGCCACCTTGCCAAAATTTGCCCAAAAGCCTCCCATAAAAATTTTGCTAGAAAAAATCCCCACAGATCTACATGGTGGGAAGGAGCACAAAGGAACACTACACTATCATCAAAGAAGAATACTCTCGAGAAAACTCTGAATCACAAGAAATCGGGCAAGAAAGAAACAACTCTCAAGACAAGCAGGGGGAAAGCCTCGCCCAACAACAAAAGAGTGAACTCGACAACCCCTCAAGCATCAACAATTATGAGGGTTCGAATACTGCACAAAATAAATCTTCATTTAACAGCAAAGCAAATCTCCTAGACCAAACTTCTTCTCCAACTATCTTCAAAAGTACAAACACAATAGATCGCGAAGCTAAGACACCAATGTCCCAAGAATCAGAAGAGATGAAGGAGATGCAAGATAAAGAAAGTTGGAAGACCGTAGAGAAAAAAAAGAAAGCTACAACACCAATCTCGCCAAGAAAGACGAGGACCCAGACAATTAGAACTAAGAAAGAAAATTATAGTTCTGATAGACCAATTTGGTCTCAGTGGACGTTAACCATCATCATCATCATTACCTTCTCACTTTTACTACCTCTCAAAATAAATAAATTTATTACTAAACATATATATATATATTATCCAATTACATAATGAATAAATATATATCTATAATAATGAATAGATAAATATTTATGTAAAAGAAATATGTAATACAAAAATAAGCTTCGCGCTAAGATAAGGTAACAAAATGAATAAAAAGCAAATTAAATTAGAATAAAGAATTCATTTATGTCTTGAATTCTTTATGCTAATTTAATTTGTTTTGTTTTTAATATATTATATATCACATAACCCCATGATTGTTTATTCAGTCTTCCCTTATATCGATGTGAGCGCACTAATAGAAAAAGTTGTTCTAATTTTCAAGTCTTTATTTCTAAGGTTTTGTTGTACGCCAGATTTGGAAAACTATTTAAAATGAACAAGTTAGTAATATTTTAATATAAATATCTACTTCAATATGGGGCCCATCGTTAAAGGGACCAGTTTTGGACTTGTCACAATGGAGAAAACGACATAAGGCTTAAGTGTCACCCTTTTGAGGGGCAGTGATAGATTGAAAGCTATGATCTTTGTTATTTGTTATTATTATGAGAAGGTGGACCTTACACGGTAATGGGATGCGCCTTTCGTATGTGACACACTAGCATAAAGAATGTGTTTAGAGAAAGTTATAATTTGGAATAAAGTTGGGTAAAATCACTTTTATTTTTGCTTGTCAATACTTACTTGGGATTGCATAAGAAGAAAAGGCTTTGAAGCTCTGTTTCTTTGGTTTTTGTGTTATAGGGTTGAGGAGACTTTAGATCATATTTTTGTTTCTTGCGGTTATGCAAAGGTGATATGGCTTATTTCTTTTTTCATTTTTGGTAACACAATTAGTAGTCAAGGGAACTTAGTGGCATTGGTAACTCAATGGAATTGTTCTTTGTTCTAGAATCCTCTAGTTAATACATCTTGGATTCTGGCGATGGACTTTGTTCTCTGGAATTTGTGGAAAGAAAATAATGCAAGAATTTTTAGAGATAAGTGGAGAACGACAATAATGATTGAAGAGGTGATTATGCAAAATCTAAGGGAAAACTCATTGCTATTTTCTGGTCGAGTGATGATTAGAAGGTTGTTGGTCTTGAGGCAATCATCATGTAGAAATTATTTTTGGATTCAGACAAGCACTCTTAAAGAAACACCGCATTTGGATCCATACACATTCTCGAATTTGTCTCTCTCCCCCACTAGAAGGTTTTGTCAAATTGAATTTTGATGGGGCGTCTAAGGGTAATCCTGGTATTTCTAGTTGTGGAGGTGTATTCTGAGATTCTAACTCTCCAACTTTGAGAGTCTTTTCACAAAGTTGTGGGTTAACTAGTAATAATATGGCAAAGTTTTTGGCATTGGAGAAAGGTATTTGGATTTCTATTTGTAAAGGTTTTCAGTTGTTGCAAATTGATGGTGATTCAAGATTGTTATTCAGTGTGTACAAAAGCTTTTAAATGTACAACCTGCAAGTAAGATTGTGAAGAGTTGTTGGCTGCAAAGTATCGTTGGAAGCTTAAGCCTCTTCTTATGTAAATTGGAATATATTATTGTCCAACATTCTAGGAGATCGGCTAACAAGGTTGTCAATCTTTTGGTAAACCTTGGTTGTCGTTTTAGAGAATTTGGTTTGGATGTAGTTTGGCCTCTCACTAGTTTGGAGGAGGATTTATAGTGTCTCTGGGGTTTATTGGAGGTAGACATATCTGTCCATGATGGGGGTGGTTCTCAAAAAGTCAGGGTTTCTTTGTAGTGTGTGCTTTCATCACACTTCTCTTATCCTTGTCATGGTGTGGCAATGGGTAGTTACTCCAGGCGTGTTAGGTATGTGGTTGAATTGTTGTTTAAAAGCTTAGGTATGGATAGGGGTTGGATGAGGTGCATGTTTTGTGTGGAAGGAGGCATGGATTTCTCCTTGTCGTCCATTAGCGGTTTCTTCCTGGTGGCATACCATTTCATTCATCGCTTTCAAAGGTGGATTTTATGGATCTTCTCTCATTTGGAACATGCTTGGTTATTCCGCTCTGTGCTAGTGAGTTTCATTCTGATTGTCTTGGGCTTATAATTTTATGTATTGGATCTAGGTTATGAATCTAGTTAGGCTACCTCTTTAATTCCTTTGTTTGGGTTTTTGAGGTCAAAATATCAATTCAACCCTGGTCAACATTTGTTGTTAGTGATGTTTTTCTATATCAAAAGAACTTTGTGTCTGAAGCTTTGGACCTTAGCATTCTGTGTCCTTTTCAATTTTCCCAAAGTGTTTAGCGTCAGGTGTTCACTATTGAAATTAGAAGTTCTAGGTTTTGTTCTAGCATCTTTGTGTCAATTTTAGCTTTAAGGAACTCCCACTATTTGCCTTTGGGTCGTGTCATTTTATTGCAATGTGATGAGCTTGATAATTTGTTGGGTTTTGGTCTTGTAGTGTGGTATGTAGGTGATGATCTAGTTGTCTTCAGATCTAGGTTTCAATGCCCCATGTCCTGTCCTTTTTATAGTTTTCTTAGTAGAAATTCTTCTTGTATTTGTCCCCAAAGTTCATTGGAATCTTTCCTCATGCCTCCTAGGTAGAGAACGTGCTATAGAAGGGGTGGTGGAGGTAACATTGGGCACAAAAGGGTTTTTCCTTTTGCTTATGACTTTGTTGCCACGTTTTTTGATGTTGTACCTGTGGAGGTGAGAAAGGAAATCTTGTTGCTAGAGATGAAAGAGTACGTGGAATGACATCACTTAGATTTTGAATTGGTGGGGAAGGATATGAAATAGGTTCCTGGTCCTGGTAGGTTAAGTGAAATGCGACTCCATTTTATGAATTTTTTGGCTCTTCATCAACAAATGGTGACTATGTTACACCTTAGTTAAGGACAAACAAGTGGAGAACTATAATGTTTTTTCTTCTTTGGAGGGCATTAAGTGTACATTGGGAAACCAACGTTTCTTCCTAGACAATGTGCACCCTCATTTGGTGTGTGTGGAAAACTTCTTTGTGATTGACTCTGCCTCTAGTGACCTCACGGATCCTCCAGGTAATTGTTCTCAAACACTTGCTCTAATTTCCTCTGATCACGACTAGAAATGGTAACATCGGGTATTTTTGTCATCAATTTTCATATGTGTTTTGCAAGTCTTGTTTCTTTAGGGTGGTCTGCATCTTATTTTCGTTCCAGTATGTAGCTATGGTTTTTTTGTTCGCTATTATGCTCCACTTCTTTTGGATTCGATGGGAGCGAAGTATTTTTCAATATTGCAATGGGATTTCTCTGGAGGGCTTGAGTCTCTTTCTCTAGTTTCTTCATAGCATATGTAGCCATGGGTATAAGTGGTATTGATGACGAAACCATTTTCCTACCTTCTGGCAAAATGGTTTTAATGGCTCTCTTTGGAGAAATGACTATAATGTTATTTGGTGTGATAGTGCGCCTTCTTTTTGTCCTCTTTGATGTGTTATGTTTGGCTTTTTTTAGTCAGCTTATGTTTCACAAAAGTTTGGATCAATTGCATAGTTTGGACATTGTTTCATGTACATAATTATTGTGATGGTGGTGGAATCTATTTTTAATGTCTCTTCTTGGCTTCAAACTTGTTGCAATTCTTGGGTTTTTCAATGGTGGTTGTATTATCTTTTGGTACTATGCTACTTATGGAAAATTGCGGATGGTTTTGTGCGCCTGCTGGTTATTTTATTAATGGTTTTGGGTGCCTTCTGGTTATTTATGAATGTTTAATGGATAGTCCAATGTGCCTTATGGATACTTGTTGGTGGCTTTTGTGTGCCCATTCTGCACTTTACTTGGTCATACACTTTGTGGTTATTGATTATGTCATCAATGAATTGTAATTTCCCTTTAGCGCTGAGCTTTGTAGATTAGTTGAGTAAATGTTGGTCCTGATATCTATGGAGATGGGCAATTCTGCTCTATTACTGGTATGTCAGGTTCGTTGGTGTCCCTGTGGGTTTAGGAGAATGTTAGCAATGTAATCTTCTCATCAAATATGAATTCAATCGAGTAATTGAAAGGACTAGTAGATGAAAAATAACAGTCGTGCTAGAGGTTTAATGAGGATTTCCCAATTGTTTGAATTTAGATGCCAAAAAAGAAAAACAATAAATTTTGAGAAAGATATGCTTACAAGAAAAGATTAGCATCTACAGAGACATCCGATATTGAAACGATACAGAGAAAATTAACATGACCTCGCGCAAGGATGACACACACAAATCGAAAAATAATCTAGATTTTGAAAAAAAATAAAAAAACAATCACCTTTTAACGGACATTACATATAGTTAAAATTACTGATAAAATTCTACATAAAAAATATATAAAAAATCCATGAAAAATTGTCATGAATCGTAATGTTAAAACGATTAAGAGGAAATAAATACATGTGCAATAGTAAGATTTATTTCTTATATAATTTTTTATTTGAGAGTGGTTTAAAAAATTATTTAATTTTGTGTTGGCGTACAAACATGTTAATATTGGTCTACATTAGAAAGAGTTTATTTTAAAAAAATGTCATGTACTGTCGAAACAGGGTTCCACATAACGTGTGTCCCGCTGCTGTAGAAGATGTTGCCACGTAGAGCAGCCGCGTGTTCAAAACGCGTTTCGATAAGATTTGAGTCGTTCAAACGCGATGGAAAACTTCGAAAGTGGATTATCCAAATTTCATGATGGTCAAAATTTTCGCCTGATTTTCCTTTTAATTTTATGTATACTTCTGGATTTTTTTAATACTACAGCTGTATGGATTATATAGAAATTTTATTTGTTTTATATTTTCGGATAATTATAAAATATAAAAGAATTATGTGTTTTTCTCTTTTCAATTAAATATATTAATATATATTAATTGATATTATTAATTAGTAAATTATTTCTGTAAAGTAATTATTAATAAATATTTTAAGAATTTTAATTAATTATTAATAATTATTAGGTAAGGTAGGATTTAACCTCAAAATTTTTTTAGAATATTATTAGTAGCATTTGCATTAGATGTTGCAAAGGAAATCCCATAAGACATAAATTGAGGAACAATTTTGACATGTAAATGGTCATTTAAAATAAGAATTAATAAAGAAAATTGCATGCAAAGTAGAAGATAAAGCTAAATTATTTACATTATATGAAGTTTATAGATAGCTCTTGATCTTCTAAGATGTTTTTTAAGTTTCAATAAAAAAATACAAATAGTAGATTATAATGGATGCTTTTTTAAATTTCAATAAAAAGTTACAAATAATAGATTATAATGGATGAGATAAATAAAGAAAAATAACATCCTGAAAAAACATGATGGTGGTATTTCCATATTTCAAATTGCATCACAACTTTATAAATTATTCTTTATACATAGATTGGACACTTTCATCTATATCCCAAGTGATTTCTTTTTTATTCTAGCTTTGAATGACATTTTGTTTAATATTTTTTATATTCAATGATTGATTTCTTTTTTATTTTAGATTTGAATGACATTTTGTTTAATATTTTTTATATTCAATGATCTTGTCATCATTCTTCTCAAATTTACTTACTTTTAAAAACATTTATTATATATTTAAAATCTACATGCTTTTAAACTATATATATCATCACATATTTTTTTATGTATATAGAATGGCCCATGACCCATTGTATTAGTCCATGGTATTGTCATTTTCTTCCCTCCTCTTCCTCTCTCTATCTCTCTTTTGGGTATTGGCCCATGATATTGTAAAAAAACCTTTTTAGAAGTTAATACTATCCACCGTAATTCTTCGTGATTAAAAATCTTGTCATATTGTAAGTGATTAAAAATCTTGTCATATTGTAAATATTAAGTTTTTATATGCCTATTAATTAAATTTATAGATAATTATGGAATCAATATTTTAATTTATATGATAAAATGGAGGTTAATTTATAAGTACTATTTATATGTTTAATATATATATATATATTTTTTTTTGTAAGTAAGGTTAATCTATTAATAGAGAAAAAAAGCTATTTATAGAGTGGATCTGGCTGTAAGTGAAAACAACCTATCTCAGCTTGCCGGAGAGCTAGTTCTAAGACTGTCCCAACAGAGGGGAAACCAGTCTGAGAGAGCAGGAATTACAAAAAGAAATAGGACATCATTGAACAATTTCCTTAGTTTTCTGAAAAGAGCTAACAAGACAACAAAAAACCAGCATTTCATCCTACTGGATGCGCCTACATGGACAAAGCAGAGGTGAAACCAGACGTTAGAAGAAGTGCCACCTGGCATTGGGAATGATGAGCTCTGTGGCCGGTTCCTCCACTATCGGGCAGCCCCAATTTTCGCGGTTGTCTGGCTGATGATGCAGGAGCATCCAGCTCTGAGGAGACAGAAGGTGGTTGACAGCCTCATGGAGAGACCAGAACACACAGTCATATATGCATGGTTCGACAGGTGTCAAAACTTGTCAGTTATTTTATTTTATTTACTTGTTTTATTTTCCAGAAGGTCGATAGGACCAGGTAAATTAAAAACTGTGAACTGTTATTTTTAAATAGGAATTAGCATCAGAAAGTAGGTTGTTAATTAGTTAGTGTCTTTATGAAATGTATTAGTTAAAAACAGCTACAAGTTGCTGGATAGTTATCAATTCTGTTGGGGCAGTTCTACTTGAGTAAAGAACAGTTATGCCTCAGGGGAATAAAAGAAAAAAGGGAAGCATTGTAAAGGATTCCTCAGACAGAGAAAAAAAGAAGAAATACAGTCATTTCCAAGTTAAACATTTTCATTATTCTATCTCTCAATTATATCATCACTGTATAGTTAATTTTCATGCATCATAATCTAATTTCTGTGTAACAAATTGGTATCGGAATAACAAGACAGAGAATCAACGAGAACAGCCGAGTAGCATAGCCATATAATTACCACCTACAGGCAGAGAAGAACGAGGAACTGCGAATGCAGACGAAACCCAGATGGAGCGAATAACCAAAAGGGCAGAGCATAGTCATACAAATATCATTTCCAGGCAGAAGCGAACGAGAGTTCGGCATACAAGTAAACTTTCAGGTAACCCGAAAATCAAACCCTCATATCATATTTAAGAACAGAGCAAGCATCGGAATGTAACAAATATATATTTGAATCATTTCATTAACCTACTGTAATAAAGTAAATACAGTCCAGGCGTGCACATTTTCTTTCGAACAAAATTTTCATTAAAGAGACAGAGTCTCGAAACAGAGTTTCAGGCAATTATTTGTTACAACCGTAAACCAAAATAACACAGCAAGAGTCACCAATAGAACAGTGAACAGGGGTTTCGTATAACCGAGGGTTTCTGCCACATACAACAGCAACTACAGGGAGAGGGCTCGAATCAATTGAGCAACCCTCTCACAAAATAACCAGACAATGCCATACGAAACGAGGGCTTGACGCCACTTAATACCCATCAAGGGTTTCAACAAAAACTAAGTGACAACATTACAGAATCAAGGGACGAGACCAACAATAGAACGAAGGAGGGTTACACAGATAACAAAACCATTTCTTTTGCCGTTCAGAAGACGGACTATCAACAAAACCAGACGCAAAACTATAAATAAGTTACAGTCGACTACATGAGGAGACACTACCCGTAAGGAAAGAGCTTGAGAGCTTGTCAGGAAGCGAGGAGCACCTCGAACCATAGAATCGACTAACTGGAACCACCTGCAACCAAACGAGAGCAAGTTAGAACCTGTACAAACGCAAATAACCATTTGAAGTCGAAAACCAGAACAAGATTGGAGCGAGAATCTTACCTGAAGCTGTGGGGACCGAGTCGAAGACCACCATAACCACTAAACCCTAAAAGACCAGTAACAGGTGCGTTAGAACCGGAGGGATAAGGACTAAACCAGTCCAGCAGGGAACCATTATTTACCTGAGTAACAAGGTTGAAGCGCGGAATCTCGGAGGAGGACCTGTCACGAAACAAACCCTTCAACCAAACGAATGGAAACAACATTTGCATAAGGAAAAATCAGTCAAAGACACAGTGAAGCAAGATTGTTATCGTGCTGAGCAGAGGGTGCTCTCACAGGCCACCGAACCTTACCTCCATAGCTGTAAAGAACCAGAGACATCCATACAAACAGGCGCTTGAAACCAGAACAGCGAAGAACAAGAGTTTCCCACACAGTCGCAGAGTAAGCCTTTCGGCGCAGGAGGAGTGAAAATGACAAATGCATAGAGCAGGGTTGACAAAAGGCAAAAGCCGTGCGAGGAGAACCGGCATGTGGAGGTCAATAACCAGCGGGGCCCGTTGAAACCCTAAAACGATTACCAAGGAAACGTACCAATCATTTAAGTCAACCATAAATTTATTCAGGACGCAGGTCTTGTCCACAGGAGATATTTTAGAATCGGCGGGAGGCCATCAGCTGAGATTGCTCGCCTTCACCTTCTACCCGCTGCGTGTCCTCCTCGTTCAACTTGTTCATCTCCTTGGCTGGCGAGGCACGCTGAGGCTCTGAATCCTCATTCCTTCTCCGCATAGCCTCCTTCCCTTTTCGCTTGGGCTAACCACCATACTCAATTTCCTTGTCTTTGCTTACATTCTGTTGGGCTCTGTGTTGACCGGGTTCCGCTTGAAAAGTAGCTCTTCCAGAGTAGGGCTCCTGGGCGTTTTGAGCCGGTTCCTCAAAGAAGGAGATGGAAATGGTTGCAGTGATGACTGGCTGATTAAGAGTGCTGCGAAAGTGGAAGAGCGTGGTATGGGGGGAGGGATGCTGGGGCAGAGGGAAGGGAGCTGAGCGAAGGCCTGCTCTATCCCGTCTGCTCCTGGTATTGGGGTAGTGAGGATTTTCCGCAGAGGAGGAGGGAGAGCCCGAGGTGCTTCGCCTCCTGACCTGCTGATGAGAGCTGCCACCCCTCGAGCCACCCCTTGCTGGGGCAGAGGGAAGGGAGCTGAGCGAAGGCCTGCTCTACCCCGCCCGCTCCTGGTATTGGGGTAGTGAGGATTTTCCGCAGAGGAGGAGGGAGAGCCCGAGGTGCTTCGCCTCCTGACCTGCTGACGAGAGCTGCCACCCCTCGAGCCACCCCTTCTGCTTATTAAACACTGCCGCACCATGATGGGAAAAGGAGCAGAGAGAGCGCACAGGTACTCTGTGAGATGAGAAGATAACAAATATGGAGCAGGCGGAGGGCACAACTCAGAAGCCAATCGAATCCCAACAGCCTCCCATAACCCACCTCCTCCCGACCAATGATACATATAGAGCTTCCAATCGAGTCCATGGTTGTTCACGAATTTAACTTCAACCACTTCTCCTCGGCTTTCCTCCACCATTACTTCTGCATTAAATGGAGCCGAAGGCCAGCTAGCCCTGAAGCATGCGGAGGTGATGGTCCGTTCCCCGTTTCGACTATGCATACCTTCTTCCCGGTTCGCAAAGCCATGTGATGGCCCCTTCCGCTGTATTAAACACGTCCTTTCATTAGCCAAGGGCTGGCAGGTGTCGTTCAGCTCTGCCGCACCCCTGTCCCATCTTCCTAATTACCCATTGAATCACCCGCATCCGGGGTATATGTTATATATTTTAATGGGACATGTATATTATATTTTCTTTTATCTAATTATTTTTACAATATTAAAATGATTAAAATATCTCACCATCACTCACATTTTTTTTTATATATTTTTCATCATATCTATCTATATATATATAATATCTTCTATATTTTATTCTTTTTATTAAAAAAAATATTTTTAACCAATAATTTATTCACATTATATTTATTTTAATATTTTTAAACAATTATTTAATATTTTAAATTTTTATTTCCTTTTTTTTTCAAAATTTTTTTTAGTTTTTTTTTAAATTTTAATAAATAAATATAGATAAAACTTTTATCATTGTTATTTTAAAATTAAATCCCAATATCAAAATTTTGCGAAGAAATTTGTTAGAAATAAAGAATTATCAATCTTTTTAAAACTCTAACCAATGCAGTACTCAAATGTCTTTCACGTCTTTCACGTGTTCATTTACACAGTATTCAATGTCCTCCTACTTAAATTGAATGTCCTGTTACTTAATTGAAAAATCTCATTAATGTTATTAAAATGTACATAGTATTCAATGTCCTCCTACTTAAATTGAATGTCCCGTTACTTAATTGAAAAATCTCATTAATGTTATTAAAATATGATAATCAAGTATATTATTAAAATACAATAATCAATAATTAATGATCCTAAATGTCCTTCACATGTTTATTTACACAGTATTCAATGTCCTCCTACTTAAATTGAAATTTACACAGTATTCAATGTCCTCCTACTTAAATTGAAAATTGAATGTCCTGTTACTTAATTGAAAAATCTCATTAATGTTATTAAAATATGATAATCAAGTATATTATTAAAATACAATAATCAATAATTAATGATCCTAAATGTCCTTCACGTGTAGTACTCTGATTATCCTTGTGAATACAAGGTTTGTATTGGCACTTGAGGTGCATGGCATAGTGGTCGGGAAGTCGTTGTATCGCACCCTGACCACGTTCGAATCCTGCGGCTGGCGTATTCGACGGATGTTGGTTCCGTATTGATGGCTGATGACGAGGCTTATGAATGACTGTATATATGTATCAAGATGTGACTGTATAAGGGTATATGTATATAAATGTGATTTTCCAGCGAGGGCTTCATCCCTTCCCCGTGGAAAAAAAAAAAAAAAAAGGTTTGTATTGCATAGTAAAATTGTGGATACAACGTTTTGTATTACATGGTAAAATGTTATTAGTTGTAATTAAAATAAGTGATTGTGAACGACATTAAACAACAATGGTAAAATGTTATTGGTTGTAATTAAAATAAGTGAGTGTGAAAGACATTAAACAACAAAATTCATTGCGCATGCGCAAGTATAAAAAGATTCCATACTAAAATTGACGTGGCCTGCATTACTAGGACCTCTATACTAAAATCATTTTAAACAAAGTGAAGTACTCCGTTAGAGTCAGACACCAGTATCCCTTGCATTCTTTGTTTCGTCTTCCTCACAGTGATGTCGTGATGTGTAATATCGGTATTCATTGAAGAAATTTGAAGAGATCGATTTGAATACCTGTGATCAAACCTGTCAAGAAAGCATTTTATAAGTTTGTGACGATGATATGCATAGGATCAATTGTGGAAATTTATAGTGCGCAAATTTCAACCAGATATTCAACTCGGTAGCCAAGTGATTTCCAAAAGAGTGCTAGATACAACTCGGTAGCTAAGAAATTGTCATTCAATCTGAGTAACAATAATATAATTCCCCACTTTTATAAACTTATATGTTCCTTTATGACGATCTATCAGATCTCAATTATAAATCAAATCTTTCCCGCGACAAATGTTTCTTTGAAGTTTTTCAGTGTCGTGAGGATTTTGGTTCCTTGGACTATATCTACACTGAATATAACCTAAGTTGTGAATTCTTGACAGCTAGAAATACTCAGAATAGTCATAAATCGCTGAAATGTCATATCTCTGACTTGTGAAATCACCAAGGATCATCATCGACAAAGAAAATTTATGCCAAATAGTTCCTTACGAACGATTACAGTGCCTGGAGAAAACAAGTGCATATGGTACTCAGTTCCATTGAAAGAGAAAAACATTGGGAGGGAAGCATGAAGAGTCCATGGCAAGGATAAATCTTTACATAAGCGCGCATACCTTGAAGGCCATAGGTTGTTGAAGAATCTGCTGCGGAAGTTGTTCAGAGCCACAAAGCTCACACTTCCTTCACAAGAGGGATCAACGTACCATTGATATGGGAGGTGATTACGCAGTCTATTCCTCTCAACAATTTTCCACTGACGAACGACAGGAACAGCCTGGCCACCGCTTACCAGTCTGCAAATCCTTTTCCATGATGATGAGCAAGAAGCAATTCAAATGCACCTCTGCCTTTTTCAATCTTGTTCGGGAGAAAAACATGATTTGATATAAATGAAACTATGAATGATCGAAGTTGTCAGTTAAGCCGTAGTCGAACTACCAACTGCCCAAGCGGTCAGTTAAGCCATGTAAATAAATTTGGCAATTAAACCACCTAAATAAAGGAGTTAAACTACCAATTGTCGAAACTCTGGGATCAAACAGATGAAAACTTTTCAATCGTTTAACACTCAATTTGATGCTACAGATTAGTGCAAAGTGACAATTTAGGGAGTTGTTTTCAGAGGGGAACGACGTCAATATATACATAAATCAAAAGCTGAGATTTATTTACAAAGCAGTTAAGTTTTTTTTCATCTTTTAATTAAATTCATTAATTAAAAACATGTCATGAATAAGTTATTGTCTTTTGGACATGTAATATTGATAAACTATGGTATTTAAGAAAATGTAATTACATATTAAAATCTCCATAAAATCTTTATGGTTAAGACTCGTATTTTTTTTAAAGTATATTTGTACAACTTATATAATAATTTATTATTATTATTATTAACAATAACAATATTTTAAATAAAGTTATAATTTAGTTAATTCTTATGATTTTTGCACACGAGAGGTGTTCTTTTGCCTAAAATGGAAGAGATGTTGTAATGTTTTCTTATATTATGTTATTAAAATATTTTAACTCAATCAAATTACATAGGTAAACTTGAAGTTCTTTGATATTGTTGTTAATCACGGTTTAGACCTCTTCATTTCCCTTGGGGGCAAGGCCCCATAACCAATGTTGACACTTTATCTAGTTTATCATCCTCAAAATGTGGGGAAGTACTTCTCGTGCTTTCATTCTAAGTTATATATTTATATAACTTGAGTTTAAGTTGTTTAACCTATTAAATTCCAGTGCCCCAAGGGTTGTTCAGTGTGCTGAATCCATTTATTCATTCAAAAATTTATTTAAAACTTCAAAAAATTATTTTAAACAACAAAAATTTACACATTTTCTTGAAATGTATTGCTAGATTCATTCTAAGTTATATATTTATATAACTTGAGTTTAAGTTGTTTAACCTATAGAATTCTAGTGCCCCAAGGGTTGTTCAGTGGATGAATCCATTTATTCATTCAAAAAATTATTTAAAACTTCAAAAATTTATTTTAAACAACAAAAATTTACACACTTTCTTGAAATTGTATTGCCGGATTCTAACCTCTAAGTTAGACTGTGCCTATATATATCACTGAGTCAAATTATATTATATATATATATATATATATATATATATATATATATATATTATATATTCTAGATCATTAACCCCATAAGGATTAAATTTTTGAGATGTAACTATTTACTCAAATTTGTGTTCAAAAAAATAAGTTTGTATTTTGAAAAATTTGATCTCTAGAAACTTGATAGATCTGACTTAAAATAGATCTACACTAATTTTATTTTAATTAATTTGAAATATATAATTAAAATAATGTTTGATACTTTAACTACTATTAATATAATTAAATTAATTTTTATTATGGAAGAATAAAAAATAAAAAATCATAATTTTTCCTTTCCTTTCTTTTATATTCTTAATATATATATATATTATATATATATATAATATAATCAATTCCTCTCGAATTTTCAAAAACCTGTAATTAAAATAAACTTCATTCCATGATTATATTAGGAAGAATCTACTAGATCCTCCAATCTAAAGATATGACACTGGAGGGAGTGTCTAACAACTAAATTAAACCAGCGAATAGCAACAAAGTTGCTTAACTTACCTTAGAAGTTATTAATCTTTTAGTTTAAATTTTTTAAATATACATTTCAAATAGATGTAATTACTATCTATTGTTGAAACCGGTATTGCTCTCAACCACTTGCAAATGCATACTAGTTTCATGACGTCTTTTTCTAAATCCATGCCTATTTTAAGAAAATGGTTTATATATATATATATATATAAGTTTTGAAACCAGAACTATAAATGCAAAATGGAAACTCTGGCAAAAAAATCTCCTAAAAACATCAAAAACAGTGCTAGAAACGAAAAGTTTGTATACTGGAATGATTTTTTTTAGGGTAAATTTTAAACATTTTTAAAAAATGACAGTAAAACCGAATTTTTATGTGCAAAAACCAGTTGTTTTTGACGAAAAAACACACTAATGGTTTTGGTAGAATAACATTTTTCTTTCTTAAGTATAAATTCAACATGTTTTAGTAATGCCAATAAAAATAAAATAATGGGATCTGAAACACATTAAAATTTTGTTAGTTTTCATATATGTTGTTAAACATATAATAACATTACACTAGAGATTGCTAAAATTATAATTGTTTTCAACCATAACATTAAAGATAAAAAAAATTTGAAAAATTTGCAACCATAAAATTAAAAAACCATGACATTATGAACAAATTACATGACTAAATTAATCAAAATTTCATTATTTGTACATTGAATGAAACATACATTATATCTCTAATTTATTGTTGCATTGTAGATATTCTAAACAATAAACAACACCATAATTAAAACATATAATCCAACAACATAAAAATGACTCATAACTTATGATTTAACACCATATGGAAATCAAAATTTTTATTTCAAGATATGATGCAAACATCAGTTTTATAAACTGTTTTAGACAATTATTCAAAATCACTCATTTTTTCTTGCACACTATCAGAATTCACATCTTCAGATGAATGACTGGATGCAGACGAAGATGTTCCATATTCTTCTCTTTCATCAACTAGTGCTCCATCTAAGTCCACATGCATGCCCACAATTTCAGGTTTCAAAATTCTTCTGGATCTACGACTGGTTTCAATAGACTCCCATCTCAACATTATTCCTTTTGGTAACAACCTTTTCAGAATCTCTATTATCTTGAAGCAAAGAGTTCCTCTCTTAGTTAAATTGAAGTCATAAACAAGTATGCCAACATCCTCCAATTTTAAGAGGTCTATGCAGAAACGATTTATATTTGTACCATTTCTTTTTCTCTTTCCGCTAATTTTTTTATCAACTACCTTCTCTGGCTTATACACACCATTGAATGGGTGTGTATTTGTGGCATACAAATGTACTTCAACACCTGTAACATCTTCATTTTTTGTAAAGACCTTTATAACCTTAGCAACCCAGAATGGATAGCCATTGGGATCTCCATCTGCTAACACTGCGATCATGCAACCCTCCTTAATATCATGTACTGAACTCCTGTAAAGGTCTTCCATGGCTTCATGTTGTGCACGAGATCTTCTGGAACCAATAAACATCTCTCTTTCCTTTGCCTATGAAGAATTAATAATACCTTGAGATTGTTGTTGTTCAACAATGTTTCTTTCCTCATGTTCATTTGACACATTTTGTGGCCAAATAAATGGATTTTTCAAAGGTATATCTTCATTTTTTGTTCTTGAAATGATATCACTTTGATTATTGAAAAATGACTCCCACCAAACTCTATCAACAATGTCAAAGTACTCATATGTATATCTAATACATTTTTTAATTTCTTCGAGGTAATCAAAATAATTTATATCTCTATTCTGTCTGTGTGCATTATGAACTTCACCAACTGATTGTAATAACAATATTTTTGATGCAAATATTGGATGATCTGGAATGAACTTAAAAAATTCTAAACCTGATGACGGTGTCCATTCTGCAATAGTTGAATACTTCTTGCCCCATATTAGTGTTTTCCCATCAATTTTTTTTGATACAAAATTGATGTTAGAAGCTAATGTCATTAAGTTGTTCAATGCATTTCTCCTCACCATGCGATCCCAAAAGAAACCTTCGCATGTCAATAGTTTCGTCCAACACATCAAAAGTAGGCTCTGGCATGTATTATTTCTTAATACATTCAATTAATGATGGCAACCTCCCAACTTCCTTCCTCCTCAATGTGACTGAAAAACAACTGAACATCTGGTCAATATGGTCATGAGTGTGCCCAACAAGAAGGAAACCAACCTTTACCTTCTGAAAAATTGTCAATTCAACAAGCATGTTTAGATATCAAAAAACAACCTGATTTTTGTTTTCACAGCAAGTGTTGTCCAATTGTAGATACAAAACTTCAGAAAGATTATCAAACCAATGAGAAAGCACATAATGAATTATGGTTATTGTCAGATTTGCATCATTATAAATATATGGAGCTGTGAAGTACACCCTGGGAAACATTTTCCCGTTGAAGACCATACAACTGACCAAGTGATACTGAATAAAATTTTCCTCCTGTAAATTTTTGGGTGTGTGAAAAAAATGTGGTAAAAGTGTTTTCTGCTGGTCCATACCATCAATTATCAAACCCAAATATTTATTCAGATTATCATAACACTTCTTTCGATGCTTGTACAATTTTTTCCTTTCACTTGTTTGTTGTTCACGATGCTCTTGAAGTTCTTTGACAATGGAATCTACACAACATAAAAGAATTATTAAGAAATATGTTTTCATAGTTGATTACTATACAATTTAAAAAGTTAAAGTTATGAATGCTTACCTCTTTCTGACCCTTCACATTTATCCCTTTTTTATTTAAGAGAAGCACGTGTACTGCAAATCCCCATCCTTGTCTTCTTAGAAATACAAACATTGTTGAATTCTTTCTTCCATACCTTCACAAAATATTGATATGTAATAAACCGACCATGTCCCTCAGAACCTTCTGCATATTCTTTGTACAAGTTGTAGATTTCTTGTCTTGAAAAATTATCTGGAATATGTATTGTCTCTCTATTTGGCATACACTCTCCATGCTTTGAAAAGAAATCTTTCATCCATGACATTGCAGTATTTGATAATGGCCCAAACTATTGTTTATGATGTACTTTTGAATAAAATGTGGGATCCTTTTCCAAATTTTCTTGGATTCTTGAGAGACGAAAATTACCCATCGAATGAAACATTTTGAAAACCTTTCTACAGATAAATAAAGACCCAATATGAAAATCATAACCTGACAATGTAGATTGCATGCACTCAACTAAATATGAATGTTTCATGCTTTTATTCATTGACAAATATCTCTTCCTTTTCTCTAATGCAAATTTGAAATCCATATGTTTCAAGCAATCTTTTTGAAAACATTCACTTGAAATGAGAGTGCTGATAGAACTTCTTCTCCTCAGATATTCTGCTCTACGCCTTGTGTAACTAGAACATCTTGGATTGATACGAAAAGGTCTGCTCCTACTCCTCGATACAATATTTCCTGGCAACATCTCCATCATTGGATCATCATTTGTATACGCATTTTCATCATCATTTTGAGGAATGTTATCATCACTATGATCAACTGTGCTTTTGAAATACTGACTTGGAGGATATTCTTCATCTTCCCCTTCTTTAGTGCTATTGTCATAATCCTTAGAATTATGACTAAATGGAAAATTTGACTCGATGTTTATTGGATATTCTTCCTCATGTGCATTGTTTGTGCTACTCTCATCGTCCATAGAATTAGGATTGTGTTCGAAAATGTGACTGTTTGCTTACTGAAAATTATACATCCTATTCTTTGTCACTGCTACTCTCATAGTCCTTAGGATTAGGACTAAGTGCTTCATCCTGTCCTTCGTCACCACTACTATCATATTCCTTAGGATTAGGACTAAGTGGAAACTATGACTCTTTATTTATTTGAAAATATTCATCATGTTTTTCATCACTGCTGCTCTCATAGTCTATAGGATTAGGACTTAGTGGACACCGTGACACTCTATTCATTTGAAATTCTTCATCATGTTCTTCATCACTACTGGTTTCATAGTCCATAGGATTAGCACTAAGTGGACACTGTGACACTCTATTCATTTGAAATTCTTCATCATACTCTTCACCACTGATGCTTTCATAGTCCAAAGGATTAGGACTAAATGGACACCGTGACACTTCATTCTTTTGAATTTCTTCATCATGTTCTTCATCACTGCTGCTTTCATAGTCCATAAGATTAGGACTAAGTGGACACTATGACACTCTATTAAGTTGAAATTTTTCATTATGCACTTCATCATTGTTTCTCTCATAGTCCATAGGATTAGGACTAAGTGGACACCGTGACACTCCATTCTTTTGAAATTCTTCGTCATATTGTTCATCACTGCTGCTCTCATATTCCATAGGATTATAACTAAGTGGACACTGTGACACTCCATTCTTTTGAAATTCATCATCATGCTCTTCATCACTGTTGCTCTCATAGTCCATAGGATTAGGACTAAGTGGACACCATGACACTCCATTCTTTTGAAATTCTTCATCATGCTCTTCATCATTGTTGCTCTCATATTCCATAGGATTAGGACTAAGGGAAAACCGTGAATCTTTA